>CM051264.1:25570455-25980455 GCA_027921565.1 Artemia sinica | reverse complement strand
GAAAACGTCTTGTTCAAGCGGGTGGTAATTTATTTTCATTGTTACTACCGATAACCACAGGACTTGTAAACACTATTCTCCGGAAATAGCTAAACCCTATAAATTGAAGTAAATTGAACTTGCTCTTTCACCCAGAGAGCACTATAAAGATAATCTTGATAAATTTACTAATAATGAAACAATTGCAGATGATGAAATATTAAGTTTGCTTCAAAATACTCTTTGTCGTGTCAACAAACATAAACCTTATCAGGAAAACCACTGAAAGTCAATGTCATTGATCTACCTTCTAAAAAAGGTGAAAGTTTTGAAACTTTGAAAACATCGATAAAAAGAATGAAGTTATAATCCAGGGCAAGCCTTAAAATTTAATTGATTTGTTATCGGATCTGATTGTAAATCGTAAAAGAGTTGTATCCTTTGACGGACTTTCATATCATATTTTAAAGTCGTCAAATGTTCCTAAAAGTCTTATTAGCAATAAGCAAATTCCAAAGAAATTAAAGGAACATAGTCCATCGAGTACATTAAAAGAAGAAGATGATGATTTTTCTTTCTTGGAAATCACACCTAGTGGCAATTTGACACCGGTAACTAGACAAAAGCGAAGACGTATGGATTCACCCGGTACTGTGCAAAAGGGTAGCGGACGGTCCACACACACTACGGTCAAAATGGATCAAGTTTTGAAAGGTGTTTATGAAAATATCGGAGAACCAGGAAGTTTAAGTTCTCCCACTATAGCGATAAAAAGATTGATATTTGTAGCGATAGAAATTTCTCCGATAGCGCCGCTTATAGCGCTGGAGATTGTGTCAACTAGGCTAGCGCCGCTCTCAATTAATGGGAGAAAATTGAATACGTAGGCATATAAATGTGGCCTCTTTTTTCTCGAGCTATCTGGAGATCAGATTCCTTGGGGAGCGTTTACCTTGGAGACATACGAACTAATTACCTATTATTAGACTAGACGCAGAGGCAATAGATTTATTGACTTACATATTTAGATGCACAGCAATAGGTCACTTCAAATGACAATAATGGTGACCGAGATGAAAGAGTTTAAGACTTCTATCTCAATGGACCTGCTTCAACTTTACGAATAAATCTCAAAAAGCACTTCTGCCGCACTATCAAACGCAGTTTTTCAGTCCTGCGCCATGAGGACTGGCTCACCATTGGCCCAAGAGGACCAAGGATGTAAATCTTTCGTCCAATGAATTCTTTTAAATATTTTTGATGATTCAAGCGTTCACACGGTTTTTTGCCATTTAAACTTCCTTAGAAATATTGTGCATAGCATTTTTTTGCTACTAATTATCTTAGCGAAATTCGAACGACTAGCGTCGTTGTTTGACTGAAGCTAGAATGCAATTTCTCTTTTTGCTGATTAAGAATTTAGACTCTTGGAATTGGTATTTGAACTCAATTAGGGGACGTTTAATTTCTGCCCGAATCATCTTTAGAAGGAAAGAATCTTGTATTTTAAATATATCGCATTTTACTCATGGTACACATCACCCTTCCCATCAATTAATGACGTCCCGTCATTACCAACTGCTCGCCTTTGATCTTTTTTTTTTTTTTTAAATGTTTGTCATTTATTAACTATTTCTTTTACATAATTATTTTATATTTATGTTATGGCTTAATCAGGAGTGCTAAAAATTTTCACTATTACCTTTCTTATTTTATTCTACATCCCTATCTAAAATTCATCTACCGGACTAAGATTATTCATGGTTCTAGGTTTGCTACTATACTAAGGATTTTTTTTTTGTTTCGATTTTTTAAAAGGCTTTTTTTATTTTGCTGTCTATATGACGTACGACATTCTATCTACACTACGTTAAATGAATAACATGATAATATTACACCTAATTCTACTTGTGGTACATACATGAATGATTTATAACATACAAAATTGGGTTCATCATATTCACTGGTAACATTAAAACACTTTCACTATTGGGGTTTTCGAATTGTCCAAGTTATTAGGAAGTAACATATGTAGGTTCACATCTATTCATCACCTTCGAGTCCTTAGTGTACTGCACCCTTCTGTTGTAAATTATTGTCCTTCATTCTTTTTGTCTTGGCAAAAATTTTGAAGCATTTAAGTTATGGTTTCTTCATGGAACAGTTCGAGCCTGGTTGTCTTTACACGAAGTTTTCTCTAATAGTCAACTGGGAAATGATGCTTGCCACTATAGGTGTTGGCGTATTTCTTCTCACCATATGATTGTTTAGGATATCTTGAGGCATATAGAGAATGTATTCTCGCGTTAAAATTGTTCATTTGTGCCTTTTATAAAATTGTTAGCTCATGGCTTGCGTCGATTAGTCTTGCAGTGATTCCTCGGTTAATCACGGGGTAATTGAAGTTTGGATTTGAAACGGGTTGTCGTCATACTATAGTGACTCTTTTAACATGTTGTCTTTAACTTGAACTTCAAAACATTTTCAAATATCGTTTAACTTCCAATATCGTTAAATATCGTTTATCTTGTATTGATCGATGGGGTTCTCAGAATTACACTTCAAATTGTCTCTAACTTCAGTTTCAAATATCTTCAAATGTCTTTAAATATCATTTAACTTCAAATATCATTGAATATCGTTTATCTTGTATTGATCGATGGGGTTCTCAAAATTAAACTTCAAATTGTGTCTAACTTCAGCTTCAAATATCTTCAAATGTCTTTAAGTATCATTTAACTTCAAATATCGTTAAATATCGTTTATCTTGTATTGATCGATGGGGTTCTCAGCATTTATGTGATTATATAGTTCGTTAAAGCACTTGAAACTGAAGTTCAAATATAGTGTTACCTGATAAGTAATATGGTTCATCGTCGAAGAAACGACGATCGAAGGTAACTGTTGTTTTCGTAGACGAAGCTGGGATGAAAATTGCCTGGGGTCTATGGTGAGTACTCTTCGTTGGTTGAGGTATGATGAAAATAGATGCTACTGGGTCGTATCTGTACTGGGCAGCTCATTGTAATGCTCAATAACCAATGTGTCCATTTACTTCCTGTAATAAAAATAACGAGGCAGAATCACACGTTCTTTAAAGTAAACACTCATAGTACAAATAAGTCACGTATTAATTAGGTACATTAATTTCTAAGCTATGAGACAGAATTAAATAAATACACTAATATTAGTACTCTCAACAAAAATCTAAAAATTTAAAACAGAGATGTCTTCAAATTTGTTTTGAGAATGGAAACATCGATAAAGGGCTTATGTAATTCTTTGATACTTATTAAATAAACATAATTTACCCTACATTATTAAGTTTGAGGTCTAATTTTACAACATATTTCATGCCTGCATTGTTCACGCACGTCCGTGCTGTTTAAGAAACGCATGTTGCAGCGTCATAACCACACGGTTTTACGTAAACGATACTACAATGAGGGAACAAGACATAACAAGGACAAGTGGAGACCTCTATACCCACTCGTTTTCTAATGTCTTCCCTATTTCTTGGCTTAGACGTTCTCATGGGGCTCCGGGTTTAACGGCTGAAATGTAGAGGTTCTTAGTCTCAGGATTTTTCCGTAATTGCAAGTCAACATTGGTGCCTCATATTCGTCTTTCGAATAAGGTAATTAGATGCAGGGTTCCAAGCTTGCCCGCGTAGATTCCAGTTGATACTTGGCAAAAAATATAAGCGTAGTGAAGAACTGGCATCAATATCTTTTTAGAAGGCTATCGTTTGAGCAAATCCTTCAGAACTAAATAAATAAATATTATGTTAAAGTCTTATTAGAATCCTTTAAGCGAAAAACACCTTCACATTAATAGGGAATTCCTTGTGGGTTTTACTTAGTCGCCATTGGACATACACAGGGTTTCAATCCATATATCTTAACTGATCAAATGGTTTTAAAATTTTACATATTATTATTGAGATATAATTCCACATCCGCCGTGAAATTCTACATATAAACGTACCAATAGGTTGTTTGGTTATAGTTACCAATAGTTGGCTATTGGTACATAGATTACTCGAGTAAGAAAAATTATATTTCTCGAGTAAGAAACACATGAATAGGCAAACTTGTGGCACATAATTACACTGGTAGGCCTAAAATAATTATAATCTGCACTAAGATAAAATATTTCATATAATTAGACGCTTCTGTACTTCTAGGTTTTTTTTTGATTTTATAAAGCTGCCAGATAGAAGGGTATAGCCTATTGAATTGCATAGTTTAAAAACTAAGCTTCTTTTCAAAATACCCGACACTCCGAACTAGTCGTGTTTACTTCAGCTAATAAAAACAAATTCGCTCTATCGAAATATACTGAAAACTGGCGGAAATTTGTACGGGTATACGGGTGAAGAGATATAGGTTTCAAGAGGAAATCTCTTTAGTAGTCACTAGATCAGAATTGGATAATTTAATATACATGTTGCTCAAATAAATTTCGCATAAACTAAAAAAAGGGAAGAAACAGGAAAAAAATTGACAAAAATAAACGTTTTTCACTAAATGAAGCACAGTCTTTTCAAGTTAAACATAAACCTTAGTCTAACTTAAATAAATTATCAGGTTCTAAATAGTTTAATTGAGATAATTGGATTTTAATTAATAACTTATTGAGAAATTATATTTTAATAAATAATTAAAGTGAAAAATTGAGTACGAATTGATTATTAGAATAATTAAATAAGAATTTGACTGATATTTTAAGCAAGAAAAACGAACAAAACGGCAAGTAAAAAGAATGATTAAACACTAAAAACCTAAAAATAGAGCAAAACACGCTTCAGATCAAGCTCTAGCTATGAATAGTGTCAGATTATCGAATTTTTAAGTCAAGTTAGGCATATTAGATTTACTTTTGATTAATTTTCTTCGTAGTTTAATTTTTTTTTCCAATCTTCACGTGGAAGGCAATTTCAGTAGGGATTCTACATCTTAGAAAACTCTTATGCCCATTGTAGAGAGGATATTTCGCCTCGACTTAATCCATGTATAAGGCCATTAGTAAAGATATCACCGTCGTCACCTTGCAGTGTTCTTATTGGTAGAAATTAAACGATTAGTAAAAAGATTTTTTTTTGTTTTGTTTTTGATGACATCAATCTTTGTTCGGACCTGGGTCGATTTTTCATAGAAAATTCGAGGGGACCTGAGTCAGTATAGGTAAGATATAACGTGACTGACTTGCGAAAATATGTCAAAAATTAGAGCACAAGATATGTCATAGATAAACCAATGAAATTAAAGGACATTTTTGTCACAGAACTATAGAACAGTGATCTCTCTGTTATTGTATACGTCATAGATATAAACTAATGAAATTAAATTTTTCGCCAAGGAGCTCAAGACATTAATGCCTTTGTTTCTTTTTGGAAGTAATGTTTAACACGGAGCTGTAGGACAGCATACGTCATAGATATAATATAATGAAATTAAAAAGCTTTTCTTTTTAATTTTTTTTTTCGCCTCGGAGCTATAAGAGAGTAAACTCTCTGTTTCTCTTTCAAAGCATTCTGATCCAAAAAACGAAAACTTAACTAGCTCACAGAAGTTTCTATTCAACCTTTAAGTATTGTTTTGACTGGCCCTGATTGGCATAAAAATACTAATTTCTTACACTTGAAGGACTGAGAAACATCCCTTCCTACGGTCGTTTATAAAAAAAAAATACAAAAAACAATCATGGGCCTTGAGTTCCTCCCCAGGCTTCCCACAAGACGTGGTCAACGCCAGTTGTCGTTCTCAGTAGACCACTAGCTTCCTACCTTTGGTTATTTTCTGTGATCGTCAACGTTTTGACATCACTTGTATTTTTTTTTTCATTAATATTGACTTGGTTAACTTTACTCGCACACTGTTAAATTTATTATGGTGTTAAATTTGTTATCTTTGAAATTTGTCTTTACATTAGTTAGGGATATTTCCATCTGTCAGGTTTTTTAACCGTTCTACCTGACTGTGTCGTTATTTTCTCCTCTGTTTCTTGTGGTTTTTTTCTTTTTCGGTTTTTCTAACGAAATAAGGTCAAACTTCTTGTATTGTTTTTTCCAAACTTCTTGCCCTTTTAATCTTGTTTCCTTCGCGTGTGCAGCTGCTGAATTCGGTTTTGATTTCCCTATTTCTTTAACTACTATATGGTCTGATTCGCCGTCAGACTCTTCGGAACTGGTTTCCGACAAATCTGGATTAGAATTTTTAGAGGTGGCACTTTTTGAGGTGTCACCTGCCCTTTCTTTGTAAATTTCTACTCCTCTGGAAGTAGAAGGTTTATTCTCTAAGTCCTCGCCTTGAGTTTTCAACTCGGGAGATTTGAAAGATTCTTGAGAGCTTTGGGAGGAATCAATAGTTTTTGCGGAGTTCCTCCATTGTTTGAATGCCATGTCCTCAGGGGGATGGGGCATTTTTTGCACTAGGGTTTCCCTCCATGAAGTCCACTGTTTAGGTTTGACCTTGGACACAGTTATATCATGATATTGACCTTGCTGGTCATCTTTTGGAGTTTTATTCCCGGGAAATGTACTTTGACTCGTTTTTATGGGAAAATTTATGAGATCCATAGCTTCTCGCAGGTTTGTTTTAGTTAAATCTTTGGGAGGAGTTTTCTTTACAGTAATACCGGGGGTTTCTACAGCTCTGTTTAATTCTTCCTGCAATGAGAGGGCCTTTCTATTGGTGTTGCAGGGGAAACCATATCGTCTGGAAATCTTTTGGGGGGACATGGGGTCGAAATTCTATCGGGGAAGAATTGGGTTTTTGGGGATATTGTATAATCTAAATCTCCTGCGCTCGCCGATGAATAACTTTTTGGACTTTTTGGCGTTTTTATTTCAGGAAAAAATCCTGGTATTAGGGATTTTTTCTTAGGAACAACTAGATTTTCCATAGCTAAAAATTCTTCGAAATTTTGTTCATCACTGTCATTCTCGAAATAGTCTTGCTTGAAATTAAAGGGTTTTAGCTCTGCCAATCTTGATTTATGGGGCTCATTTTCCGAATCTGACGAATCAGTAGAAGAGGGATGTGATACCCATCTCTCTGGAAATTTGGCTCTTTTTATTCGGCTAACATGGGCCTTGTAAGTTCTTCCACTATCGGGGTTTTCCATTTTAAAACTATATTCGTTTTCGTACTTTTTGACTATTCTGTACGGTCCAGAATATTTGTTGGAAAGTTTTTTTCCTTCCGTTTTTGCCTCGTTCTTTAGGTAAACGAAGTCTCCTACTTTGAAATTTATATTCCCCTTAACTTTGGGTTGGTTTCTAAGCTCTTGGTTTATTTTACATTTTTCCAACTCTTGCCTAACTATTTTATAAGTTTTCCTCATCCTATTTATGAATTCTTGTTTGTAATCTTCTGAGCTATTATGATACTGCCGAGATTCAATAATCTCATTATACGGGATTCTGAAATCACGACCAAAAAGTAAATAAAATGGATTGTCTTTGGTTGTTTCGGAATAAGCAGTGTTGATTACGTTAGTTAAATAAGGTAAGAATTTATCCCAGTCGCTCCTATTGTCTGTCGTATAAATACTTAGTACGTTCGAAAATATTTTATGCCTGTTTTCTATTTTGCCATTAGCTTGTGGATGGTACGGCGCTGTCATCATTTTCTCTATATTGAGAAAACTCATCAAGTCTTTTGTTACTTTCGAAACAAAATTGCTCCCGTTGTCACTCAAAATTTTATTAGGAATGCCAAATTGTAAAAATAACTTTGCTAATGCCTTACTTGTGGCATAAGCACTTTGATTTTTTAAAGCTTTTGCAAAAGTAAATCCGGAAAAATGATCTATAACCAAAAGAATACAAGTATGGCCTCTGCTAGAAACAGATAAGCCTCCACTTGTCCCGTATAGGTCAAATGAGATAATATCGAAGGGGTACTTAGCTACCGGGATCCTTCCCATTGGAGGATTAGGGTAAGCTGGGGGGATTTTTCTTAAGTTACATGCTTCGCATGTACTTACAAATTCTTTAAGTTTTTGTTAGTGCAGATTGTACGTAAAAATATTGTTTCAATTTATGGAACGTTTTCATTACCCCTAAATGTCCACATGTCTCTGAATGAAAATATTCAAATGCAGGCCCTATCAAGTTTTGTGGTAATACCGGTATTATTAAGGTTTGGTTTCTGTTTGTCTCGGCGGTCACAATTCTGCATAGTATTTCTTCATCAAGATCATAGTAAAAATTATCTATCTCTTTTCTAAGAGTTTTGAATTTATCCGGTAACGCATCATCATTCACAAAATAATCAATTAGTGCTACACACATTTCGTCCTTTTTTTGCTTTCTTTTTATATTTTCCAAAGACAAGGGACAATAGTTAATCTTATTTTCTTTTACTGCGTCTTTGACTTTGTTTTTCTTACATCCATGTTTGCTCTTAGCAATTATGGCGTTAACTTCATTTTCTTCAGCTTCCGATGGAATATTTTCTGGGTATCTACTTAAAAAGTCGCAAGCTGCCTTTTGTTTTCCCTTTAAATGTTCAAATTCGTTATCTAGGTCTTGGATTTTCATAATCCAACTAGCTAGAATGCCCGTGAGGTTTTTAAATGTGCGCAGGTACTGCAAGCTTTTATGGTCTGATCGTAGTACAAATTTTCTACCAATTAAATAATGTCTAAATTTGTCCAAGTGGTAGATAATAGATAATAATTCTAAGTTTGTGGCGGAATAACTACTTTCGCCTTTTGATAAAGTTTTACTTGAATAGCATATAACTTTTTCTATTTGTTTAGGCGTTCCCTCAAGAGTATTGGGGTTTTCTACCGGGATTATTTGCGAAAGAATTGCGCCAATGCCTTTTGAACTAGCATCCGTTGTAACCACAAATCTTCCGTTTTCGAAATCAGGGAGTGCTAATATTGGTTCAGAAGTGAGTGCCTTTTTGAGACGGTCTAGGGACGTTTGAGCTTCCTGGGACCAGGTAACATTATGGGAGTTCCCTTTAGTTAGTTCCGTGAGGGGTTTTGCAATTTGGGCGTAATTGCGTACAAATTTTCTAAAGTAGCCAGTAAGGCCTAAAATTCCCCTTAATTCTTTCATAGTTCTGGGGGGCTTGAGGTTTTCAACACATGTTATTTTATCAGGGTCTGGGGATATCTCTCCCTGGGTTACTACTACTCCTAAAATTTAATTTTAGGTTGAAATAAATTTACTTTCTCAGGCTGGCATTTTAAATTGCCTTGTCTGAACTTCTCGAACACCTTAGCTAACGTTGCTAAGTGTTGTTCAGTGCTTTCCCCCACGCATATAATGTCATCAACAAAATGAATTATATTCTTTAATCCTCTTAACAGGTGCAATAGGGGTCTACATAGCGCGCTTGAACTTGTTTTAAGCCCAAATGGTACCCTTAAGTATTCATAAGAACCATATTCGGATGCTGAAAATGCAGTTTTATGGACATCCTTTTCGGCTATTTTCACTTGGTGGTAGCCTTGGGTAAGGTCCAAAGAAGTAAAAATTTTGTTTTTGCTTGAAATTGAGTCAAGAATTTCATCTATTCTTGGTAGAGGAAATTTATCGCTAACTACTTGTTTGTTGAGGGCTCTATAATCTACTACGAGTCTAAGATCTCCATTCTTTTTTGGTACTAGGATCACTGGTGCACTATACGGACTTATACTTGGGCGTATAATTTCGTTTTTTTCTAATTCATGGATTTTTTTTTAACCACTCTTTGTGCTTATATGGCACACGATATGGCTGTTTTGCTACGGGATTACCAGTCGTTAAAATTGAATGTTCATAAAATGGTATTAGCCCGATGTCATCTTCAGATGCAGAGAATACATCCTTAAAATTCCATAATAATTCGCATAATTTTTTCTTAAGTTCCATATCCGTAATATGATCCATATTAAATTTGTTTAAAAATTGCGATTTAGTTAAAGGATATTTGTCATTTGAAGTTTTAATACCGTTAACTAGGTTTCTTTTAGAATTTTCCCATGTATTTAAATCATTCTCCGATAAAACCTGGATTTGGACTAAACACGTCCCCTTTTTAATTGTAATTGTATCATTTTCATGGTTATTGGTTACCCAAATAAAACCTTCCCCTTTGTCATAAGATATAATCTGTTCCTCGCATAACATATTTTCGGATATTTCAGACGGTGTCGCAAACCATATTTTTGATTTGCTAACCACTGGCTCAATCATCTGTGATATTTGAATTTTTTGCATCGTTTTGGGAGGGATTTTTGTTTCCTTATCGCGAATCCGTAATATTTCTCTTTATTTTCATTGTTTATTAGATTCATACTGGCGCTATGCTGCGCCATTGCGGCATCTTGCGGCGTCATGTTGGGTTTTACTATGTTTTTCCACAATTCCACTATTTTCTTAATTTCGTTTGACCTGTACTGTCGCATATCTCCTATTTTTATTTTCGCAGATTCAATACTTTTATTATTTAAATTTACTTCATTTCTGCAATATCTCTCAGGGTAATTGAACAAATTTCCAATTATGCCATGTCTTTGCGAGACATGAGGTTCAAAATAATGCGACATTATACCATCAAAAATTTTGTTTACTGTTACGTTGTCTTCTTAACCTCTGTTACGATTTCTTAAGGTAGAAATGTCTTCCCCTACCTTAGCTGGGTGGACAAGCCTCTCATTAGCCACGTCTAATAGTATTTTATTAGACCTTAGAAAATTTGCGCCTATAATAGCCTCATATGGGAAGTTATCACATATAATAAAATTTGTCGTGAACGTTCTATTGTCTCTTTTTACGTTTAGGCAAATTGACCCTTTTGCATTTAATTTTTGACCTGTCACGCTCGTTAAATTGGGATTATTAGGGTTCCTCTGTCGCCTAATATGAAGAGGCAACATATTGAATACGCAAGAGTTTATGATACTAATTGTTGCACCTGAGTCAATCAAAGCCTTAAAATAAACATTTTCTACACAAAAATCATTAAATATAGGTAACTTGTTATTAATATCGCTACAAGACGGCACTAATATTGTCTTGGACCTATTAAATATTCCGGGTACCCTCTGGGTCCAATTTATATTTCTGAGGGGCCTGAAGTGTTTCCCTGAGAATTTATTTCATGTGTCGGTGCCTGTAATAGATATTCAGACGTATTAGGTTCCGTAGGCATATTTAATTGATTTACGTCTGTCTGTCTTCTCCATGTATTATTATGGTAACGTGGATGTCTCGTGTCAGTGCCGTTTGCTGGCGTTGCCTGCCAATGCCGTTGGCTTGCAAAATTTTCATTTCCCATCGGCAAATTTTCGTGATTTCTATATGGCATTCTTGCATTATATTGGCTTTGGCGGGTATTTGGGTTTTCAAATCGGTAACTAATTTGTCTGTTGGGGGGAGGGTTATACAAATTTCGTTGGTATGCATTATAAGGTACCGATTGGCGCAATCCCCCCTGGCAATAGCCTATTGCACGACCGGTGCTAAAATTTGTTCTTCCGAACAAATGGTTGCCGTAATTTTGAGTTTTACCGACAGCAATTCTTGGTATGCGATTGGTGACATAATGGCACTCTCTGGCGATATGGCCAACACGATTACAATTATAGCACCTTATTATTGTAGGGTTATTTCCATAATTAGATTGTTCAATAGGCTGAAAGCGTACTGTTTTCTGCCTAGCGGGTTCTGGCGTTCCGTTTTTTTTTGGCACTGGGGAGTTATCCCTTGAAAAGAAATTGGGGGATGCCTGATCGCCCTTGAAAATTAGGTTCGCGTTTGAATCGCCTAGGCTATTTATTTTTGCTTTACTATGATTAGCAACCATTGTATCAACTTCGATTAATCGCTCTACCTCCTGAACTGCAAGATCCAACGTCTGAATATTTTTGGATATTACTACTCTATATAGTTTTGGGGGTAGCCCTTGCAAAAAGGTATTTAGTATGACTTTTTCACACAGTTGCCCAGAACCACTTCCGTATTTTGCTTCTACAGAAATGCGTATATTATCCAGGTATTCTCGTATATTCTGTGAAAAGTCAAAGTTCACTGCTCCGTGTTTTAATTTGTTTATGGAACTGGTGTCTATAAACCTATCTTTGAATGCTTTTAACAATTTATCAACCGAATTTATTGGCAAGCTGGCGTCGTCGCCTATAGTAGGTTCAATCTGATTCAAAAATGTTAAGGCCTGGCCTTTTAATCGTAGCAGGAGCATGTCGACTAACGCTTCTAGCCCTGTTTTTGTTAGTTGTACAAACTGGGTCAATTGGATATTAAATTCGTCAATATCTGATTGACCATTGTACTCCGGGATAGATTTCGCTATTTCTATATTTTTCGCAACCAATTTCTGCACTATTAATTTTTCTTCTAAATCTTCAGACATTTTTTTTTGCGTTTATATCAACTTAAAATAAATTTATTATTTTACTTAACCTCTTTGGGGGAGGCTATTATCTCCTATGAGATATTCTAAAGGGTTTCCCTGTAGTAGCTTAGCGGCAATAGGCCTAATCACTTTATTTATATGTCTGTATCTCTCCAATAATTAAATTTAAGTTACAAAGTTTCTATAGCCTAATTAGTTCGCAGTTTTCCTCCAATTTTCGACTCGCGCCATTTGTAGCGATAAAAAGATTGATATTTGTAGCGATAGAAATTTCTCCGATAGCGCCGCTTATAGCGCTAAAGATTGTGTCAACTAGGCTAGCGCCACTCTCAATTAATGGGAGAAAATTGAATACGTAGGTATATAAATGTGGCCTCTTTTTTCTCGAGCTATCTGGAGATCAGATTCCTTGGGGAGCGTTTACCTTGGAGACATACGAACTAATTACCTATTATTAGACTAGACGCAGACATATAAATGAAATAAACACAGATAAAAAGGCAATAGATTTATTGAATTACATATTTAGATGCACAGCAATAGGTCACTTCAAATGACAATAATGGTGACCGATATGAAAGAGTTTAAGACTTCTATCTCAATGGACCTGCTTCAACTTTACGAATAAATCTCAAAAAGCACTTCTGCCGCACTATCAAACGCAGTTTTTCAGTCCTGCGCCATGAGGACTGGCTCACCATTGGCCCAAGAGGACCAAGGATGTAAATCTTTCGTCCAATGAATTCTTTTAAATATTTTTGATGATTCAAGTGTTCACACGGTTTTTTTGCCATTTAAACTTCCTTAGAAATATTGTGCATAGCATTTTTTTGCTACTAATTATCTTAGTGAAATTCGAACGACTAGCGTCGTTGTTTCACTGAAGCTAGAATGCAATTTCTCTTTTTGCTGATTAAGAATTTAGACTCTTGGAAGCGGTATTTGAACTCAATTAGGGGACGTTTAATTTCTGCCCGAATCATCTTTAGAAGGAAAGAATCTTGTATTTTAAATATATCGCATTTTACTCATGGTACACCACTACACCTGCTCAGGTTACAGGAATTAAAAAAAGCTAGCAAAAGAGTATTTACAAAAGGAATCCAGTTATACTCTACATCGAAATCACAGGACTAGGGGTAAATACTACCAAAAAACTAAAGCCATTTACCCTTTCAAAATACGGCTGCATTTATTTATGATTTAGGTAAAATCATGTTGATTTATAATCAACATCCTCATCGATCCTTGCTCAATGCTAGCACTCAGGAAGTTCATCATAGTGACAATGCATATTTCCTTAAGTAATATTCTAATGAAAAGGTGGGGAAGAAAAAAAAATTAATGTTGGTGATACTGTTCGAATCAATCATACAAGAAATATTTTCGAAAAGGGAAATTACTTGTGGTCCATTGAACTTTTTAAAGTGTCAAAAATCCTAGATACTAAACCTATAACATATCGTCTTCTTGATATGAAAGATGAACAGATTCTTGGCAGTTTTTATGATTATGAATTACAAAAATTTGGAAATAGTGAAATTTATCAAATTGAAAAGGAATTAAGGACTCGTACTCGCAAGGATAAGCGACAGTTGCTTGTTCGATGGCTAGGATACAACTCTTTTGATTCATGGGTACCCGCTGAAGACGTTCATAATGTCTGAAGGTTTGTATGTGACATTCATGTCAAATATTTTCGATCCTCTTTATGACGATTTGAATAAAACAAGTGATTCATGGACAAAACTTTCCCTTGCCATTAAATTTGAGGGAAAGTTTGACGTTTCTCCTGTAGATTATATTCTTAAAATATATATGATATCCTAAGAAAGGATCATGTAAGCGATATAACAATTAGACCACTTAATTGTCCAATCGTTAATGATCAATATGTAATTGAAAACATGAATTAATTTGAATACCCCTTTGCCAGTCTATTATATAAGGATTTTGGGACTATGAACGAATTGTGTCGTGCTATCAACAAAAAAATTTCATATCGCAACAATGGTGCCTTTCAATTCAATTATTCAAAGGAAGAGGGTAAAATCTACATTAGTTCACCCATTGACAATGAAACATTTATTTACAATGATAATCTAAAAGAAGTGCTTGTTTTTAAACATAATGAAATCAACGGTAAAAGTGCAGGAAGCTCTACTTGCACGAATCGTGTCATTTCAGTAGAGTATCCTCCCGCCTTCTCCTCGGACAGTTGTATATTTTTATTATGCATCCTTTATCGAGAGATCAAGAGTTGGTAATACCAATGTCTCCCTCCTACGAGTTCTTGAACGAAAAACCTCTAATTACCATATTCATCACTACAATATAAAGCACCTTCAACATATTCCAGTCCACACTGCGAATTTGGAGTTAAGATTTTGGAGTTAAGAAGTCAGTTAAAATTAAGAAGCGAATTGGGTGATCCTCCAGCAATAAAAAAAAGGTTTGGCTGTAATTACATGTCATTTTCGACCCATTCAGCGAAATGCTTAATAGAACTCAGTTTGTATGTCCTGATATTGATTATTATGCTGCCACTCTGTGACCAAGACAGTTGGGCGATTGAATGGACTATTATAGGGGTCGTTCGTCAATGTCTGGGTACGGCCTCGGCAGTTGACTTGCTAAGCTGTGTCGCTCTGCACTACCCTTGGCTAAATATATATATTGCACCAGTTGCAGTGGATTTTGTGTCCTCTACATTACATGATTGGGGCTCTGGGAAAGATATTCAAGAAACTGTTTCGCAAAATCTCAGGTCGAGCGTGCGATTCCTCGGTGAGTGAATGAAACAACGCGGAAAAAGTTTTTAAAAAGGAGGAGAAAGACCCCATCACTCATCAGTCTCAGGTCAACCCGGTAGCGTAAAGCATCAAAGAAAATAAAAAGATCCAAAAAGGATTTCCTTTCCTAGAAAAAATGGCATATCTACCCCATAAGGATTCTCACCCTTCAGTCACCTTATCTCTAAATCTTTTCAGAGCGGAAAATGTAGATGTCAGTGTCAAACATGGATACTCTGAACAATTTTATCCGCCACAACCGCTCTCTGAAAATCTCCATTTTCATATTATTCCAATGAAGACTACTTTATCGATTTGAATTCAACATTTATAGATTTAAATGTCATTGTTAAAATATATAACAATGAAAAACCAAGTGCCGCCGAGGGGTTATCCTACAAAAATTGTGTACTACACAATTTATTTCTGCAAGAAAGTGTCTACATAAATGGAACATTGGTGAGCACTAGCAATAATCTTTCAAATTATGCAAGTTATATACAATTCATAATGATGACTCCAATGTCTTATAAGCTGTTGAGGGGACAAGCACTAGATTATGAATATAAAACGAATATTGATACAACCAATATTCTTAGAGAGGCGACAACTAAAAGATTTACATTTAGTCGGGAAACTAAATCATTAGATATTTAATATTCCTCAATGGTTGCCTCCTAATGTAAAGATTGATATAAAACTACAACTCGCATCGTCCAATTATATTATGTGAAAAGTGCTCGAGGCTGCTCCCAATGTAACAGTTTCTCTTACCTTGTCTATACTCCGTGTACGTAAACAACAAGTTATGAGTTCTGTGGCTTTGGCAATGGAAAAATTAAGACCTGCTGGAAATAATGTCAAATTACTCGTGCCTCATACAATCACGAATCAACGCCATATTGCTACAGGTACGCGCACCTATACCGATTTGTCTTTTATCAATGGTGAAATTTCTTCAAAATTGGTATTGGCGTTTGTAAAAACGGCTGGCGCTGTAGGATCATGGACAGAATCCCCCTATAAATTTGAACTTTTTGGACTTTTATCACTTGCATGTAAAGTACATGGAATTCTATTCTACAATTTATCCATTGATAAATCGTACAGGGCCCTATATGAATTGACATTGCAATCCTTAGATCAAGATTCTCAATTATTTGGAAATGGCATAACCGAAGAAATGTTTGCGAGAACTCATGGCATACTTGTATTGGACTTGTCCGGTACTCAAGATATGAGTATTGTCCAGAAGGAGAATGTACGGTTAGAGTGTACCTTTGCCAAACCGCCTGAGGAAATTATTGCATTAATCTCGTTACATCAATTTGAAACCTATTAGGAAAATACCCCTGACGGCAATGTTTTATTAGACTTAGCATCATGATCACGAGTCAAATACTCAACGCTTTCAAATTGGATCCCTAAATGTCGAAATATAAATCCTATTGCATATCTTCAGACTTCCTGGAGCATATTCAACATGTTGACAATACCCTAATTATTGTTAATAGCAGTCCATCCAGTGTAAAGATGGGGCATTGGCTATGTATCTTTCAAACAGCGAAGAATATAGAATTTTTGATCTGCTTGGACTACCATATACTTTCTACCCGCCTCATATTAAAAATTTTCTTGAGCAGAGTGGAAAATCTATTATTCAAAATCGGAAGCGGGTACAAGATCTATCAACGAAAACTGTGGTTTTCATGCCCTATTATATTTTATTTTTCGAAGTCGTGAACATACTTACATGGAATTCCTCAGGATTTGTGGTGACAATCCTCGATTGAATGACTTTTTGTTGAAAATACTCTTTCCTACCTCTTTAATACAAATTTCGGTGCTCTAGAAGTGAAATGCTTTAAGAATGTATGTGAATTTGTTTATTAATAAAGTTTGTATATATACAATACACTGTGTCCTTTAGATTTCTTCTTCTACATATAGGTAATCATCAGAAACGAAAAGTGGTAACAGCTCGTCAGGATTCAATTTGTATTCATCTTGACGTGCAAATTCAGGGTCACATTTTCTACAATATAGTGTAGCTTCATTTTTGTTAAGTCTCTTTAAAGTAAATAATGCTACTCTGATTCATATTGTAAAATTCACGTGGTTCAAGTTGCTAATTTGAAGCAATGTCACATAAAAAAATCTCATATGAAGAATCAATTTCTGTAACATTCAAATAAAAGTCTGTAGGTTTATAACCAAAGTAGCCACTATCTGCCCAACGATGTCTTAAAAACCAGACTCTTTTATTATTCCAGCAATTGAAGTGTAGACCCGGTTCTTCTTCCCAAAACAATTTGAAGCCACGACGATACCAGTCTCTTAAAAATAAACTGAACAAACGCTTAGGGTTTTTCGCAATCATGCCAGGGTAAGTATTCTCGTATTGATTGCATTTATCATAGTGACAATTGGAGCATAAGAATCGTCTATTATGAGAGTCACAAGTCTCTTCAAGACAGGAATTACAGTCTTTAATTTACACTGCATACCCTCTGTGCAATTTACACGGATTACATAATTTACACTTTTCATTATAGTCATAAGCAAAAGTACAATTCTCACAGGATGACCAGCTGCCCAAAGTATACAAGCATAATGGGCATGTGTAAAATATTTTTCGATGTTGGCACTCTCACTTCCAGAAACAAACTGACTCGGGGTCAATAAAAAATCTCTCCTAGGAGCGTCAAAAAACATTTTTAGACATGATTTCATACAAAATAGCCGTCTAAGTAGTGGTTAAGAGCATATCAACAATATCATTTTGTTTTGTCTCAGCTAATATATCTATAAATTGAGTAAAAGCCTGGGGACCACGACGACAAAGTTTCATACAATAGTCCAAAGATGGTGAATCGGTTCCCATTATACCGTTAAGCATATTTCGAGAAAATATCTCCCTTTGAAGAAATAATTCCTGAACTTCATCATCTAAAGCTAACCATTGTTCCAATTTAACAAGATTACAGAAAATATTCTGGTTCTCAAATCTATCCATTTTAACACCCTCACTACCGAATACAGACTAAGCGTTTTCTATAAATTGTTCTCTTCAATAAATTTCGCCCGCGAATTTAATCCATCTTGTAGTCTCTGTGTATACACTATAGTCACTTTAGCCGCAAAGCACAATTGTTCTTCCTACTTGAATTTGCTTAATGTTATAACGTATCCATTATACATCTTGTCCCATTCTAGGGTTATTCAGGAACCCCTTGTAAATTCCACCGCCACATTAGGCGCTCTAGGTCCCGTTTCATCCCACACTTATAATATTCAACAATGTATAAGCATCCATTTTGATGTTGACTGCCCCACTTCCGGAAAGAAACTGACTCTCAAACAAAAAATATGGCTTTTACCATCTGGGAACACATCTAGACATGATTTGCCTAGAAACAAGGCGAGAATTTAACCTAGTAACATATGCGAGAGGCTAGGAGCTCCGCCTTGTTAATTTCCCTATTATCCCTATCACATTCCAAGTAATTAAAACACCTGGGAATTTTGCGAGGACCGGAATTTCACCTAAAAATGCGGCACCTGGTCGCCAAAAAAGGGATGCGCTGTTAAACCTTCTTCTTGCGCCGTTAAGCAATTGGAAGAAAGGAGTAGTCATATGGACGTCACAAAAACCTCACAGGCCTCACTACTGCTACGTTGCTTCTGATATGAATTATAGCAAGTTAAGGCTTATTCCATTTGACATCTGAACAGTGTTAATTTTTCATTAAATTGTCTGGTCTAATTTGCTTGAACAATGGGTCCATCTATTTTCTGCTTAATTTTTTTTTCCTTTCAAAATTTACTTGATAATCGGTAACACATCATTCATCCAAGCAAAAAATTAATTGGGCAAGGTGGAAGGGAGGGGGTTCAAAAAGGAAAACACAGGCAGAATGTATAATATTTATCGGAAATAACGAAGAAACAGTTAAGGTTATTATATATTTGGTGCCCCTTACAAGGCCGTATTCAGGGGGGTTCTAGATTTGAACCCTACTAAATATTTGTCTGACTCGTAAGAATGTAACAAAATGCATGTATACAAATTTTCGATTGTTTTTTTTTCTTACTCCCTCCATACGAAAAAATCCTGCATACGCCCTTGGCCCCTGTGTTTTTCTTTGTACATAACACTGCGTTACTTTAGAATGTGGACGTTTCATTTACTGCGACAAAAACTGCACTGAATTAGGACAGCAGATAAGCCAACTTCCTTTTTGACAACATGCATATTGCCTTAAAGCCACTGGTTGTTCCGCTTAATTTGTTCTTCTTAAGATGTTAAAGAGCTTACAAACAAAAAGAAAGATAAAATAAAATCTCTTTTCCTGTCTTAAAGTGTCCGCTTGAATGGGAAATATTTTAATGTCTAAGTAGTCCCGAAATTAATTCATTTATTCCCGATCATGGTTTTATAGAGACAAGAATAGTGTAAATTAATTCATAATTTTACCTCAGTATTGGACTTAAAGATTCAAGTTAGTTGAGGTCTTACAGTAAGTTTCACTTTTTATTCAGTTTTGAAAAGAGAGCTTGAAAGAGTGAGGCTCTTAGAATAAAAAGACGAAAAAAAAAAAATTAACATTTGCACTATATTTGCAGCCGACCAA
The DNA here is from genome assembly GCA_027921565.1 of Artemia sinica. Taxonomy (NCBI): domain Eukaryota; kingdom Metazoa; phylum Arthropoda; class Branchiopoda; order Anostraca; family Artemiidae; genus Artemia; species Artemia sinica. The sequence goes on along the minus strand of CM051264.1, from coordinate 25,960,673 downwards.
AACGCAGATTATATTAGATCGGACAATTTGCCGGAATTGAAATATAATAGTATGTAAACAACTAAATTAAAGAAATGATCTAAGATGAATTTGGAAGTGCCAATTTGAAGAGGTTACGCGGAATAAAGTTTTTAAAATTACAGCTGATATTGCCAAGTCAAATAGAATAAGCTATCTGCATCAAATGACATATGTAGGAGCTATGGGAGTGAGAGGGAGGTAAGAGGTGTAGGGACCAATGGTGTCAATTCAGAAAATTAAGTGGGTCAAATATAAATTCTTCAAATCTTAGGGGGGAGGGGCAAAAGGGAAATTTCAAAAATGAAATTAAAAATGAGCAAACTGTTTTCTATACATGAGGCTGTCAACCCTCAAATTCAGCGACAATTCTTTGCGTTAAGTTTAAAATGTAATTAACTTGAAACATTTTGTAGTGTATCAAACTTGTAGTGTATCAAAATTTGTAGTGTTTTTTTATTGTTTAAAAAAAATAGAGTTGTGAGAAAGTCAAACTTTAGCGTAAAGAGCGAGGCGTTGAGGAGGGGACAGCCCCCTTCATATACGGAATAATTTCTGTTCGTTTTAAGCTTTAACGTCGTTCCTAACTTTCAGTTAAAAAAAACTTGTTTTTTTTTATTTAATTTTTTGAACGTTTTTGAATTAATGCAGGTTTTGATTTTGGCTCACCGTAGATGAATAATTAAAACAAAATTTGCATATTAATTTTACTTTTATTTGGTTAAATGGCTTTCTCGAAACTTGTTTACTTTTATTTACGAACGTTTTTATTAGTAATAAATATACGTAACTTACGAATTAACTGACGTAACGAACTTCTATATTCATAAATTTTTAACACGTATATTAGGGGGTTCACCCCCTAATCAATACCCTGCTCTTTAAGCTAAGATTCGAATTTTTTTTTTCCAATTCATTAAATATGACCCCTTAATCAAAATCAGGTGATCAGTTGAAATCAGTTGAAAAACTTTTTTTTTATTTAATTTCTGATCTTTTTCTTTAACAATGCTGGGAAATCCGGCGCCCCCTTCATAGCAATGTCCCTTCCCCCATGAAAACTTCCTTCATGGAAAGATCCTCCCATATAGAACTTTAAATTTCCGTTCCAATGAGCTCTCCCACGATATTCTAGGACCACTGGGTCGATACGATCACCCCTGGGGGAAAAAACAAACAAATAAACACGCATCCGTGATCTTTCTTCTGGCAAAAAATTCAAAATTCCACTTTTTTGTAGGTAGGAGCTTGAAACCTCTACAGTAGGATTCTCTGATACGCTGAATGTGATGGTGTAATTTTTATTAAGGTTCTATAATTTTTAGGGGGTCTTTCCCCCTTTTTTCTAAAATCAGCCAAATTTTCTCAGGCGGGTAACTTTTGATGGGTAGGACTAAACTTGATGAAAATTATATATTTGAATTCAGCATTAAAATTTGATTCTTTTGATGTATCTATTGCTATCAAAAATCCGTTTTATAGAGTTTCGGTTACCATTGAGCCGGGTCGCTCCTTACATACAGTTCGTTACCACGAACTGTTTGATATGGATATTCAATTTAAGTTTTGCCCGTTTTAAGATTTATTTATTAATTTATATTAGTAAATGTTGTATTTTTCTTTGTTATCATTGTTTGTTTAATTTCAGTTCATTTTGGTTTTCATCTATTCTTTAACAGTGATTTCAGGTCGTTTTGTGTTTCAATTATTATAGGAATTTATTTCTACTGATCCTAAGTTTAGTACGACCTTTAATTTTTTTGAAAAACTTCTTTTTCGGATAGGTTTTTTTAAATAATTTCTGTTCGTTTTTTTTTTACCGAAGTTTCAAATTTTTCAACACTCCTCATTTCAAAATCAATTGTTTCTTCAACATCACTGTTTCATAGAAGTCTTAAAACTAGCATTAAAGTAGCAATATCAAAGTAAATAAAGTATCAAAGTCACAAAAAGCAACTTGCATAACTTATAGTCCCTGTCCCTTAAATCGAAGTTGCCCCGTAAATCAGTAAATCAAAGTATCAAAGTAAACAAGGTATCAAGGTAACAACAAGCAACTTGCATAACTTACAGTCCATGCCCCTTAAATCAAATTTGCCCTGTAAATCAGTAAATCAAAGTATCAAAGTAAACAAGGTATCAAGGTAACAACAAGCAACTTGCATAGCTTACAGTCCCTGTCCCTTAAATCGAAGTTGCCCCGTAAATCAGTAAATCAAAGTATCAAAGTAAACAAGGTATCAAGGTAACAACAAGCAACTTGCATAGCTTACAGTCCCTGCCCCATAAATCAAAGTTGCCCCGTAAATCAATAAATCAAAGTATCAAAGTAAACAAGGTATCAAGGTAACAATAAGCAACTTGCATAGCTTACAGTCCCTGTCCCTTAAATCGAAGTTGCCCCGTAAATCAGTAAATCAAAGTATCAAAGTAAACAAGGTATCAAGGTAACAACAAGCAACTTGCATAGCTTACAGTCCCTGCCCCTTAAGTCAAATTTGCCCTGTAAATCAGTAAATCAAAGTATCAAAGTAAACAAGGTATCAAGGTAACAACAAGCAACTTGCATAGCTTACAGTCCCTGCCCCTTAAATCGAAGTTGCCCCGTAAATCAGTAAATCAAAGTATCAAAGTAAACAAGGTATCAAGGTAACAACAAGCAACTTGCATAGCTTACAGTCCCTGCCCCGTGAATCAAAGTTGCCCTGTAAATCAGTAAATCAAAGTATCAAAGTAAACAAGGTATCAAGGTAACAACAAGCAACTTGCATAGCTTACAGTCCCTGCCCCGTAAATCAAAGATGACCCGGAAATTAGTAAATCAAAGTATCAAAGTAAACAAGGTATCGAGGTAACAACAAGCAACTTGCATAGCTTGCAGCCCTTGCCCGATGGTTGGAGTGGGGTTTAACCCAGGAGGCATAGTCATTTAGCCTTTGGACGATTTTGAACAAAAATGGCTATCTAAAAATTTTGACGGGATGCGTTTGGGGTAAAAATTGGGGAGGGGACTAGTTTCCTTTGATCATTTTTTAATCTTAAAAAGGAAAGGCTCTTAAATTTTAAGAGCCTTATCTCAAAATTTCCTGCTGAAATAGCCTTTCCAAAGTTAATACGACCCTCCCTTCAACAAAAAACTTATATGTTAACAATGGACAACTTCTATAAGTTATAGCCCTTGTCCCGGGGTCGTGGGGAATTTGTCAACCCCTGAGTTATAGGTATTTGACTTTGGGTAATTTTGAATAAAATATCCATTTCAAAATTTTGATCGGATGCATTTGGGAAAACGGGCACTTGGGGTGGGGGGGGGGGGCTGGCTGCTCACCGATCACTCTTGACTCTTAGAATTGGAACTATAGCTTACGATTTAAAATCGAATGAACCTTCTCCGAAGTCTATAAGACCATCCCTTTTATAGAAACCTTATATCTTAACAACAGACGGCTTGCATAACTTACAGCCCTTGCCCTGGGATGCATGAGGGTTCTGTCAAGTTTGGAGGCATAGCTCTTTTCTTTTTTTATTCTTTTGAACAAAATGAATATCAGAAAATTTTGATTGGATGCATTTGGGGAAAAGAGGACGTGGGGGCTAGTTGCCCTCCGATCACTTTTGACCCTGAAAATGGGCGCTAGAGCTTCCGATATCAATCGAATGAGTCCCCTCCGAAGTTTATACGACCACCCCTTCCATATGAAGTGCCTCTTAGGTAAAGAAATAAAACATTGGAGCTATTTAGGATTTATTTATTTATCTTGTTTTGCACCTCTCATTTTTCTGCTTGCTATGGTCGTTAATTTTAATTTCTATTCGTTGGTGGTTTTATTTATTCGTTAATAGTAATTTATGGTCGTTTTGAGTTTGAATTATAATAGGATTTAACTTCTGCTGGTTTTGAGCTTAATATGGCTCTTTACTTTTCTTTGAAAAACTTCTTTTTATGCAAAGTTTTTTTTTTAAATTAGTTTCTTTTTGCTTTTATTAACGGAGTTTTTGTTGGTTTATAAAATGAATATTTATACAAAACCTAATATAATCTGCTTTAACATCAGAAGCGTAAGAGATAAGTGGACTGATTTTAAAGATTTAATTTTAATTAATGGTTACTGCCCTTTCGACGTAATTGGAATAACGGAGACGTGGCTTTCAGAAATTGATGATACTAATGAATTTTCCCTCCCTGGCTTTCAAGCTATTCATATTGAAAGAAAATTAACCAAGTCCTCTGGTGGCATTTCTCTTTACATCCGGTCAAGTCTAAAATTCACCAGGCTATTACACTGTGAATCTTTATTCTCGCAACCTATAAATAATAGATGCATTTATTCAATAATTGTTGATATAAGTGTTGACGACAATTCTTTTATTTTTTCATTGTTTTATAAACCACCCTCATTTCCGACACCTTTCCTTTGTAATTTTTTGATGACTTTTCTAGTTTTATTAATTTACCACAAAAGAAGGCAATAGTTTTTGGGGACTTCAATTGTAATTTACTAAATGTTAGCAGTAATAATGATTGTGATACCTTCTTTGAAACATTTACCTCAAGTGGTCTTTTTCCAACAATCCTTTTTCCTACTAGAGTTGATCCTATGAGGTCTACCGCTACTGTAATTGATAACATTTTTGTATCCACTTCCCTGGGAAACCACCTGTCCTCCAAAATAATATTCTCTGACCGGTCAGACCACTTTCCAATCTATCTCTCCCTACCCTTCCAACCAACTACTAAACACCCTAGAATTAATACCCCTACGTCTAATAGAATATATAATATTGTGAATATGAACCGGTTCACGGATCGTTTGAAATCATTTGACTGGTCAAAGGTTTTGGATTGTCAGGATGTTAATTCAGCCACAAAATGGTTTTACACAGGGACTGAGTGATCTTATCAGTTCAACCTTTCCAGTCAGTAAATCAAACCGAAAAACTACCTATATGCACCCCTGGATGTCCAATAGCCTGATAATCTCTTCATACTGTAAAAATGACCTATATAAGTTAGCTTGCAAAACCAGTAGCATTATTATTATTATTATTTATTGGAAAACCCGTCATACAAAAAAGGAAAAGACGGAGCAATAAGCAAAAAAAAAGCAATACACATAAACTTAGGAGTTATGCATGTGGTTTGTAGTGACAAACGCTGGAGCTAAGATCTAAATCAGCACTTAGAACAAATTACACAAAACGAGAAAGAAAAACACAATTATACACTGCTCTGTAGGTACGCCACATGTTTCTTTTTTTTAGGCTCCTAAATACTGAACAACATAAATAATATGAACATCATTGCATCAAGCCGTAATTGGTAAAAAAAAAGAAAAAAAAAAGAAAAAAAAAACAACCAAACAATCAAAAGTGAATTAAAAAAGATATACAGTAGATAATCATATTAACTAGTGTAAATATGACAAGAAACGGTAAAAACAGTTAAACGACACTTGCACCCGCTGGTCATGAACTCAGATCACTCTCAACAAATGATTCATTTACTCCGATATACATAAATAACAGAAACAACGAAATTATTCAATCACGGATCCTTTTACAACTTTACTTAAAGCAATATGCTTAAAAGAACTGATAATTAATAAACAACTCTATTATTAGTAATATACGCAATATATTATCAAAAAAAAAAAAAATTGACACCAAAATTGAGAATAACCAGCGTCACTTAAATTGGACTCATACGAGAAGAGACTAAATCATCAGTCAGTTTAAAAACTGCAACAATTACACTAAGCGCGAAAATAAACACTTAAAAAAAATAAATAAATAAATAAAAGAACACAACAAATACATCTTAACTAATGGGCCAATACTGACAACCAGGGATGATTCAACTTCATTAAACGGGAATTATAAGCACGAATTTGCTTTTCCACAGCTATAATGGGGTCAGCAATGCTGAATTTTCTAATCAGATAAGAATTGCGCGTCCAAGAGGGAAAACGTAAAAGATATTTTGCGAACCGGAAGAAAACTGAACGAATTTTTGACTTGTCAGAATTTGTGAACATTTTCCAAAACGGCGATATGTGCAAATAATGTGGTAGAGCGACAGAGTTAAAAAGCTTCGAAAGAAGATGACCTAACTAATTATAAAAATTACAAAAACTCATATACCAAACTCATCCGTGAAGCAAAAAAAAATTATTAGGCTATTATTCAAAAATCACTCACTGCAAAGGGAACTTGCAAAAAATTTGGTCAACAATAAATGAAATTTTTTCAAAAAAAAGGAATTCAAGATCTATACCTATTAACCTTAAGGACATCAGTGGCAGATTAATTGACCCAATTCCAGTACCGGATGCTTTTGATAATTATTTCACCAATATTCCAAATGCTAACTCCTGTTCCCCCTCCGAGTCAGTATACCCTAGCAAGAATCCCAGATCCATGTTTTTCTCTCCAACTGATAGTAATGAGGTGCTTCAAGTTATCGAATCTCTCTCTAATAGTAGTACACCTGAATTCCTTGGGATAAGTAATAAGCTTCTTAGAACTGCATCTTCCTATGTTTGTGAACCCATTGTGCATATAGCAAACCTGTCTATGATCAATGGAGTCTTCCCAGAAATATTTAAATCAGCAATTGCTATCTCGATTCATAAAAAAGGCGATCTGTCTGAGATAAGTAATTATCGTCCAATCTCACTTCTCCCAGTTGTATCCAAAGTGCTTGAGAGAATTATCTTCCGACGTCTTTCTTCTATTTATTTATAAATTAATAAAGCCTCAAATGATGCAGCTCCATCAAATTTAGTTTAAAAAAATGCTTTTAATTACTGTTTTTCTTTGTTTATTTTTTTTTTTAATTTGCTTTAAACAATAAATAGTTCATTTCCAATGATTCCAAAGACAATGGGTAAATAAATACCTGTAAATACTAACTGGTTGTATTCTCAGCAGTCTAAAATGTTTTCACCAAACAATTAGTCGAACTTTCGGGTTAAGAGCGTGAAGTTGAGAGAATCAGTAGCCTCCCTCGTATACAGGATGGGTTATTTTCGTTTTATGTTCTAATTCACTCTTTACTGTCTTTGAAAAAAAAATGATCTTCTGAGAACCATCAACTGCTCTGTTTTGGGTTTTTTCTGTTTAGTAAAATTAGCCTCAGATTATGATTTTGTTTCTATTTTGACAGCTTGTAATTTGTAGTGTTAGATATTTTCTACATATCTGCCACCACCTTCAATTTAAATTTATAATCTGCCAAAATTTCATGTATTCACAGCAGGGAATTCCCCTCTCTGTTTTGAAGTATTCAGAATTAGGAAGTGAGTTGTGCGGTGGATTAAAGTAGGAAGTGCAATGGATTGCAAGAGTGGACATGGTGATATTTATTATTATTAAACAAAAAAATTAACCAGTTTCTCAAACGAAAGTGAAGAGAAACATTCCAACTCAAAACTGGAAAGAAATTATTGTGCACACGAGGGGGGGGGATGTCGTTCTTGCAGCCCCAATACTGTACGCTGAAATTTAATTAGCACCCAAGTAAATACACTTTAGCGTGCAAAATATAGCTTGTTTTTAATATTATAGGTGTTTTATTTGCCTTTCAAAAACCCTTGAAATAAAAGTTAAATTTCCAAAATCTAGATCAAATAAATCCTTCTCTTCCTTAGGCACATTACTTGCAGTCTGTCATGTGTTGTTCTTTGCGAAATCAGTTCTTATTTAATTTTCTTACGCTCATCCCTGACGATAGTGTATTATAGCTTGGAGATAACTTGAAATGAGCCAACGGTGGGAAAGCCAAGGTTTTCTCATCACGGGTATCTTAATTTTCTTCCTCTTGAGGATAAGAGATGAGCATAAAATTAATTTTTATATTTTCTTGAATAATTATTGCTGCTCTCATTTTATGAATTCCGCGATTTTTTGTTCTTTGTTTAAACTACAGAGTTACAACACAGAGTTACAGAACGACAGAACTCCTAAAGCATTGACCTGCCCGCGGTACGTCTGCTTTTACTGAAATTAGTACAGAAATGAACAATATGAGGTCTCATAAAAATGCTCCGCTCCAAACACGGCATAGGTACAACCTATGCCGGGAAACCACCTCCAATGCTTGGGATGCGTTAAGCTCCTTTGGCTTCATTCTCCATCCGAGGGATGCACTGGCCTTTCTTAACCACCCGGTAACTCTTCTTTTACCTGATGACAATGCATCAAAATAAGCCTTGAATCAAACAAACATCCTGCCTACGACTTTTATCACGCCCACAGACAATCAAAACAGACATGTTTACGGTAGCCCACTGCAAAGTACAATGTGTCAGAATTATGTGATCCCTGCAATTCCTCAGGGCTCTAAATTCCTTCCTTAAGGATCACCCAAATTCCTTTAAGGTTAACGCTCATGCTTTCACAAGTGACCACCTTCCTGTCATTGCGTGTAAAAATCTTCGCGTTCCTCCCTCAATAAAGCACAAGTGACAAATCTAGCAATAAAAAAAGAAGATATTGTGATGGTTTAAGAAACCCACTTGCTTCTCATAAATGGCGAAGCTTCCTTCTTGAAGGGCCTGAGAAAGATGCAGACTAGTACCATGAGGCCATAGTTGACTGTATCGCAAGCTATATACCATCAAAGCGAATCCAGGTGTTCAGCAAGGACAAACCTTGGTTGAACGTCCACTGCAAAGAGGCCACCCAAGTTAAACAAAAAGCACACAAGCAACAACTACTCTTAAAGATGAAAAAGGTCAGACGTGATGTCATAATAGCCCGCAGACGCAGTTTGCACGATTTTAGGGGTCAGTACAGGGAGAAATTCACTGCCAAGCTTCAAAAGGCTTTTTCTTAGACCTGGAGGAAATATGTCTAAGAGGCTTTAATTTCGTCTAAGAGAACTTCAGTTTCTTCCATAAGAATGATGGACAGGACTATTGTAGAAGATCCACAGGCAAAGATCAAATCCTCGGTGTTTGCCAAACTCTCAAATCTGGACAAAGGCGGTAAAGAAGCTCCCGATTTTCCCTGACCAAATCGATACTTTCCTTGATCATGATAACTGCTCAAATTCTAATTTTCTTTGCATTTTTGTGGCGTCTTGATGTGACCAAATATCCACGAAGTCCTAGAGGGCTGAATTAGCTGAACCTTTGCCACTACTATTCTGGCTCGGTTTTCACTCTGAAACCATTCCACACATATGGAACTCTTGCCATGTCATTTCCACAAATAAGCCCGATGGCGATTCAACGAGCGTTGGTTCATATAGGCCTATTAATCTCGTCTCATGTATTGGGTAGTCTTATGAAAGTGTTTTTAATCAAATAGTTTATCAGCACCCGGAGTCAAATGACGTTTTTGACGATCATCAATATAGACTCTACCGGAAACATTCGATTCTCGACTGCCCAGGGTCCAAAGTCGTTCCTAAAGTTGGTGGTGTTCAGGTAAAAATTTATTACAGCCCTCCCCCTTCCCAACTCAAATATAAGCAAAAAAAGTGAATAAAAGTAAAAATTTGATTCAAGTTTGCAATGCCCCAGCCATGTCCCTTCGAGGTGCGGTGCTCGGGGCAGCTGACTCAGTTAACCTCCCTAGGAATGGGTCTTCTGTTGTTCCAGCACTAGTAGTAGGTCGAACTTCTAGTAAAACGACACGACATCAGGCTGTTGTCATTTGACATCGCTAAAGCTTCAACAGAATATGACATCATCGTCTACTAAAGAAACTTTAGGTGCCTGGTGTCACCAAACGTCTTTTAAAAGTGATCGAGAGCCTAATTTCTGATCATTGACGGCGACTTGTTCTAGACGGGTTCACTTCCTGTGAATACCTTATAAAGGCTGACGTACCCCATATTAATATCCTGGGACCTAAGCTTTTCATTTTCTATGTGATTGAAATAGGAGACCAACTTGAAATTATCTGGATCACTTTGCTGACGGCAGCACTATATACGTCGCCATCCCAAAACATAGAAGACCTAACCCAAGCCTCCTCGTCCCTACAGACAGATCTTTTGGAAATTCAAAAGTGGTCCGAGGCATGCATGGTCAAATTCAATGCATCGGGAACAAAGGAGCTATTGATCTCTCGATCCAAAATGCCACTCATATACCAGATTAATCTTCACGAATGAACTTACAAAGAGAGTTGACGAGCATAGTCTCCTTGGAATCCATTTCTCCACAGGTCTCTCTTGGAAAACCACCTCGATCGGGTGAGAACTTCCTGTGCAAGACAGCTAGGGATCACCTTTTGCTGCAAAAACCTTCTGTTGTGATTAGCTGCAAAATTTTTGCATACAAACTTTACCTCCTTTTCTAGAGCTTTCTCGTACTGTGCGCTCAATTGTACGAACGACAAGACAGACACGATGGGGCATAGCTCTTGTCAATCACGGTTGACATGCTAAGAGCAGAGTACTTGAAAAACTGCTTCATTCGACATTGCACTTCCATTTGGAACGACCTTCCTTGGGAAGTTATCCCTAAAAGTTTCTCTATTGACTCCTTCAAACAAGATTTAACAGTTATATAGAATCTCACCATGGAGTGATGTAAAAGACTAGACGTAAATAAGATATTTGAATGTTCTTGTCACAGCGAGTTTAGGAGTATAAAAAAAATTTATGGATTTAATGCCTTTTAAATTCGGAACACCAATCACCGCTTAACGATTTATTGACAATGTTTAACTGACACAAATTTAGTATCTCCATGGACATAGTTTAATCATCAGATTAGGGCTATTCCCCAGTGGGATATATTGACCACAGGTGCCTATTGAGGGGGTGGGGGAGTAAGTTGGGAATATGGAGCGCGTCATTTATCCTTGGCAGACCAAAATGTGCAAAAGGCTAAACATTTTGTAAAATGTGGGGAATAGTTGATAACTATTTTCTTAGTTTTACGGTCTTTTTTTATTGGCTTTGCTGAGTTCAGCCGTGGTTGTGGATCTGTCAAAGATTAGAATACACCCCCCCCCCCTTTTACTCGGAAGAGAGAAATCAATGGAAAGTTTTAAATTTTGAGCTATAGATTGTCAAGTCTTTATAGTGTTCTGGTTACACAACCTTCAAAGTTCCTTCTTAACCAATTTTAGGGTATTTTTGAGGCATGGGGTGTCTCCCCCTGTTTACACAACCACAACTTCTTTATAATATATAGGTAAATGTTTTTTTAGCTGACTCTTGAATGATTATTGGACTGCAATATGCTAAAAGTAGAAAAATGGGTATGTTGCATAAAGCCCCTTTAAGAAGAAGGTTCTCTTTAAAAAATGTCTGGGTGACCTGAGCTGCTTGAAGGATTTTCAGTGGATTAACATGGGTTTTCGAAGGTCCCATATTGGTCTATTTGCTTCTGAATTATATTTTTGGGGTCACACTTCTTGAATTCAAAGGTTTAGTGAGCCTGTCTTTAAGCAATATTTAGTGCAGTAAATAGTATTATATCCTGGGACACTAATTAAGGTCTGGACATGTTCACAGACATTGCTTTTGTCATTCATTCAAAATAAGAACGATTACTGAATGAATAATAGAGGCATAATAATAACTGTCTACTAGTCCTTTTTTCCCCGAGTAGTCGAAAAAATGAGCACTTTTCAACATAAAGGAATTTTCAAAACTTTTTTGCCCTGACTTTATTTTCTCCAACTCTGTCTTCTAATGCATATTTTTATTGGATTTTATGATACCAAAATTGGAAAAGAAAGTACCCAGGCATTCATTTCTTAATCATTTGGAGAAACAGCTTTGAATTTAGTAGCCAAAACATGCCTGAAAAATTAGTTTCTACTTTCCTTTTTTAACTGTATCAAACAATTCGTGGTAATGAACTGTAAGTAAGGAGTGACCCGCTCAATAGTAACCGAAACTCTAAAAAACGGAATTTTGAAGCCAATACTTACATCAAAAGAATTAAAGTTTTATGCTAATTTCAAATATATAAGTGCTGATTTTAAATATAACACCCCCTAAAAGACATAGAACCTTAATGAAAATCACACCATCAGATTCAGCGTATCAGAGAACCCTACTGTAGAGGTTTCAAGCTCCTATCTGCAAAAACGTGGAATTTTGTATTTTTCGCCAGAAGAAAGATCACGGATGCGCGTTTATTTGTTTTTTGTTTTTTATTTTTCTGCAGGGGTGACCATATCTACGCAGTGGTCCTAGAACCATCGCGGGAGGGCTCATTCGAACGGAAATTAAAAGTTATAGTGCCCTATTTAAGTGACCAAAAAATGGAGGGCAATTCCCACGCTCATTTTTTTCCCAAAGTCACCCAATCAAAGTTTTGAGATAGCCATTGTGTTCACCATGGTCAAAAATATAATAACTATGTCTTTTATGAACATATGAATTAAATTTGACATGGTTGATTTATTAATTTTTTCTAAGGAGTAAAAGGTTTAACTCTGTTGAGTGTAAAGTTCGAACTGATGAATAAAATTTGACGTTGTTTATTCCTTGAATCTTCTTAAGGACTAAAAGGATTAACTCTGTTGAATATAAAGTTTGAACAGAGGAATTAAATTTGAAACGATTTAGTCCTTGAATTAAATACCACCTGTGAGCCTAAAGTATTTAGGCTCACAGGCTCACAGTATTTAGTATTTAGGCTCACAATTAAAGCTCACAGTGTGAGCCTGAAGTATTTAGGCCACCTGTGAGAACTAAAATATTTAACTCTGTTGAGTATAAAGTTTGAAGTGAGGAATTAAATTGACGTGGTTTATTCATTTTATTTTCCTAAGAATAGATAGCTTTAACTCTGTTGGTTACAAAGTTTGAACATATGAATTAAATACCACCTGTGAGCCCGGTAATGGTGTCCATTTCCGAAAATTCCTGTTCTTGCATCTCTGAGTTTTTTTTCTATTAATTTAAGAAAAAACTCAGAGATACATCTCTGAGTTTTTTCTAATAATTTAAGAAAAAACTCAGATAAGCATTCTAAACGTTGGAGTTGCTAGCATAACCAAAAAATAACAAAAACATAGCAAAGTAATGCAATGAGATATTCTTTTTTATTGAAATAATGATATACACAATTTACATGTTATTAATATCATCATATAAATGATTTAAATGTTTCGAACTCATTCTATAAAATTGTTCATCATGTTTTCCCTTGACATAGCATTTATTCCATTTCGGTGTCATACATGGCTTTTAACATGGCTTCAGTTACAGTCTCAATATGAGTTTTGTCATCGGTATTATTGTATTCATTGTCTGTGTCTCATGATAAACTATCAATGGTAGTACTAACTTTTGCTGGCGCTTTGTTTTTCATTGATTCATCCTTATGGTCCTTGGTGATATCATCTGCCAATGCAATTTTTATTTTGCTTTCGATTTCACTGTCTATTACCACATTGTTCTTACATAGTTTGCAGTTTTGGCATATAGACAAGATATGCGTAATGACATTGGTGAAGAATATGCCTGCCTTCTTTTGACCCTCCGTTGAATGCTAATACCCGAAAGCCAGCGATAAGGTTTATCAGTGGGTAAGGTGTTACCAGCACAACTAGCAAGAAGTTTCCCCTCTTCATCAACTAATAGTTTCAGGCTTGCATTCTCTTTGAATGGTATCATCTCTGGGTACCTTAGTCTCGCATATCCACCTTCTTAAGATTTTAATTGTTTCGATACTCCAAAGAAATATAATGTCTCACTTTCATGACAATGCAAGCATACATTCCCAATAGTATTACCACTATTGCTTGTTTCATAGTTCAAATAATTGTCCTTGTCAGTAGTCATTGATATGACAGTTCTATCATGTGCACAAACTTTCTTGGAATATTTCATCTTCCCTTTTTTTGAATAATACGTATGTGTTTATCCTTCCAGTACACAATTAAAATTGACCAAAAACATACAATAAACTAACTACTTCCAATTACAAACCAGAGAGTACTGCAGAGGCAGTCGCATAGAAAAAACAACCAAAACTTTCAGTGAGTTTTACATTTAAAAGTCTAGATGGCGACACGCTTTCACTACCTCAAGTGCTGGTATCTTTCGAAATTGTCTTATTTATGGAAGCATAACTGAATTTTCAGCTAGATTACGTTGAGTTGACTGCTTTCAAGTTAGGTTTTTTAGGTTCGCTTTGCGTAATCGGCCACGGTAAGTGAACCTAAACGAACCTAACAAGTCAATTGAGACGTTTTACTCCACACAGTTAAACCTTTTAGTTCTTAGGAAATTTGAAGCAAAAGCCTTGTCACACTTAATTCATCTGTTCAAACTCTATATTCAACAGAGCTAATCCTTGTAGTGCATAGAAAATTCAAGGAAGAAACCACATCAAATTTAATTCATCAGTTCAAACTTTATACTCAAAAGAGTTAAACGTTTTAGTTCTTAGGAAAGCTCAAGGAGTAAACCGTGTTAAATTTAATTCATCTGTCGTCTCTTGTAGACTATGTTAAAACCCTATTAACCTATCTCAGACTCTATTTTTTTATTATTTAGAAACCTTTTTATTTAAAAAAAACACAATAATAACATACTTATCACACTATTTTCACATACTGGTTCAAATTGTAGTCTTTAATATATTTCACAGTTGCATTTAAAGTATCTTTTAGTATGTGTATCAGTTGTCATAAGGTACACTTTTTCAAGATTGCCTCTGACATAATCATAAAATCCACAGTATCGAAGAGGAAAAGTCCGATTCCTTTCCGTGTAAGAATGTATACCATATTCTATCCGAATTGTTAGAGAAGCCTCTTCGTTGTCGGGATTTGTCTGAAATTTAGATTAATTCACTATTTTTATTAACTCATTATTAATGTTTTCTTTAGTTATTATCCGAGGTGTTGTCACTTTAAAAGAATTAAAAAATTCTAACTTGCAAAAAAAATATCTAAGCCGATGCATCGCTTTTCTTTGAATTGTATTAGAGGTTTCCTTCCTCATATTCTCAATGGTAATCAATATCTCGCTGAGTATACTCATCCCATTCAATGGGTAACCAATTCTTCTTCCTCATATTCTCAATGGTATTTAATATTTCGCTGAGTATACTTATCTCATTCAATAGTTAATCGATGTCCCCTTGGCATTTCTACTGCAACAACGGGTGCTATTGGGTTCATTTCACTGCTGCTAGTACCTTCAACCTCCACCAGAGAACCAGTAGTATTTTTCTATGAACAAAAATCTTTATTCACAATTTTATCATTCTGAAGCCTGTTATAAGTTCATGTAATGTCATTTTAAGACATAAATAAACATCCAAAAAATAATTATAAGTGTCCAAAAATTAAAAACTAAAAAATGTCACTACAAATATTATTTTTCTAATTGAAAAAATCACGATTGGGGTATTTATAACATCTTCATTTTGTACCTTTTAAAATACCACCAGTAAATTTTCTTTTGTTATGTGTATGTTTAATGTGATATTAAGACATAAAAAAAAGTTGAAAAATTTCTGTTTCAAAGTTCAATAAAAAATTTCACTACAAAACATTATTATTCTAATAGAAAAAATTGTTATTGACATATTTATAACATCTTCATTTTGTACTTCTTAAAATACTACATGTGAATTTTTTTTGTTACATGTATATTTAATGTGATTTTAAGACACGAGAAAAAAAAGTGGAAAAAATTTCTGTTTCAGAGTTCAATAAAAAAACTGTCAAAAAGAAACGTCACTACAAACATTATTTTTATAATGAAAAAATCACGATTGACGAAATTATAACATCTTTATTTTGTGCTCTAAAAATATCAAAGGTTTTTTACTATAAGTATATTTAATGTGATTTTAAGACATGAAAAAAATTTTTGAATAAAGATCAGTTTCAAAGTTCAATAAAAAAACTAAGTAAAAATACATCACTAAAAACATTATTTTTCTAATAGAAAGAATCACGACTGACATATTTTTGTATCATCCTCATTTTATATTTTTTCAAATATCACAAGTGATTTTTTGTTATAAGTTTATTTAATGTGATTTTAAGATATACAAAAAAAAGTTGAAAAAAATTAAGTTAAAGAAAGGTTACCCCCTTAATAACTTGGACGAACATTCTTTATATCAAACTATTTGGCTGCGATAATGGGGTACTGGCCCTTATTTGTGGCGATGTTACAGAAGGAATATCTGGCATGAATTTTCAAGAATTTTCTTATCGCCCCGGAAATTAAGATAACACCATATTTATCGTAGGAATAATGGGAGTACATGGCGCTTGTATCAATGGCATTTTTTCGTCGAGAAAATTTGCATATATTGTTTCCGTAAATGTTACATCTCCTAGAAGTTTTTAGGTGGATACAAGGAACTACCAACTCCTAATAGTCGTAGGAATGGTAAGAGTGCATGGTGCTCGGAATTATGGGATACCTTTGTACTCGGAATGATGAGATACCTGTGAGCTCGGAGTTCTCATGTATCCCTTCTCCCAAACATGCACTTGTAATTGTTTCATCGAGAAAATAGGCATATATTGTTTCCGGAAATGTTAAATCTCCTAGACGTTTTTAGCTGGATACAAGGAACTAGGAACTCCTAATAGTGGTAGGAATGGTAAGAGTACATGGCGCTCAGAATTATGGGATACCTGAGTACTCGGAATGATGAGATACCTATACGCTCGAACTTTCTAAGGGGATATTACTCCTATTAAACTTATGATCAGCAAAAATAAAAACCTAAAATAGTTCAAACTTAAAACGACCAGAAATTATTATTAAAGAATAAATGAAACCGGAAACGAACAGAAATTAAATAAACAATTATAGCACACGCACATACAACAGATACTAATATAAATGAATAAATAAATATGATTAAACAGTCGGAATTTACACTAAAATGGTTTTATATTCACTTATTTAATAGTTTTTGCGTCATTATCTAGGTATGGCACGAAAGATATCTTGAGGGAGGGGGTGTGACTTTAGTTCTCATGTATTCCTTCTCCCAAACATGCACTTATAATTATCTATATACATTTTCAGGGACGAAAGTCTGCTTTTTCTTTCTTTATATACCTTTAGTTCTAACAGTTAGAAGACATTTTATAATATCAGGCTTTTAAAAATTGAAGTTATGTCACAAAACAAATTTACGAAATGGTACAATTAATGGTAAAAGATACCGACGGGAAATAACCACAAAGCATTAGAGTGACAGGTGAAAAAGAATTTCTACTGCATTGATTAAGAGAATACATAAATACGACTTAATTATTCTAAGGTTCTTATCTTTAAATAAAGAACAGTGCAATTAATTTGCGGTTTCCTAACCAACTTTTGCTTCATTTTCTAAATTACCTAAATGAGCCAAATATTCTAATTTAGTATTTGAAGAAACTTGATGCAAGCAGAGAGTACTCTTTGATTAATGCCAACTCAAAGGATACCAACCACTCCACCACCTCCTTATGGCGAAATTCAAACCAAGAAAGAGGTGAGTAAAAGAATAATTGTCGCAAGTAATAAGAAAAAATGCCGCAAACTATCAGGGAGGCTAATAGGAAGTGTATCAACGTAATTAAGGAATGGGTGAAATATATAAAAACTAAAAATTCTATGAAAACTTATAGTTATTTAAAATGCATCATATATATTAATTATATAATATTACATAAGTTATAGTATAATAAATAATCAAACATAGGCCTATATGATTATGCACTACAGTATAAAACTTATCATATATAACTGAAAACCTATTATAAAGATTAATAAAAGTTTATAAGTCTAAGAAAAATCGGAACTTGATTTTTTTTTCTCTACTTTTCCTGTCTTTCAGTTTCAATTATCTCTGTATTCTATCTTGTTTCGAAGCTTATGTAATTCCTTGAAATAATTCCAAAAGAGCCAGGTATTCGTTCAAATATGAGCGCCTCCCCCTGTGATCATTAGTAATGAAAGGTTTTCCATGATCAATTTACCAAAATATCTGTGGGTGATAAGAAAGCTTACCTGAGGTATGGTTTTTAAGTCTTTACTTATAAGCAAATCATCTTTTTCCCTTGTAACTGGGAGTTATTCCCAACATTGCCAATTGTGTTTTTATATAGTTTTTTTTTCTCCATCCTATATTTTGCCTTTCCCTTTGGCAAGTTTTTTCTTTCTGTTTTGTTAATTTGTTCTTCTGATCGGATCAATATCTATTGTTGTTTGTTTACCTAGTTTCTTGATCTGTCCATCGCCGGGGCCATTTTTGAAATTTTCGCAAATATAATATACAAGAATACAATCTTACAAGTAAAGTAGTATATGGAAACACAATCTCAAGGATTAGTTTGACTATGATAAGGTTTTTTTACTTCAATTTACATCCCAACTTTTTTACTTCAGTTTGCATCCCAACTTTTTGACTCTTTAAAGTTCTTAAATGAAAGTTCTGGACAGATGAACTCTTTAAAATGATCTGAATTAATTCAGTGTTTTTCTGAGGCAGCTTAAATATCTATGAGGAGGATATATACTTTTTAAAAATTCCCATTTAATTTTTACATTAGGTCTTTAATTTGAGATAAGAATAAATTGATTTTATTTTGCAAAGTTACCATTTTGAAGGTATAAATGAAAACCAATAATGTCTCAGTTTAGGAGCGCATGACATTAGAGCATCAGAATTTTATTCTAGATAAAGTGTTTTCCATGATCGATAGAAATAAAGTTAAATATACGCCTTAGATTTAGAGCTTGTGCTCCTTAGTTTTTCGGAACACAATCTTCGAATTTGGGAAACGTCCATAAGCCCAGTCTACTGTGCAGTGGAAGATACAGAAATAAGCTTAATATTTGGTCGGTACGGGTGTCCCTCTTTTTTGTGAACCAACTATCAACAATTATCTATTTCTAACAGGTTTCTAGTATGAAAACACTGTCTGAATATCCAGATCTGTCCTTAAGAAAGAAAAGTTTTGACCCCGTCCCCCCAAAAAATGTCAAGTTTGCATGTTCCCTTCTATGTTACACTAAATTTGTCACGCAATTCACTTGATTTTATGTGGTTCTGTGACTTTAGGTCCCCTTCTGAATGCATCTCTGTATTAAATGCATGGGTACGTGCCTGCAAACAGATTCAGAACGTATTATGTTTAATTCTAAACCTTAATAGATCCATAAACCGGACTCTTTCAAGTTGTATTACTTATGGATGTTGCGAGATGTATGAAATATTGGTTACTAGTGTGATGGGGTCCACAGTAACTGCCTTTGCGTTCAATTTTTAGTCAGATTTATGTTGCCAGATTTTACCATATATTTAAAGAGAGTCGTATATTTACCAATATATTATTCAATGACAATATATCAAAATTGTACCAATAACTTTTTAAAGCCGAAATTTGGCAACTTCTCAAGAGAAGAAACTGTAGAAGACGACGAAGGAGGCAACTGTGGGTGGTTCAGTTTCAATCCCCAATTTTTAAAGCCTTTAAGGAGTGTCAAGATTTACCTACTTCTATTCTGTGCACTTGGATTCATACAAGGTACTCTTTACTGGATCTTCTTCTTCTGTTATATCGAGGTATTTTGTTAAATGTTGGTTATCTAAATGTTAACCAATAAAACATAGGAGTGGAAAATGGTTTAAAAGGTAATAGCATGGTTTGCCATCCTCGGCTTAAAAGATGTATTTCCTTTCCACACCTTTTCTTTGAATTTGGTCTCAAAACCAGTCTCAGGGGAGGGTTCTAGAAATGTGTATTATTTTCTAATAATACACATTTAATTTTCCCACACATCTTAATTTTCTAATTTTTTCCGCTATGGTATTTAACAGGAATAAATAAACCTCATTCTTAAATAGAAAATGGTCAAAAATATTTTCCAAAAAAAAGTTTCAAACAAAAGTAAAGAGACATATTAAAACCTAAGAAGTACAGAAATAAACTCTTACAATAATTCAAATTTCGACATCATAAAACCAAATTTACTGTTGGCCCGTAAAAAGGCAAAAATCGGATATTGCTTAGAACTAACATAAAGAGAGAAAAAACCATAGAAAACGCAAGGATACTACAGAACCTTCATCGATTTTTTAATTGTCTTAATTATAACAGTAAACCTAATTTCTACCTTTTCGACAGTTTATTTTATAAGTCTTTTGTGATTTCAAAAATGACTTTTGATTAGATAACAATAAAAAAAGGTAAGTACGAGGAAGTCAGCGGGTAAGTTTTTAACTCGACCGTACAAGGTTGATAGGATTTTGATCTTGCGAAAGAAAAACATTGTTTCCATCAATAAGAATACAATGGTAAGGAAATCATAAAAAATGTTGCATCAGTCTATTAGAAATGACCGAACAAGGTTAGCCAACTGGAACATACCACAAAATTGCAGAGATACATAGATTTTGGTGGGACAGCTTTTGAGCTAGGACAACCAGACACCTATAAACAGTCTTTGCTAATTATTCAGAAGCAACCAGTCTGGTAAGGCAGGGCTTCCTGTACCAATCCTTGGCTCTTACCCGTAACCTACCATATATAGATACATCCATATAATTGATTGCAGGACAACACATCTTTACAAACAAATAAACAACTACTGTTTGGGATGGTGAGTATTGAACGGTTTGAGAGTGAATTTTAAAGACAAAAGCATCATTTCCCCTTTGTCGAAACATCATTTCAAACTTTCAGGAGAGCTCAATACGTCTGATCCTGCTTTAACGTAAGCTTTTGAGACACAAGACTTTCAGGAGTTCAGTGCCTTCGGACCTATGAAATACATTCCGATATAAATCGTGCCTCACAGCCACTTCACATTCGGAATTTTGTGTATATCCAGAGCCCTAGCCCTTGATTCCATTCTCAAGTGATACTACAATTATTGCTGACCTTAATACTTTCAAGAAGAATAAAAAAAGGGTTATGCGGATTTTGGTGAGTAGTCGCTCACTAGATCTTTACTTTTTTTTGTTTTTTGAATGGTTCTGATTTTTTGAATGGTATTTTGAGAACCGTATGTATGTTTATGCGTTTCCACTTGTAAAAATAGAAGTGACATTTCAAGGGGTATTATGTCTGTTAAATAGCACTATGCAGTTTCTCTTCCTTTACCTTTGTTTCGCTGTCCATTATATACTAGAATTTCTAGTTTTTTTTTTTTTTTTTTTTTTAGCTGTACATGCTAACTATCGATTAGGGACTAACTGCTTCTTATACATTTTACTTTTTAAATTTTTTTTCTTTATTACTTAAATTGAAATAATATTGAGGCTAAAACACACATGTCAAATGTTAATATTCAAGATACAAAGTTACAAGATACGAGGTTAATACAGAAATATATTGATGATTTTACGAAATATACGTATAATATAAAAGGCTATTGCTGCCCATGAGTGTTGCTGCCCACTACGCCATCGAAGTTTCCATTGCCGTCTAAATTTGCGGAAGAGATACCAACCAACTTGAATAAATACAAAGCTCATACCCACAGAAAAATTGAGACCTACTTTGAATTCATATGCACAATTTTGTTAATACCATTAACAGAGAAAAGAAACAGTGTTCAATTTCCAAACTCAGTCAAAGGGAGAGTGGTGCTATTTACCGTTATATAATAAATTTTGACAAGTTTTGAATAATTAAAAAAGGATCTGCAATAGGTACTGATCTAAGAACTGCTTACTTTTGCGTCGGGGTATTCAAACATGTAAAAGTTGAAATCATTACTAATGACCAAGGCAACCGAACAACACTATGTTGTGTGGCATTTACGAATACGAAACCAACAATTGGATATTTAGCCAAAAACCAAGGAGCCACGAACCCTCTCACACACTTTTTGATGCTGAAAGACTAGTCGGTTGAAAATTTGAAGATTTTTCTGTTTAGTCAGATATGTAACACCATTCAAGGTCATCAATGATAGTGGCAAGCCGAAAATTCAAGTCAAATTCAAACACAAAACGAGAACTTTTTTCTCAGAGGAGATATCTTCAATTGTTGTCACTAAAATGGAAAAAAAACACCAAGGCTTCTATTGGAAAAAAAAGGTTACTGACGCTGTTGTTACTGTGTCTGCTTATATCAAAGACTCTCAGAGGTACGCTACAAAGGATACTGATACCATTGCAGAATTGAACTTTCTGCGAACTATCAATGAATCAATGACCGCAGCAATAGGATTGCAAAGAGACGAATGTACCAATTTTCGGACTTGGTGACGGTAATTTTTCAGCTAGTTCAAGAGCGCTTAAAAGACTGAAGACTGCATATGGAAGAGTGGAAAGAACCTTGTCAATTTCTACCCAAGCTATTGTTGAAATTTACTCATTGTAAGAAAGCACTGATTTTACACTTCCATTACTCGAGCTCGACTTGAAGAACTCTTTGCAGACTTTTTTAGAAGCACACTGGAGTGAGTTAAAAAAAAATCCTTCATGGACTTTAAACTGGAAAAAGGAAGCACTCGCAAGACCGTTCTTGTGGGAGGTTCCACGCATATCCCGAGAGTCCGAAAACTCCTGCAAGATTTCTTTAACGGAAAAGAGCTCAATAGGTTGATCAACACAGATGAAACAGTAGCTTATGGGGCCACTATTCAAGGTACTGTTCTTTACGGTGAAATGTCTGAGGCAAACTTCTAGGAGATGTAACATTTACGGAAACAATATATGCAAATTTTCTCGACGAAAAAATGCCATTGATACAAGCGCCATGTACTCCCATTATTCCTACGATAAATATGGTGTTATCTTAATTTCCGGGGCGATAAGAAAATTCTTGAAAATTCATGCCAGATATTCCTTCTGTAACATCGCCACAAATAAGGGCCAGTACCCCATTATCGCAGCCAAATAGTTTGATATAAAGAATGTTCGTCCAAGTTATTAAGGGGGTAACCTTTCTTTAACTTAAACTCAAAATGTCAGCACTAATTCTGATATTCATGCGGAAGCCTTGATTCGGGTGTATGAAGGAGAAAGGGTTATGGCAAAGGATAATCGTCTTCTCGGTAAATTTGAACTCAGTTGAATCCCATGGGGCCCTCGAGGAGTGCCTAAGATCGAAGTAACATTTGATATTGATACAAACGGTATTTTGAATGTTACTGCTTTGGATAACTTCTCAGAAAAGATAACAATATCACTGTAACCAATGACAAAGACCGTTTATCTAAGGAGCACGTTGAACAAACGGTCAGCGAGGCTGAGCGTTACCGTAGCGAAGATGAGAACCAAAAGGAGTAGACCTCGGCCAAGAATGATCTCGAATCATGCTTGTTCAATATGAAACAGAATGTGGAAGGTGACAAAAGAAGGATAAGTGAGCATAATCGCAAGATAATAATGGAAGTATGAATAATGGAAATACAAAAAAAATACATAATGGAGCAACTACAGCTGATAGTATAACCAGTTGAATGCTTGGCAGAGCCTTAGAACCAGGTGGGCCAGCAATTGAAGAAGTCAATTAAACGATGACTTCTCTGAATAACTTGCTGGGTTCATTTTTGTCATAATTGGCTAATAAAACAGTTCATATGAATATAATAAAGGAGGAATTTTCAACTCAATGAAGATAAATTAATTGTATAAATTTAAAACACTTAAATTTTTTCCGTTTTAAATTTTTTTTAGAGTTTCTCAGGTTATTAGCGAGGGACAACACTCTTTACCAAACCGCTCATGAACAGTTTAATACAAAAATGCAAAACGAAATGAAATGATATTTCCTCAAGATATTGTTACACCAAAGCTAAACTGGGGGATATACTGAGGAAAGCCACAACTAATAGAATTGTCTTATTCTAATAGAGATATATTGAATATCAGACCAAGAATCTTTTATCAACTGGACTCCGTTCGTCAGTAAAGCTTTTACTCTTTAAATCTAAAATATAAGATTAAAAAGTGTCTTAAAGTGTTTCTATTAAAGCTTTTCTGCCAAAGAACCAAAATATTGGATTGAAAGTTAGGTTTTAAGCTAAACTCCTAAAATAAAAGTAATTGCACAATTCTTGTAGTCCAAAAAAAATTTAGTGACAAAAACTATGTATAGGCTAAATACATAAATCTATGACGTGTTATATGCAACGGACTAATTTTCAAAAATATCCTCTCAAGCTGAATTTGTTAACAGCTTCTGCTTTGCTCTTCTCATTTCATTTTTTTTTTTGGATGTTATCTCTCTACCAGCAAACCATGTTTTCCCAGCCTTGAACTTACTCTGTTTTTTGAAGATTCTAAATTTTGTTCCAGAAATTCTAGAAATCCCCAGCACAATTGACAGTGAGAGCAAAACTATTGATGCTATCTACGTGTATATATATATTCTCTTTAAACTATTCCCATAAATTAAGTTTAAACATTCTTCAGATCTCCAGATTTGTTGAGGCAGAATACATAACAATTTAATTCCATGGGTAATGCTTCACCAAGAAAATTCCTTCTTGGTCATTTTCTGAAAATATACTTTCCAAGTTGGCACAATAAACTTAGAAATCATCGCCCAGTAAGAAAAAAACATATTTTTGATTTGTTGGAAAAGCTCATAAGGTGTTATTACTGTTGGATATGCTTTAAATCAACTGTCTACACGACTTAAGAGAATTAAAAACTTAATAAGAAACTTAAATTGTCTACTTTAGGATGGGACTAAGATTTTTTTTTTTCACAGCTTTCTAGTTCGTCAAATATTATTTTCTTTTTTGAAGCTCCTACAGAAAAATAACTGTCCAAATTTAAAATCTTAGCAACGTTTTTAGCTTCATCAAGTCCAAATTTAAAACCTTAGCAAGGTTTTTAGCTTCATCAATGATGGCTTCAAATTCTTGAAGTGCCTCAGATTTGTTAGTTATATTGTGTGTTAAGGGGTTGACACAGTCTTAAAACCGTAAATCGGAAATGAGGTTCTCAATACTGATAAAATTGTGTAAATATATAAAACAAAAGCACAAGTTTAGTTTGTTTTTCAAAAGTAAAATATCGTTTATTCTAGATAAATTAACTTTTTTTTGAAATTACAACTAAATTTCAGAGTGCAAAGGTGTTGCTAAGTTATTTTGGCATCAATAGCCCCAGTTACTGTAAGATGTCAAAAAAAATACAACTCCAAAGAAAATTTTGAAAATCGTTTGGAATTATAATTGTTTGAGAATCTTTGATTAATTTTGTACGACGGAGTCTAAATGCTAAATTACGAGTTTAATTGGTTGGACTTATACTACATTTGAAGTGACAGATGCTGCTTCTATGTTAACAGTTCTATGTTGATCATACATATAAAAGACACTTAGTGATAGCCAGACAAAAGATGTTTAGAATGCAACAACAAAATAAACTGGCAAAGTCCAAGTATCTTCTAGTGGTTGGATGTCCTAGAATTTGTGGGAATTTCCTCCAATGTACGCACTTAGCCCTGGTTCTGTCTAAAGGTCTGGTTCTGATTCCGTACACCTTAGTTCTGCCCTAGGAATGACATATGGTTGGGTGATAGACTTATCTTAACAAATGAAATAACATCATTTTTATACAATCCTAAAAAGGGCTTATCCCAAATTTGCCTCTCAATCACTCGGACTATCTTTCTTGGCTTTTTCTACAATCAGCCATGTCTTAATGCCTACAATATACAAGATGAAATTAATCACTTTAATTTTCTCGATGAGTTTTTTTTAGGAAGTTGATGCAGTTGAACGTCGGAGAAATGTCCTTTCAAAACCTTTTTCAGGCTTTGAAGCTACTTCTGAGAATTTTATTCTCCTAGCACAAAAATCTTTGATGTTCCAGAAATACTTTCTTAATGGTGGGAAGAACTGGATTATAATTTTAGCACAAAATGTAGCTCCATGACTATATTTTTGGCATTGTTGATCTTAATGCCCAAAAGATGAGAGAAAAAAACTATTTTGTTTAGCATTTCTTGGGGAGTTGCTGGATCAGCGACACTATCAAAACTTGAGAGTACTCTTTCTAGCATTCATTCTTAATAGTGTTTGAAAAAAGGGGGGCAATAAGGCTCCCCTTTTTTACACCTCTTCCTATAATAAAAGCGCTCAGTTTCTTCACCTAGCCCTCTTATAGTCGATTTGCAATGTTCATAGAAGGCCTACAGAAGTTCTATGAATTTAACCGGCATACAATCTACTGATTGCAAAATCTTTGCAAAATCTTTTTGAAGGCTATGGAGTCAAACGCAGCCACAAAATTCGGAAACATGTTAATTATAAGGAGGTTGTAGCGTTCAAACTATCGGAGCATAAGACGAAGAGTGAATATCTGGCTAGCGAACCATCTCGCTCTTCTAAACCCACAGCTATTTTCAAGTTTTAACTCATCCTTTTCTGCCTCGAATACATTGGTCGCTATATCTATGAGGAATATCCTTTGGCGGTTGTGGCTATCACATTTGGCCCAGATTTTGAATATTGGGGTTATTATGGATGCCTTTCAATCAGCAATAGAGGTCTTCTTTTCCCATGTAGACTGCACAGGGGTTCTAACTTCTCCACTATTGACGCGTGGTTGGGTCTTGTAGAGCTGAAGGTAATGAAGATGCTAGTGATGCTAGAATGAGGGGCTAGTGGCCTCTGATCTTTTTTCACTCTGAGAAAATGAACTACAACTTTTAATTTCCATCCAAATGAACCCTCGCTGAAATTTATACGAGCATACCTTCCATAAGAACCATATTTGCCCCCAGAGCAATACTTACAACACCTACCCCGGCCCTGAGGGGGAGGGTTGTGTCGACACAGGAGTTTTTCTTATCTCATCTTTGAACTATTTTAACGAAATTCTTCCATCAATCAAGTCTTTTTTGTGGTTCAGGGGTCATATTTCCTTGAGACTTTTAAGGGACCAGTGGTACGTGACTTTTCTGTGATTGTTTCTTTGAGGATTTTATCACTCTTTTTGTATCATTATTTCTTGCTTCTCTTTGCATCTACAGAACAACCTCTCCTCAGTATTGTTGGCGGTCTTGAAATAAACTAGTCAAACCTAATCCATCATTGATTTTGAACAGGTTGCAATCAAATTATGTTGCGTTTAAATAGATTTCAAATTTCTTTTGATAGTTGTTATTACAACAAAGCCAAGTTTCAATTAATTACAGTTCTTAAGAAAAAGTGTTTAAGAAAACATATATTATAGGTGCTCTTGTCAATGGCTTTGTCAATATATCGATCACCTCAATTGAAAAACGCTATAACATCCAGTCATCAGAAAGTGGGCTCATCCTGAGCTTTTATGAAATAGCTTCGTTGATCTGCATTCTCCCTGTGACTTATATTGGTGGTAAAGTAGGAGCCTCTAAGCCAAGGTGGCTGGGCTGGGGTGCTATTATCATGGGCATTGGAGCATTTGCTTTTACTATACCACATTGGATCAGTGGAAAATATGAGGTACTTTATGTTTCCTTTCTTTTATAACTATCAGACTCTTCCCGTCTCTTTTCTGTCTAACTATCTGTTCATCAATTTTTATTATCTCTGTCTCCCACTCCTCATTTTTCTATCACACTTTGTTTCTCATTTTTTCTTCGTAATAAAAAAAAGGCATAAACCTATGATTCAAAGACGCTAGCAATCATTTGATATTCAACTGCTTTAACAGTCTAATGCATTGTAGCCTGAAAGACTCTTTCGTTATGTCTCACCTTTTTCCTCTCTTTTTCCGTATATGAAAGGGACTGTCCCCTCCTCAACGCCTCGCTCTTTACGCTAAAGTTTGACTCTGTCTCACAGCTTTATTTTTTAAAACAATAAAAAACTTTAGCGTAAAGAGCGAGGCGTTGAGGAGGGGACAGTCCCTTTCATATACGGAATAATTTCTGTTCGTTTTAAGTTTTAATGTCGCTCCTTACTTTCAGTTTAAAAAACTTGTTTTTTTTTATTTAATTTTTGAACATTTTTGAATAAATGCAGGTTTTGATCTTGGCTCACCGTACATGAATAATTAAAACAAAATTTTCATATTAATTTACTTTTATTTAGTTAAATGGCTTTCTCGAAACTTGTTTAAATTATCTACGAACGCTTTTATTAGTAGGCTAATAAATATACGTATATGAAAGGGACTGTCCCCTCCTCAACGCCTCGCTCTTTACGCTAAAGTTTTTTATTGTTTTAAAAAATAAAGTTGTGAGACAGAGTCAAACTTTAGCGTAAAGAGCGAGGCGTTGAGGAGGGGACAGTCCCTTTCATATACGGAATAATTTCTGTTCGTTTTAAGTTTTAATGTCGCTCCTTACTTTCAGTTTAAAAAACTTGTTTTTTTTTATTTAATTTTTGAACGTTTTTGAATAAATGCAGGTTTTGATCTTGGCTCACCGTACTTGAATAATTAAAACAAAATTTTCATATTAATTTACTTTTATTTAGTTAAATGGCTTTCTCGAAACTTGTTTAATTTTATCTACGAACGCTTTTATTAGTAGGCTAATAAATATACGTATATGAAAGGGACTGTCCCCTCCTCAACGCCTCGCTCTTTACGCTAAAGTTTTTTATTGTTTTAAAAAATAAAGTTGTGAGACAGAGTCAAACTTTAGCGTAAAGAGCGAGGCGTTGAGGAGGGGACAGTCCCTTTCATATACGGAATAATTTCTGTTCGTTTTAAGTTTTAATGTCGCTCCTTACTTTCAGTTTAAAAAACTTGTTTTTTTTCATTTAATGTTACACTTAAAACGTGTTTACAAAATGATGGGAGCATCAGGCCAAATCACCCCCTGTTGCAGGCTAAGTCCAAGAACAGTTATCGATATGTAGGTAAATTAGGGATTAAATTCTACCCCTTCCTGCATAATCCTTTTCTGTTTATATGAAGGGTCACTAAAAGTTTAAAATTCGATCATAAAATGTTATTTTTAATGCTTCAGATACCCCCTCCTCCAGAGGAAGATCTACTGGCCCTCTTCCATCATAGATGTTTTGCAAGTATACACAACTGTATGTGGTTTTATGAAATGTCAAATGAATCAGATAGTTTAAATAAAGTTTCAAAATAATTTTGTAAATTAACTATTTATTTCTTATAGACCACATATATTTTTAGGAAGAACGCATGACTGTCTAGAATGAGGACTTCTGAAACTGAAAAGCTCAATATGCAACTATTAGATGATTCTAAATGTATCGGCTACTTCAAAACTTTTCCTAGGACTTTAGGAAACTGTTCGATAATATGACCAACGGGAAAAAAACATAATAAGTACACCCCAGGAAACATCTTCCTTGCAAAAACAAAACAACTCCTATATTTGTAGATAAGGGCTCGTAGCTTTTGCAATGAAGCTTTCTGATATGCAAAAAGTGAGGGTATGATTTTCGTTAAGATTTTCTACTTGTTTCGGATCTTTTCCCCCTTTTCAGAAATATGACAATTTTCTTAGGCTCATAACTTTTGATGGTCTTAACTTAACGAATTTTATGTATTTGGAATCATGATAAAAAATTTTAGTCGCTTGACGTGCTTAAACTCCTTCTTTTAAAGTTTTGGTTACTATTAGCAAGAGTCGCTCCTTACTTACGGTTCGTATCTGCGAACTCTCTTGCAATATTAATTATCATATAATCCAATATATATAATTATTTAATTTTAACCAAAATGTAATGAACTGTAAATATGATTAAATATAATTAATAATCATAAATTATCATGCATATTATATTTCAGCCACTTATCAACCAGTTTTCAACTCTATGCAATGGTTTAAATTCTACAAACGTATGCTCCCTAGCTGAAATAGATCCTGATAGCTCTATTGCAATTGCTGGCAACTATAAGTGGGTCTTTTTCCTGGCTCATTTTCTCCATGGCATAGGTGCCTCACCCCTCTTTTCTCTTGGTATAACCTATTTAGATGAAAATCTCAAGACTGAGGATCAGCCTTTTTACACTGGTAAGTTCAGAGTTGTATTTCAGTAAACGGGGCAAAAAAAAAATGAAAAAGATTCAGCTGGAATGATTTATCCTTACTTTTTCTGCGATTTAAAATGACGTGATATATTCTTAGGTTTAAGTGCAATTTAAATGCTTTCTAATTTGCGCAATTAGTGTCAATTATTTTGTTTCTGTTATATTTTATAGTGTCAATTATTTTGTTTCTGTTCTATATCGTAGTTACACAGGCATGACGTAGATACGGATGGGCAATGAGTAGAGTCAAATTGCTAATTACAAGGATAACCATGAAAAATTTATAGTAAGCGCTTTTAGTACTTCCAAAATTTCCCGGTAAAAATTTTTCTTAGACCACACTGTTTTTCCATTTACGAAAAATTAAGCTGGAAAAACGGGTTTTAATTTCTATAAAGCAGTGAATACAATAAAATAAACACTTAATTAAACAAACATACTCCGAATATTTCGGCCCCACGTCCGGGAGCCTTTCTCAGCAAAAAAAGAAAAATGAAACAAAAAATGTTCTTTTTGAAAAAAAACTTAACTTACATCAAAATAAAACATACTAAACGCATAAAGAGAAAGAAAAAAAAAACAATAGAAAAATATAAATAAATAGGAAACAAAACTCACATATTAAATAAACACTTCCATGTACTGGCGTATAAACCAATGGAATGTCTATAATGATTCAACTCGCCTTCTCACAGTATTACTTCAAAAAACTTTTTCCACAAAACAAGTTTTTCAAAGAAAAGTAAAGAACTCCATTAAATAAAAAATCAGTAAAATAAAATCAAATAATCTACCAAGCGTGAAACTATCACAAATCGGCATCGATAAACAAACGAAACCCAAAACGAGCAGAAATTACAATAAATAACCGAGTCAAACTCAAAACGAGCAGAAATTAACATAAGTTGGGCTCAAAACCCCTATGCCTTCCCAAGGCCAGAACATAATTTGCACTACTGGAAAAAAACATATGAATGTGCATTGTCAGTTTAACATACATATACTGATACTTAGTAATCAAAATGTTAATATTATTTGATTTGTTAAAGTTATAAAAGTAAAAACATTTATATTTTTTTCAGTAAAGTGCAAATTATTTTCTGGCCTTGGGAAGGCATAGGGGTTTTGAGCACAACTTATGTTAATTTCCGCTCGTTTTGAGTTTGACTCGGTTATTTATTGTAATTTCTGTTCGTTTTGGGTTTCATTTCTTTATCGATGCTGATTTGTGATAGTTTCACGCTTGGTAGATTAGGCCTATTTGATTTTATTTTTGCTCACTTTTTGTTTACTTTTCTTTGAGAAACCTATTGTATGGAAAAAGTTTTCTTAATTAATTTCTGCTCGTTTTATATTGACATAGTCTTATCAGAGAAAAAGAAAATAATACTTTATTTCTGTTCGTTTTATATTGACATAGTCTTTTCAGAGAAAAAGAAAATAATACTTTAAATCTGTTCGATTTTTTAAGAATTTATAGTTTGGCCTGCTATTTGTATGGTGGAGAAAAATTTTCAGCAATTTTTAACAACATACACCCTCTTAAAAATCTGGACACAAATGGTAGTGTTTAATTTAGTTTTATACCTCCTCTAGTTGACCTGAAATGGAAAACTTGATACCATTCGCAAAAAAATCTGTTTACTTTCTTTGATAGTTTGGATGCACTTACGCTATTTTGATTTGGTTAAATTTTAAGAGCAGAAGCAGCCCCGAAAGTTTGAACATAATACCCTCAGTTGTTCTTGAGATACTGCTGAGATGCCTTATTGGAAATTAGCATTAACATAGTGCATTATGATTTAATCTTATGGCGACATTTAGTTTTTAAACATAAAGTCAAATGGGAGGGTGGGCGTGGGGGGGATTAGTTTCCCTCCAATCATTTTCGACTATCAAAAAGGGCATCAGCCCTGTCTATTTTCAATCGAATGAGCCCTTTTCGGAGTTCCTACGACAAATCCTTCGATACAAAGTGCCCTAGTCTAAACAACAACAACAACAACAAAAAATAATATATTATACCCACATCGATCTTTACTAAGAAAATGTCGAAACTTCCAATCACTTTCGACTATTAAAAACAGAACTAGGCCTTTCGATTTCGAATCGAATAAACCCTTTGTGAGTTTCTACAACAACACTTCCTATAAACACCTTATATGCCCCCAGGGTATAAATTACAACCCTTACTCTAAGGGCTGTGAGGGTAGTTGTCATCCTCTAAGACCTAATTTCCAGAACTTTTAACTACGTTTAACAAAATGGCTATCTCAAAATTTTGATTGGATGTGTTTGGGGAAATGGTGGGCGTTGAAGTGATGTTAGTTGCTTTCCAATTACTTTCGACTATTAAAAAGAGCACAAGCGATTTCAATTTCTAATCAAATGAGCCCTTTTTGAAGTCTCTACGACAAAGCGTTCTATAAAAACTTTATATGCACCCAGGGCATAACTTACAACCCTTGTCCTGGAGGCTGTGAGGGGGTAGTCATCCTCACAGACCTAATTTACACAACTTTCTACTACGTTTAACAAAATGGCTATCTGAAAATTTTGATTGGATGTGTTTAGGGGAATGGTGGGCGTGAGATGGGGGTTAGTTACCCTCCAATCACTTTCAACTATTAAAATATGTACTAGCCCTCTCAATTTCCAATTGAATGAGCCCCTTTTGAAGTTTTTACGACAACTTTATCATTAAAACCTTATATGCCCCCAGGGCATAACTTACAACCTTAGCCCTGGGGACTCTGGAGGGTTTGTCATCCTTAAATATATAATTTCCAGAACTTTTAACTACGTTGAACAAAATGGCTATCTCTAAACTTTGACTGAATGTGTTTGGGGAAATGTTGGGCGTGATTGCTCTCCACTCACTTTCGACTATTAAAAAGGGCAATTTCAATTTCCAATCAAATGAGCCCCTTTTGAAATTTCTACAAATACTTTCTATATAAACCTTATATGCCCCCAGGGCATAACTTACAACCCTTAAACTGAGGGCTCTGATTGGGTTATCATCCTAAAAGACCTAATTTCCAGAACTTTCGACTACGTTGAACAAAATAGATATCTCAAAATTTTGATTGGATGTGTTTGGGGAAATGGTGGGCTTGAGAGGGGGGTTAGTTGCCCTTCAATAACTTTCGACTATTAAAAGGGCACTAGCCCTTTCAATTTTCAATCAAATGAGCCCTTTTCGAAGTTCCTACGACAACTCCTTTGATACAAAGTGCCCTTGTCTAAACAACAACAACAACAACAAAAATAATATATTATACCCACATCGATCTTTACTATAAAAATGTCAAAACTTCCAATCACTTGCGACTATTAAAACGGCACTAGGCCTTTCGATTTCCAATCGATTGAACCCTTTGTGAGTTTCTACGACAACACTTCCTATAAACACCTTATATGCACCCAGGGCATAAATTACAACCCTTACTCTAAGGGATGAGAGGGTGGTTGTCATCCTCTAAGACGTTATTTCCAGAACTTTTAACTAGGTTAAACAAAATTGCTATCTCAAAATTTTGAGTGGTTGTTTTTGGGGAAATGGTGGGCGTTGAAGGGGTTTTAGTTGCTTTCCAATTACTTTCGACTATTAAAAAGGGCACAAGCCATTTCAATTTCTAATCGAATGAGCCCTTTTTGAAGTTTCTACTACAACGCGTTCTGTAAAAACTTTATATACCCCCAGGGCATAACTTACAACCCTTGCCCTGGGGGCTGTTAGGGGGTTGTCATCCTCAGAGACCTAATTTCCAGAACTTTCTACTACGTTAAACAAAACAGCTATCTGAAAATTTTGATTGGATGTGTTTGGGGGAATGGTGTGCGTGAGAGGGGGGGGGTAGTTACCCTCCAATCACTTTCAACTATTAAAATAGGCACTAGCCCTCTCACTTTCCAATTGAATGAGCCCCTTTTGAAGTTTTTACGACAACTTTATCAATAAAAACCTTATATGCCCCCAGAACATAACTTACAACCTTTGCCCTGGGAACTCTGGGGGGTTTGTCATCCTCAAATATCTAATTTCCAGAACTTTCAACTACGTTGAACAAAACGGCTATCTCTAAACTTTGATTGAATGTGTTTGGGAAAATGGTGGGCGTGAGATGGGGGTTAATTACTCTCCACCCACTTTCGACTATTAAAAAGGGCAATTTCAATTTCCAATCAAATGACCCCCTTTTGCAATTTTTGCAAATACTTTCTGTATAAACCTTATATGCCCCCAGGGCATAATTTACAACCCTTAAACTGAGGGCTCTGATGGGGTTATCATCCTAAAAGACCTAATTTCCAGAACTTTCGACTACGTTGAACAAAATTGATATCTCAAAATTTTGATTGGATGTGTTTGGGAAAATGGTGGGCGTGAGAGGGGGGTTAGTTGCCCTTCAATCACTTTCGACTATCAAAAGGGCACTAGCCCTTTCGATTTTCAATTGAATGACCCCTTTTTGATGTTTTTACAACATCGCTTTCTAGAAAAACCTTACATATTCCCAGGGCATAACTTACAATCCTTGCCCTGAGGGTTGTGGGGGGGATGGGTTGTCATCCTTAAAGACCTAATTTCCATAACTTTCACCTACGTTGAATAAAATGGCTATGTAAAAATTTTGATTGGATGTGTTGGGGGAAAAAGAGGGCGTGAGAGGGGGGTTAGTTGCCCTCAAATCCCTTTCGACTATTAAAAATGACACTATCCCTTTGAATTTCCAATCGAATGAGCTCTTTTTCAAGTTTTTAAGACAAAGATTTTAATAAAAACCTTATATGCCCTTGGGGCATAACTTATAACCCTTGCCTTGAAGACTATGGGGGGAGTGTCCTGCTCGTAGGTATACTTTCGTGAACTTTAAACTGCGTGGAACAAAATAGCTATCTAAAAATTTTGGTTGGATATGTTTAGGGAAATGGTGGGCGTGGAAGGGGTGTTAGTTGCCTTCCAATCACTTTCGACTATTAAAAAGGGCACTAGCCATTTCAATTTCCAATCGATATGAGCCCTTTTTGAAGTTTCTACGACGACACGTTCTATAAAAACCTTATATTCCCCAAGGGCATAACTTACAACCCTTGATTTGAGGGCTGTGGAGGAGTATCCTCCTCAACAGCTTTATTTCTATCTGGAAATCCACAACACTGAACAAAATTGCCATCTAAAAATTTTGATTGGATGTGTTTGGGGAAAAGGTGGGCGAAAGAGGGGGCTAGTGGCCCTCAAATCACTTTCGACTATTAAAAAGGGCACTAGACCTTTGAATTTCAAATCGAATAAGCCCTTTTTCAAGTTTCTACGACAAAAATTTCAATAAAAACTTATATGACCCCAGGGCATAACTTATAACCCTTGCCCTGAAGACTGTGGGGGGAGTGTCCTTCTCAAAGGTATAATTTCCTGAACTTTAACTGCGTGGAACAAAATGGCTATCTTAAACTTTTGATTGGATGAGTTTGGGGATGGGCGTGGTGGTGGGCGTGGAAGGGGTGTTTTTTGCCTTCCAATTACTTTCAACTACTAAAAACGGCACTAGTCATTTCAATAACTAATCGAATGAGATATTTTTGAAGTTTCTACGACAACGCGTTCTATAAAAACTTTATATGACCCCAGGGCATAGCTTACAACCCTTCTCCTGATGGCTGTGAGGGGGCTGTCATCCTCAAAGACCTAATTTACAGAACTTAAAACTACGTTGAATAAAATGGCTATCTCAAGATTTTGATTAGATGTGTTTGGGGAAAAGATGGGCGAGAGAGGGGGACTAGTTGCCCTCCAATCACTTTCGACTATTAAAAAGGGCACTAGCGCTTTGAATTTCCAATCAAATGAGCCATTTTTGAAGTTCCTACGACAACGCCTTCTATAAAAACTTTATATACCCCCAGGGCATAACTTACAACCCTTGCCCCAAGGGTTGTGGGGGAGTGTCCTCCTCAAAAACATATTTTCTATCTGGAAATCAACTACGCAGAACAAAATGGCTATCTCAAAATTTTGATTGGATGTTTTTGGGGGAATGATGGGCGTGGGGGGGAAGTTGCCCTCCAATCACTTTCGACTATTTTAAAGGGTACTAGCCATTTGAATTTCCAATCGAATAAGCCTTTTTGAAGTTTCTACGACAACACCTTCTATAAAAACCTTATATACCCCAAGGGCATAACTTAAAACCCTTGCCCCGAGGGTTGTAGGGGAATGTCCTCCTCTAAAACATATTTTCTATTTGGAATCAACTACGCAGAACAAAATGGCTATCTCAAAATTTTGATTGGATGTTTTTGGGGGAATGATAGGCGTGAGGGGTCTAGTTGCCCTCCAATCACTTTCGACCATTAAAAAGAGCACTAGCCATTTGAATTTCCAATCGAATAAGCCTTTTTGAAGTTTCTACGACAACACCTTCTATAAAAACCTTATATACCCCAAGGACATAACTTAAAACCCTTGCCCCGAGGGTTGTGGGTATCTGAAAATCAACTACGATGAACAAAATGGCTATCTCAAAATTTTGATTGGATGTGTTCGGGGGAATGATGGGCCTGGGGGGCTAGTTGCCCTCCAATCACTTTTGACTAATAAAAAGGGCACTAGCCACTCCAATTTCCAATCGAATGAGCCCTTTTCGAAGTTTCTACGACAACTCTTTCGATACGAAGTGCCCAGGTAAGGAGAAAAAAAAAACACAAAAAAAACAACACATTGAGCCCACATCGTTCTTTACTTAAGCAGCGCCAGCGCGCTGCCTATGATAAAAAGGAATGTGGTTATTTCTTTAGTTGATAGGGTACTAAAATTAGCATCACCAGAATACATAAGCAATGAACTAATTTTTATTAAGGATATTTTAGTAGGTAATGGCTATCCGGAAAATATGATTTCTCAAATAATTGAAAAAAAGGAAAAAAAAGTTGATGGAACCAGAATTAGAAGAAGGAGGTTCAAATCAAGAAACAAATTACATAATTTTGCCTTTTATCCCAATATTGTCACAAAAATTAAGAAGAGAATTAAAAAAAACATATTATAAAAACAGCATTTAAATCAGGACAAACAATAAGCTATTTGTTAAATAAGGGGAAAGACAAGGTACCGAGAAATATGTAAAAGGGAGTATACAAAATCCCATCCTCTTGTGGTAAATTTTATGTGGGAAGAACACAACAGATTTTAGAAAATAGGCTACAGCAACACAAAAATGCCATAGATTAATAAAACACCGGAAACGTTTGAGTCAGCTGTTGCAGAACATCTTTATAATTTTTCTCATCACAGTATTTTATTTGATCAAACAAAAATAGTAGATACGTCTGTAGGACTATTACAAAGCTTCAGGGAAATTATAGAAATAAAAAAGATAATATATGGGGGTATTAGTATCGATAGAGATGAAGGGGAATTTAGGATCATGGCAATTTATAATAGTTTAATTAAAAAGCAGGTAAGATATTCAACCAGTACTTGCGAACAAAGGTCAGAATGGGTTAAATGCTGGGAAAGGTAAACGAACTGCAGCTAAGCTTGCAAGCCAACGAATCCGTTCAATTCAAAAATTGGTTAATGAACTTGTGAGATTTAATTAGGGGCTATGGGCCGGGGGTTAGCTGACCTTTATTGTTTTGGTTTAAGAATAGATATATTCTTCATTTTTTGATAGATTTCCATTTATATACTGTGAGAAGGCGGGTCGAATCATTATAGACATTCGATTTTGTTTATCCGCCAGTACATGGAAGTGTTTATTTAATATCTGAGTTTTTTTTCCTATTTATTTATATTTTTTCTTTTGTTTTTTTCTTTCTCTTTATGTTTTTAGTATGTTGTATTTTGATGTAAATTAAGTTTGTTTAAAAAGAACATTTTTTGTTTCATTTTTTCTTTTTTTTCCGATGAGAAAGGCTTCCGGACGTGGGGCCGAAATATTTGGAGTATGTTTGTTTAACTAAGTGTTTATTTTGTTTTATTCACTGCTTTACAAAAATTAAAACCCGTTTTTCTTGCTTAATTTTTCGTTAAAATTTTCCCATCCCACAGTGCTCGAGTTAAAATTCTGTTCTTTCTTTTCACTTTTAAGTCAATTGAGTCACAAGGAAGCAACTTCTAGTTTGGCTCATTCATGTAACATTATTCTGTCCTTATCTTGTTTTCGAGCATCTGTGTTTCTAGACATTGATTCAAACCAAACATTTTTGTATATTACAGGCTTCACGGCTCCATTACAGATGATGATTTGCCGCTAGTCCTGGTAATTACCTCATTTTCTAACACTGAGGTATTTGTTATACCTTCTCTTGAATGCGTCAAGGAAAGAATTTTCCGGGATTACCTCTGCCGGCAATCTATTCCATGTGGCAACCGATCGCCGGGCGAAACTTGTTTTCAGATATTCTTGGCGGGGAGTACCCTGCTCAAGGCAATCCTGACGAGCTGTATTCCGGCGAGTTGATCGCAAGGGCTTTGCTCTGTCAGGAACGAGCTTCGATAGCTCCTCTGATGGTGGGTTATACAAGTACTTGTAGAAAACCGACATGGACGCCACATCTAGACGTTCCTGGATCAACTATGGGGTTTTAGCCTTCGTGTTGCCCGAGGTTGCTGCACGCACTGCTCTATTTTGAATACGTTGGAGTTGAGCGATCTGGCTTTGTGGTGCACCAGCGAAGAGAGGACATGCATATTCCATGACAGGCCTGATGCAAGAAGTGAAAAGTGACAGAACAGAATCATCAGAAAGAAGACTTTTGCATCTTAGGATAACTCCTAACTTCTTGTAGCAAGAGGATCTAATTTTACTGAGATTTTTAGTCCATGAGAAATCCGAAGAGAAATTACCTCCAAGTAGGCACAGTGTATTAACTCGCGTTATTGCCTCTCCTTTGAATATGAAATCGGGATTAGCCCTCATATTACGCGCCTTAGACATATTTTTAATATTTATTTAACTTCAATAAACTATGGATTATGTTTCCAAACTTAATTACCATTAATAAAAATAAATTATTTTTTATTATTATTGTTCGAAGACAACGGATAACAAAATATTATAGGCACTTTCTATTGGTTTAAGTGCAGAAGGAACTGCAATGTTGCGCCCTTAACGCTACAAGCATTTAACGTGCTAGATTTTTTCTTATTTGCCCTTTTAAACTGAAAATAGACAAAAATGTACTGAAAACGGGTAAACTTTTTAAAAGGACAATGAAAAATTAAAATAAGACTTTTCAAAGTAAAAAATAATATTAGCAATCCCAATATGCCGGCTTCACGTCTGGAAGCCATTGCAAAAAAAAAAGCCTAGACAAAACTCATACAGAAAAGAATAAGAAAAATAACAATAAAACGTTATACGAAAAGAAAACACCTATAAAAAAGAAAAAAAAATCACAGTTAAATACAATCGGATATGTCGGAGAACGAATATACAAAGCACAGTGGTATAAAAAAAAGATGTCTACTGTATGTGTAGGCTACCATATGTATGCATCCAAATTTAAAAACCTATTTTGTGCTAACAAGGAGCTTTTAATAAATAAGAAAAAAATTGACAACAAAATACCACGAAATCCAGGAGCCTGTGTACTGAACTTACCCGTGGAGCCCATTATAATGAAAGTGTATATGCTGAGTGATTTGGGCTCAGATTATGAAAAGATAAGAAACAAACAGAAGAAAACAATAGTTTACATTTTCATTTAATAGGTTCTGTGCAAAAACCCTCTCTGAGGTTTTATTTTCATATACCTCTAGGGGGAGTATCTCTTCCTGACATTGCGTAAGTCTGGAGTCAACCAATGTGAAATATTAAATGTAAACTTGTATATCCCAGCAACGAGCTTTATGTCAAATGTAAACTTTCATTTACATTTTTTCCAGGTATATTTTATGTATTCGTTTCTTTTGGTCCAGCCGTTGGTTTTCTGCTTGGTAGTGAATTGCTAAGGATCTTCATCGATTACCCAAGCCCGTAAGTTTATAGTCTTTTTCTACGAATAACTGCCAAAGCCATTTTTTTTTTCAAAGCAACTAAAGGCTTGTTGTCCCGGTGGCTTCTAAAGCAATTTGGCCGAGTGAAAAAGCTTTTTGTTCGCCAGATTTGATTTTCCCAGAAAAAAAAATAACTTTCGATGCGCCTGATTTGTCTTTAAAGCCTTAAAATGCAATAATGGAGATTAGAACTGCTAGAAAAAGTAAAAAGGCACGGGCGACTTCACCTAAAAAGCCATAATCAAACAGTTCGTGGTAACGAACTGTAAGTAAGGAGCGACCCGGCTCAATGGTAACCGAAACTCTAGAAAACGGTATTTTGATACAAATAGATACATCAAAAGAATCACATTTTAATGCTGATTTCAAATATATAAGTTTCTTCAAGTTTAATCCTAACCATCAAAAGTTAGGCGCCTGAAAAAATTTGGCTGATTTTCGAAAAAGGGGGGAAAGACCCCCTAAAAGTTATAGAACCTTAATGAAAATCACACCATCATATTCCGCGTATCAGAGAACCCTACTGTAGAGGTTTCAAGCTCCCATCTACAAAAATGTGGAATTTTGCATTTTTTGCCAGAAGAAAGATCACGGGTGCGTGTTTATTTGTTTGTTTGTTTGTTTTTTTTTTTCCCCAGGGGTGATCGTATCGAACCAGTTGTCCTAGAATATCGTGGAAGGGCTCATTGGAATGGAAATTGAAAGTTCTAGTGCCCTTTTTAAGTGACCAAAAAAAATGGAGGGCAACTAGGCCCCCTCCCCCGCCAATTTTTTTCCCAAAGACACCTGATCAAAATTTTGAGATAGCCATTTTGTTCAGCATATTCGAAAATATTATAAGTATTTCTTTTAGGATGACTTAATCCCCCGAACTTCCCGGGGGGAGGGCTGAAAGTTATGAACTTTACCCAATGTTAACATATAGTATTGGTTATTTGGAAGTATACAGACGTTTTCAGGGGAGATTTTTCCTGGTAGTGGGGTGGGGGGTGGTGGGTCAGGGGTTATGTGGGAGGATCTTTCCATGAAGGAAGTTTTCATGGGGGGAGGGACATTGCTATGAAGGGGACGCCGGACTTCCCAGCATTATTTAAAAAAAGATCATAAATTTAATATAAAAAAACAAGTATTTCAACTGCAACAGCAGCAACATCGAAACTTTAAACGAACAGAAAATATTACATATATAATTGGGTTCACCCCGTAGTCAATGCCTCGCTCTTTAAGCCAAAGATTTTTTAGTACTTTCATAAGAGCTATTTATTCTAATTAATGGCCTTTGTGATTAAGCGGTCATTTCTAAAGAATTGGAACAAAATTTGAACTTTCGCTTAAAGAGCAAGGTATTTACTAGTGGGCGAACCCCCTAATAAATGTATTAAAAATATATTAATATAGAAGTTCGTTACGTAAGTTAATTCGTAAGTTACGTATATTTATTACTAATAAAAACGTTCGTAAATAAAATTAAACAAGTTTCGAGAAAGCCATTTAACTAAATAAAAGTAAATTAATATGAAAATTTTGTTTTAATTATTCATGTACGGTGAGCCAAGATCAAAACCTGCATTTATTCAAAAACGTTCAAAAATTAAATAAAAAAAAAACAAGTTTTTTAAACTGAAAGTAAGGAGCGACATTAAAACTTAAAACGAACAGAAATTATTCTGTATATGAAAGAGACTGTCCCCTCCTCAACGCCTCGCTCTTTACGCTAAAGTTTGACTCTGTCTCACAACTTTATTTTTTAAAACAATAAAAAACTTTAGCGTAAAGAGCGAGGCGTTGAGGAGGGGACAGTCTCTTTCATATACAGAATAATTTCTGTTCGTTTTAAGTTTTAATGTCGCTCCTTACTTTCAGTTTAAAAAACTTGTTTTTTTTTTATTTAATTAAGGCAAGGCTTAAGACGCCTACCCATGGGTTCCATTACGGTTGTTGAATGTTTTTTTCTTTGGTCCGTCCCTGTTTGATTAAAACAGTAAACAGTTTGGTTAAGTCACTCTCTGATTCTAAGTTTTATATATCTGATAAGAGAGAGAAAACGTCGGCCGTTGAAAAGTATACAATTAGTGAAATTGATTACAAAAACACTTGGTTGATTAATAATCTACTTGATCTTGGCAACCCAGAAAAAAAAAATCTGACCAAGTCCCCTCATGTCACCAGAAATTTGAAGTTCTGACTTGTTCAGGCTCCAGAAATAAAGTAATATGGGGTGTGATTGCGTGAAAAATGCTAAGATCCCATTAATTTTAGGGTTCCTTCTGAAGTCACAATCACAAATTTCATTGGTGCATATTGGATCGGCTTCATTTTTTGTGGTTTTCTATCAGTGCTAGTCGGGTGGCTTCTTCTCGCATTTCCTGCAAGGCTACCAGGTAAGAGATGCTCAAAAGTAGCAGCTAGAATAAAAATTTCTGAGCCTGTTTTACATTTTGACATAGCAACTCAAAAAGAATGATTATATCAGAAATAATAAAATTAAAATGTGCCATAAACCAAAGTGTATGGTTATAACGTTTTCTGCTCCTATGACTACTTTAGTGGATTTTCATCAACTGGATGCATTTAAAATGCACATTTATTTTATTAAGGCACCAAGGACAGTCATAATGAACCCTGATTGTATGGATTGGTTAAGTGAAAACTTAAAATGTCAATTATATATTTTTTTAAATAGCGAAAACGAGGATTTCAATTTTTCAAACAGTTCGTGGTAACGAACTGTAAGTAAGGAGCGACCCGGCTCAATGGTAACCGAAACTCTAGAAAACGGGTTTTTGATACCAATAGATATATCAAAAGAATCAGATTTCAATTCTGATTTCAAATATACAACTTTCATCAAGTTTAGTGCTACCCATCAAAAGTTACGCGCCTGAGAAAATTTGGCTGATTTTCAAAAAAAGGGGGAAAGACCCCCTAAAAGTTATAGAACCTTAATGAAAATCACACCATCATATGCAGCGTATCAGAGAACCCTACTGTAGAGTTTTCAAGCTCCTATCTACAAAAATGTGGAATTTTACATTTTTTGCCAGAAGAAAGATCACGGATGCGTGTTTATTTGTTTTTTTTTTCCCAGGGGTGATCGTATCGACCCAGTGGTCCTAGAATATCGTGGGAGGGCTCATTGGAACGGAAATTAAAAGTTCTAGTTCCCTTTTTAAGTGACCAAAAAAA
Source organism: Artemia sinica (assembly GCA_027921565.1). Lineage (NCBI taxonomy): Eukaryota > Metazoa > Arthropoda > Branchiopoda > Anostraca > Artemiidae > Artemia > Artemia sinica. The sequence goes on along the minus strand of CM051264.1, from coordinate 25,917,599 downwards.
ATGGAGGGCAACTAGGCCCCCTCCCACGCTTATTTTTTTCCCAAAGTCACCCGATCAAAATTTTGAGATAGCCATTTTGTTCAGCATGGTCGAAAATATGATAAATATGTCTTTTAGGGTGACTTAATCCCCCGAAGTTCCCAGAGGGAGGGCTAAAAGTTATGAACTTTACCCAATGTTAACATATAGTATTGGTTATTGGGAAGTATACAGAAGTTTTCAGGAGGTTTTTTTTCTGGTAGTGGGAGGGAAGGGTGGGTCGGTGGTTATGTTGGAGGATCTGTTCATGATGGAAGTTTTCATGGGGGAAGGGAAATTGCCATGAAGGGGGCGCCGGACTTGCCAGCATTATTTATTGGTTATTGGGAAGTATACAACCATTTTCAGGAAGGATTTTTTCTGGGGGGGGGGGGCTAGAGGAGGGGGTTACTCTGGAGAATATTTCCGTGGAGAATGTTTCTTTGGGGCAAGAGACATTTCTATGAAGGGGGCGCCGGATTTCCAAGCATTAGAAATTAAATCGATCATTAGACGATCAGAAATTAAATAAAAAAAACAAGTTTTTTCAACTGAAATGTAAGAAGGAATATTATAACTTAAAACGAACAGAAATTATAACGTATGTGAGGGGGTTCTCCCCCAAGTCAATACCTCGCTCTTTACGCTACAGTTTTTTTTTAGTGCTTTCAAAAGAGCTATCTATTCTAATTAAACGGCCTTTGTGATTCAGGGGTTTGTGAATCAAAATTTTTTTTAACTTTTAACGTAAAGAGCGTGGTATTGACTAAGGGGAGAACCCCTTCATATACGTAATAACATATACGTAATAAAAAAACAATAAAAAAACAAGCGATACGGCTCAATAGCAATCGAAACTTTCAAAAACGGAATTTTGATGTCAATAAATGTATCAAGACTGTGCTTATAATGCTGATCCTAAATATATAAATTTTATTAAGTTTAGTATTACTCATCAAAGGCTACAGGCCTGAGAAAATTTACTCGATTTTTTAAAGAGGGGGGAAACATCCCCTACAAGTGAAATAATTTTAATGAAAATCACACCGTCAGAATTCAGCGTATCAGAAAACCCTATTACATAGGTTTCAAGCTCATATCTGCAAAAATCTGCAACTTTGTATTTTTTGCCAGAAGAAAAATATACGAATATAGAAGTTAGTTACGTAAGTTAATTTGTAAAGACATCCATTTAGCAAAAGAAAAGTAAAATTTTTATGCGAATAAAAGCTGCATTAACTAAAAAACGATCAGAAATTAAATAAGAAAAACAAGTTTTTTAAACTGAAAGTAAGGAGCGACATTAAAACTTAAAACGAACAGAAATTATTCCGTATATGAAAGGGGCTGTCCCCTCCTCAACGCCTCGCTCTTTACGCTAAAGTTTGACTCTGTCTCAAAACTTTATTTTTTAAAACAATAAAAAACTTTAGCGTAAAGAGCGAGGCGTTGAGGAGGGGACAGCCCCTTTCATATACAGAATAATTTCTGTTCGTTTTAAGTTTTAATGTCGCTCCTTACTTTCAGTTTAAAAAACTTGTTTTTTTTATTTAATAATGAAAAAGACCTCCGTAAGCAGCTATGCAGTTTTGGTAATAACAGAAACCAAATTTAAAAAAAAAGAAAACGAAAATTTGGCACAAAATAAATTAAAATAAGCTAAAAATATGGTAACCAAATAGCTTAACAAAGTTTAGCTTTCCATTAAAGGTATATCTGTCTTTTGGAAACAAGAGATAATTAGCATCTGAGTATTTTACAGACGAAAGTGTTGGTTAACTAATTGATTTTGCACATAATTCCACGGTTTGATATGGCACACCGACACAATTGTAGTTCTGTCCTGAAAACCTCATAATTTTGAAATCGATCTTAGGCCATAATTGCGAATCGATCTAAGATCAGTCCAGGGGAAAAACTGATTTTATAATGATATTGTTTTTACTTTAAAGAAAAGGTAGGACCGATCATAATCGGTATTAAAATTATTTATTCATTGACTTACCCGTATTTCATTATTAGTTTCATTACTTATAGTTTACAATGTCAATAATAAATAAGTACAAACTACTTTTTTTTAAATAGCAATTTCCATGCTTTGTCTCATTCTTTAATGAAAAAAAAAAGATCGTTTGAGAAGCTTCAAAACACTTTTGTTTCCTTATGGAACTTCAGATTCACAAACCTTGTGAAATTTTTCCCGGAAATTTAAATAAATCACCTTCTGTTTTGAGAACGACGATACAAAATTTAGAAAAATCTTAAGCTTGATATTTTCACTACAGATCAAATTTACACTACAGATTTACCCTATTTTTACTACAGATCACTTATCAATTCACAATTTTGCAGTTTCAGCAACCTAACAAAGATACATAGCAACTCTTGTTACTTTGACTCACTTGACTTAACGCTCTTGCACAAGGGTTGCCTGCGTAGAGGGAACTACTTGACAGTGCCGTCAGTCTTCACCAGCTGGTCCTGTCCCGGGGTCTTGATGGAGCCTCATATGGGTTGATATTGTGGCTGAGGAGTTGTTGGTTTATTTGCGTCAACCCACCTTGTGCTCGATCTCCCTCTAGGACATCGCCAGTCATTTTCCGAGGGTTTGAAATCCATGATGATCCATGCATGGGTGCTTGGCGGGAGGCAGAGTAGGTGGCAGTGCCACCTCACGGAAAAGACTTCTGCTTGAGTTGAAATATTTTTTAGCTTGAAGATCGTCAGGATCTCAGAGCTGCGGATCTTGTCATATGATTTGAAGCCTTCTATTCGATGCAGGGGTCTGGTTTGAACGGCCTCGTCAGACGAATATAACATGATGCTTGAGACTGTGGCATTGTGAGTTTGAGCTTCAGTTTTGCAACTAATTTGTGGTTTGAGGAGGACTGCCCTAAGGTTTCGTCCAAATACAGAGTTTGCCTTTGTTGATCTCGCAGAGATTTCAGCGTCAAGTGTGCCATTTGAAGCTATAATTGAACTGAGATATGTGAACCGCCCTATCAAGTCGACAGCTTGGCCGTTAATCTCAACAGTTAAGGGTGACATCGAAGTGGTCTTATCTATGGGCACTATCTTTGTTTTCTTCCATTTAATTTGCAGCTCTACTCTATAGGCTACGGAGGAGAGTGTCTCGAGCGCAGACAAGTTGGTCAACATTGTCACTAAGGACAGCTACATCGTCTGCGAAGTCAATATCAGAGAGACTCCTCCTGACATGAATGATGCCGAAAGGGTGGACACGACGTGACTTGTTCAGAATGTGGTCGATGACTCAGTTAAACAGCTCATGTGCAGCAGTGCATTCTTGCCGTACTCCTTTGTTGGTGGGGATAGAAGAAGGAAGCTTCCCATCTACCAGGACGGCACTTTCTGTGTTGCTATAAAGTTCTCTAATGAGGTTGACGAACTTTGTAGGTAGGCCCGCAGCTTCCAGGATTAGCCACATGGATCGGCTGTCTACAGTATCAAAGGCAAACAGAATTTGATGAAAGCTATATACGATTTTTTGTTGTATTCCAGTGTCTTCTCAACGATCTGTCTTACTGTATGTATCTGCTCAATTGTTGATATTCCTGTCATAAACCCGGCTTGTTGAGGGCCGCGCAAAGCATGCAGTAAACTTATTGGATGTTTCAGCAGCAGTATTTCAAACAGCTTTCCAGGAACAGACAGTAGGGTCATGACAAAGTAGCTGCTGTAGTTCGCCTTGCTGCCCTTATGCTTGAACCCTGGCACAAGGATTCCTTTCTTCCAGTCTGACGGTATTACTTCAGTGGCATTCAATGCGCCAGACGATATTAATTATCAACTTTAGCCAAAGGATCATCCTAGGACCCCTTGTTTGGAGTAGCTCCGAATTCTATGCCACAGGTGCCAGCTGCTTTGTTATTTTTGAGTTTTTATTTCAAGGCAGATTTAATCTCCTCTGGTGAAAATTTGGCATTGTCGGGGGTAGGGGTAGTCTCTGTAGTGGCAGCTACGAGCCCCGAGTACGAATATTCTTTTTAATGTATATTCATGAAAATTGAAAATGAACCTTTTATGGTTTATCTTCCCTCTGAAAAATGCGGTTTTGCGACAAGCCTATAGCATCAAGTTGCAGCGAAAGGACATGATACTTGGATTCATTAGTTTTAGATCCATCTTTTTCACTGATTAAATAAAAAAAATAGTTTTTTCAGCTGAAATTAAGGGGCAGCACAAAAGCTCAAAATGAACAGAATTTATTCCGTATATGAGGGGGTTTTCCCTCTTCTCGATATCCTGTTCTTCACATTAAAGTCTTTTAGCACTTTTAAACAGGCTTCTTATTCTAACTAAGCGGCCCTTGTCTTTCAGGAGTCATTATTAAAAAATTGGGACAAATATTCAAACTTTAGCGTAAAGAGCAATGTATCGAGGAGAGGGGCAACCCCCTCATATACTGAATATATTTTTGTTCGTTGTGAGTTTTGACGTTGCTCCTTACTTTCAGTTGAAAAATTTAAAGTTTTACTTTCAGTTCAAATTTTTGATCTTTTTTCAAATAATGCTGGTAAATCTGGCTCAACCTTCATGAAAAATTCCCTCCCCCTTACGGGAGACTCCTCTGTAGAAAGTTCCTTCCACTTAAGATACTCCCCCCCACCGTAAAATTTCCTCGGGACAATTCCATCCTCACTGAAAATCCCACCTTAAAATTTCTTGCGGACGATCCCGCCTGAAAAAGTTTCCTTAGCATACTTTCATTTGAAAAAAAAAAACTTTAATTTCAATTTGTTTTTCCAATCACTCCGACAATCTCCCCTTCTGTGGAAATTTTTTTTCCAGAAATTCCCTCCAATGAAGTTGCTTCCGTAGAAAGTTCCTCCATGGAGAGTTTCTCCAGCAAAAATTCTTCCATGAAGAATTCATCCCTCGGAAAATACCCCCCCCCCACTGAAAGATTCTCAAGACAATTCCAAACCCACTGGAAATTTTCGCTGGACAATTCCCCCGGAACATCACCAAATGCAAAATTGAGTCTGCAAAAAGAAAGTAAGACAATAAAAAGAATTTAGTACAGGAATTTGGACAAATCCCCCCAGTGTAAAATTTCCCCTAGAAAGTTCACCCCCGCAAAACTTTCCTCCCCACGGAAAATTCTTCCCTTGAAAATCTACCCTCAGCAGAAAATTCCCCTCCCTCTCCGAAAAATGTCTGTATATTTCCCAATAACAAATACTGGATGTAAACAATGGGCAAATTTCATAACTTACAGACTTTCCCCAAGGATCTCTGAGGGTCATGTTACCCCCCAAGACATTGCCTTTGAGTCTTTCAACTATGCTGAACAAAATGGCTATCTCAAAACTTTGATCGGACAACTTTGGGAAAAGGGGACGTGAGGGAAGAAGGAGCTAGGCGCCCTCCGATAATTTGGTCATTTAAAAAGGGCACTAGAACTTTTCATTTTCTTTTGAATGCGCCCTCTCCCTATCTTCTAGGACGATTAGTCGGATACGATCACCCTTGGAAAAAAAAACACGCATCCATGATCTTTCTTCTGGCATAAAAAACAAAATTTCACATTTTCACTGATGCGAGCTTGAAACCTCTACAGTAGGATTCTCTGATACGTTGAATCAGCTGGTGATATTTTCATTAAGATTCTTTTATGTTTTGGGAGTGTTTCCTCCTTTTTTCGAAAATCAGACAATTTTTCTCAGGCTCGTAGCTTATGATGAATAACACTAAACAATAAATTTTTGTGTTTGGAATCAGCATATGAAGAAGCCAATTCTTTTGATGTATCTATTGATGTATCTAAAATTCTGTCGTTTAGAGTTTCACTTACTATTGAGCCGAGTCGCTCCTTACTTACAGTTCGTTACCACGAACTGTTTGAAACAAAATCCTGTTATCGCTTAGACTTTGTCCTAGAAGCTTATCAAGGCTTTATAAGAAAAAATATCCTATTTTCACATGTTTTAATAAACTTTTTTGTACTAACAAAAAAAAAATAAAAATAAAGGAGACTTAGAAACTTTAATTCAGCAGATGATAAATCTGAATCAAAGCTATCAAATAAAAGGAAACTGTTGCCATACGTAAAAATATTAAAACTTTCAGGACGGATGGCACCGTCTGGTACCATGCATAATTTTGATTTTACTTTCTCTCACCAGCCCATCACGTTACCTGGTGATCTATTATGCCCAAGGGAAGTCAAGATGCTGCCTATTACCTTATATTCATACAAATTAAAAATTAACCAATTAAGAATCCATCTTCCCTTTGAAATATGCGGTTTTGTGACATCCTTTTAGCGGTGAATTGCATCAAAAGAACAGGACACTTACATAATTAGATTCATAAAGTTTCAAATCCGTCTATTCGCTGAAACCAAATTATGATATTCCTCGAACTTTTTCTTAGAAACTGATTGCAGCTTGCCAAAAGAAGCTCCCATTTTCACATGTAACGTATTCTTTCTACTAAAAAAATAAAAGAGATTTTCAAATTGTAATTATATAGGTGATAATCTCAGCTATCAAATGAAAAGGAAGTTTTCGTTTTACGTTGAAATATTAAACTTCCAGGATGGATGGTTCCGTCCGGCACTGTGCATATTTTTTTTCATCTACTGATCACGTTACCAGGTGATCCTTGATACAATCAAGCCTTTATTTTGTAATCTAACATTGGTTTAGTAGTCTCTAAGTTCACGCCTTCTTTATTAAATCATCTTTCTGTAAGTGACGTCGGCATAGCTCCTTACTAAGCCAAAGGTAAGGGATCTTTATTCTAGTTTCTATGTGAGCAGTTTAACGAGTCCTAAGATATGTTATTCTTTCTGTGCGACGCAATCGTCAGCTTTCTGTACTCTTTCAAAATTATTGTTGCATGTGGCACCATTTGGTAAAAGTACTAGAATCAAGCAATTATCTGTTGTCGAGAAGTCGTAAAAAAAATATAAACAGACTGAAAATTCATCAGTAATAAAGCCAAAGTATTGCCAAACGGATTTTCTCATTAAAGTTAGAGTTCCACTAAAGTAATACAGCTCAAACAAGCTACACAAGCAGAGTTATGAGGGAGTCTTGCGAGCTGTATAAAAGAAAATTCTATTTGCGACATCGAGATTTAAATAGGCGTAAGGGTACTGCAGAATGCTCTAATTTTGGAATGTCATTCTGATTTTGTGGCAAGGCATGCCGAGCATATCCCAAAATATCAGAATTACAACCTATAGTACATCAACGGGTTTTCTTTCCTGATCGTCACTCAGCTGTTGAGGGATGAAGGTATTCATACGCTTCCGACACTAACAAAATAAAAGGATTTACCATGGAAGACAACAAGACCTCGACGCACTGTAATCAAAGGTCGCGCGAATGGCGGCGATAGAAACAGTTCAGTTGTATAGCAATAAGACGTTTAACAGCTAGTGAGTCCATGTTCTGTCATCCTAAGCTAGTATTCACATAATCTACACTTGCAAGCAGTTGCAGGAACCTACAAAGATACAAGCTAAGTGTGGTTGAACTTCTTCAACAATTGTGGTTCTTAGCATTGAAAAAGCCTGCGGTACCAAGGAATATGCGAGCATACACCAGAGTTACTTAGTTTGCTCCTGTCCAAGTTTGCTTCGTTTAGTGACTGTTGGTGACCCAGCCACAGAACATGCTAGGCTCACTTCTAATAAAATAACAGTTCGTGTAGCCTCTAATTATCGAAGATTCCCTACCTACTATTCATGCCTGATCCGATTACTGGAGCTACTACATTACCTGACAAGCAAAGGAAATTTACTACTGAAGATGTGTAAACACCTCCAACATGGTAAAATATACAAAATGTGACATAGGTTTATTTTTATTTCTCGACGAAATTTCTTTGAGAATTGAGCATTACTGAAGAATGGCTCCACATGTCTCTCTCGTGCTGTTTATTTCTTGTAGTCGATTAATTTTGTTCTCTCGTGGTTTATCACATTTAAAACATAAAAATATGTTCTGAGGCACTGTACGTCAACCCAGTTCTACAATTCATGCAGGAAAGGGTTAAAACTACATAACTGTCGAAAAATAATATACCAAAAACTTGCACAAAGAGCATAAGTCGTAAAAGTAAGTTTCAGGCACACATCATCTTGACAAAATCTGTCACTTTGTTCAATTGGATAATTTTGCAAGGTATCTTACAATGTTTCCTTCTATGTAAAAGAGGTTAAAAGTTTGAGATCTTACTAACGACGTTACGGCATATTTTGAAAAAAAAAATTCAAACTGTAAACAGTGTTGTGTTTTTAATCGGATTAACGACGCTTCTTGACAACTAAGGTCCTTGAGTCGGTCCTCCAGTGTGTTGCTACAGCTGGGCTCAATTTCTGGGTCCCGTATTACCAAGCTAAGGTCAACTCTACTGCGCCACCACAGGACCTGTGAATAGTGACAAAAGTCTTAACGAATTTTCAATTTATAAGTAAAAAAAATCGACTTATCGGGCTCATAATTTTTCAGATCAACCCAAATGTCTTTAATGATTAACAAACATACAAAGGGTCCCCTACGTAAATAAATGAAGACAAATTAAGCGTGAGAATTAAATTTTTTTTAATATTTTGCTATTAAAATAGGCAGCTGTTTAATTTCATTAACATTAGAGATATCTGTTTTTATTCAATTAGGATCATGGTTGCAGCAGTAGCTGCAACCTAGTAAAGGGTGAACCACAGCCCATAGTAATCAAAAGTTAAAAAACACGTTTTGAAAAAAAAAACTGTCTAGCGAAAAAGAAATTGCCATCTGGCACTGATTCGGGAATGATAACTATTGTTTCTGTTTGTCTTAAAACTAAAAGTTTTTTGCGAAAATAAATCTAAGGTGATTTTGAAAAAAAGCTGAAACCCCTCAAAAAATGGCGTCATATAAAAAAAGTGTACAATTGGAATCAACATGGTTGAAAACCTTGTACTGGTAAATTAAACTCCCTCACCTTGAACAAAAGGAAAATCACTTTTTTGCATGGGTAGCACTGATCTGTCTGCTGTTTTTTCTTGTTTTCCAGGGCTAGCGGGTCACCAGAACATCGTAGAGAGATTCTTAATAGCTCATTCAAAAGCTATTTCTCATATCTACGTGCTTCTTATAAATTTCACCATCTCCAAGTGCCCTATGGCATTAAAAATGGTACTTTAATGCCATATCTCAAGGGGCGGGCTACCTGAACATCTTAGACAGATTTTTAATAGCTCATATAAAAGATATTGCTCATATCTACGTTCTTCCTATAAATTCTACCATCTGCAAGTTCCAAATGGCACTAAAAACGGGACTTTAGGTGTAATTTCTCACGTGGAAAAGCTGGGGCTATTGGGGTACCAGAGCTTTTTAGAGTGATGTTTAATGGGTCATTTAAAAGCTAATGCTCATATCTATCTGATTTTTATCAATTCTACCATCCGTAACACAACACTTAGACTACATCTTCAACTTATTTCAAGACAGACACGTAAGTTTAATTGGGAATTAAATTTCTTATTTTTACGATTTTACCCATCGTTTTTTGGTTATCTTTAGACAAATTATACATTTTTTTTATGGGTTCTCACCCCTCATTCTCAGAACAAATGTTTGTGACAGTAGAAAAGAACTGGCATCGTAATATTTTATCCAGACTCTACAGCAACTGGCAAAAATTACCAGAAAACTTAATTTAATCTTTGAAATTTCGAACACGAACTGAATTTGAAAGTTTCCATCAAAGCCCTTTATTGATTCTTTCAAGCGCAATATTCAGCGCTGATTTATTGCATAATAGAAATATCATTTACACAGAAGGGACTTTGCATGACCTTACTCGTTTTCTCTCAAATGAAGGACCATCGGCACACCCGGCTGTCTAGCCTTGTCTGCAACACAAAATAGGCTATAAAAATGAGCATTTGAAGCTAAAAAGGTGCTTTCATTATCCCCATCTTTGGCACCCAAGCTCTTTAAAAATTTGATTATTTTATGTGAAAACATTAAGTAGTGCTAATTCGCGAGAGTGTAAGTGGGTGTAAGTTAACACAATTTTCAAAATTTAAAATTCAAATTCTAGAGGGAGGAATATAGGTAGCAATCACCTCCCTCCCCCTTCTCTTAATTGTTTCTCTTGAAAAATGTTAGGCTTTTGCCCCAGGAGTTGTTTAACTTAATTTTTTATTATTTTTCTCCAACAGAAAACGAGTTTTTCTTTACACTGTGCTTGTCCAGGTTAATTTTTTTTTTTTTTTATTGGAAGCAGAAACACCCACTGCAAAAATCATTTTTTGGAATCCAAGACCCAAGTGTAGGTTCATTTTTTATAAATAAAATCTTGCCCGTTCTTTATAGGCGCAAAAGCTATAGCGGCTCAGAAAGTATCACAGGCATATCAAAAGAAGAGAAAAGGGCAGTCAAGTGGCGATGATGATGACGTAGCGCCTGTCGACACTGGAACTTTGAAAGATTTACCGAAAAACATTTTACGAATATTTTCTAACCCGACTTTTGTGGCCGTTAGTGTAGCTGGTGCAAGTGAAGGCTTTCTTGTTGCTGGAATGACAGGGTTTTCTCAGAAAATTTTAGAAAGTCAATACCTCATTCCTTCTGGCCAGGCTGCATTGCTCATTGGTAAGTAACTCCAAGTCAAGGCCCCAAACAACTCAATTATAAAGTCAATAATTGCCCTCAGCGAGAAAAAGTGTCAAATAATTGGGCATAAAAAAAAGTTAAAATCCAAGTTAACTAATGCATAACAGTCTATATAGGTTGGTCTATTATGGACGAGAAAATTTTGCGACGACATTTAAAAAAATTATAAGACTGAATAGGAAGCAGAAATGAACAGGTTTTTCTTAGTACAACTTAAAATTCAAAAAGCATATGGATTCATATCATGTGCTGCTTTGCTGACTACGTGAACTTTTTTTATGTGTCCACCACCTATGGCGTCTTTGACTACTCGTGGAATCTTAAAAAACACATGGCGTTTAAAAATGCTTAAAATCTCTGAAGCAACAGATTTACTTAGAACCCTTTCGAGGACAGTATGTCTAGCTGTTAACATGTGATATTTTATGCAGACATCAAATTTTATTTTTTATTATTTCGCAAAAATTGCCATTCAAAATTTCACGGTTGGCACTTGTCACACTTTGGAATACCCAGTATACCCATTTTCAAACGTTTGTTAGTCACTTTGTCGGGAAGCGCACGAAACCATTAACTGTTGTATTAATCTTGGCAAGGGAGTTTCTATGAGTTTCAAGGGAGTTTCAAGCCACATAAGCCTATTTCTAATCAGGGTTGCCACTTCACTTTGTGAAATTCACTATATTACCGAAAAAAAAAAAATTGTAAGATGAAAAAGTGCTCAAGCAGTGAAGAAACAAGAGGTCAATATGAGTTTTGTTAAAATAGACTGTTAAATATATGTTTTACCTCACACCTCTCTTTATATTTCCCTTAAAAATATCTCCAATTATGCAGTGTTCATTTTAAACGGACATCTTTTTGCTTGGGTTTCAGGCTCTTTTTCAAAATTTGTATAGATATATTTTACACTAAACTTTTATAATTAAGATCTCCCAAAATATTAGATATCATTCATAATTTAACATCAAATGGCGGTACCTTTAAATAACGATTCTTTCTAACCTGAAATTCTGTTCCAATAAACCTTTATAAACTTTTGGTTACTATGACTTGTAATTTGTACTTTACCCAGCTACAATCATGATAATCACTGCTTTTGACTGATTTGATAAAGGCAGTTCCAATTGTAAACTTTCTTTTCAATCTGACCTCATTTTATAAGAATTTTAGGCCCTTTTTCTAAATTCTCAAAAACTGTTCGTTGTTAAATGTGAGTAATTTTTTTTTCAAAATAGTATTAAATAGGAAATATGTGCAATGAGAAATAAAAAAAAAGAAAATGAATTTCGGCTTTTATTTGTCATGGTTCAGTTTTTTCTAGCTTGCAGCTGCTCTTGCAACCAGGATGACGCTTTTGTGGTTTCTGGCAAGAGACATTAAAAACTGGAGGAAGCCTGATGCTTGGTTATGTAGATCGCTCTTGTGAAACTCGAACATTTTATTCTAATAGTGTTTTGGTGCTTATTTATACACAGGTTATATAGCTAAACCGAGATATACTACACCATTTTTTTCCTGTGTGACCATTGTGCGTAACTAAGTTTATCTGTTAAATGATTCTCAAAATTTCTTGCCTAAAGTGAATTTTGGTAAAATAGAATTAAGATTGTCGATTAAAATTGAGGACCCTAAAGTATCTAAAGCAAAATCTTTTTTGACACAGGACAAAAACAACAAAAAAATAGTTGTGTAATTTCACACGCCTAAAGATTTATCAAAAGTAGTGGTGTCCATTTGGGAGGGGGATAATAAAAAAATTTCCCCTCCCTAGATTTAGGAACATACAGTTTTCCCCCTAATTTCCGTGAATTGAAGCCATTGATTAGAAGTAATAATCTAAAACAAAAGAAAGAAAAAAGTTAAGAGTTGCTTTCTGCGTTACTTTGCATCCCAATCATAACTAAAATAATACCCAAAAAAGTGCTGCCAGAGAAATAAGGCAAAATATTATTCCCTAAATTTATCTAGTGTATTATATTCTTTGCAATAAACTACACAGAAAAATTTATATATTTTGAATGATCTATAGGTATTATTTTCGTTCCTGCTGGTGTTGGAGCAACTTTCATAGGTGGTGTTGTTGTCAAAAAGTTGAAGTTGAAATGTCGAGGTATGCTCAACTACTGCATTATTCTTGCAACTATGGGATTCTCCTCGTGCTTCATATTTCTTTTGCAATGCCCTAATACAGTTTTGTTTGGATTGAATAGATTTCCTGAAGGGTAAGTGTTTTTTTTCATTTTTGTTTATTGTAAACATAAAATAAATATTTATGTATGAGAATCAGTAAAATTCATAAACTATATAAATTAGTGGAAAAAAGATTAAGTAAAAATTGAAAGACAGTGAGTAGGAGTGGAGTTTCTAACACAAAGGGTTGTCAAAGTACTATTTGGAGGCTAAAGAACTGTCTTCGAAATATTAATTTGACAATGTTCCTTGGTAGCAGCGGCATCAGTCAGGGGGGTTGGAGGGGAATTAGCCCCCACAAGTTTTTTTGTCCTCCTAAATTTAAAAAAACCTTCTTTTTGGTATTCTCGTTTAAAAATAGCCTGTTTTGGTGCTTCTTAGACAAAATGAAAAAAGAAACAAAATAAACCCCTTCTAGCTCTTGGGAAAAAAAAAACAGTTTTGTCCCTTCCCCTAATTTACGTGAATTAATGACAAGCTTGGTAGTAGGAGATTCAGAAAATGAGGTGATAAAGCCAAAAACGAATCCTGTAGTTTTGTGTTTAACTCTGGAAAAACTTGAATTCTTTTTTCCAATATCCCGTGGCAGGAAAACTGGTTTTATTCACCTTTGTATGTGCTTAAGCAAGTAAGTTCATGTTACATCCCTTATTCAAGTAAAAAAAAGCCTAATTACCAATTGTCCTGGCCGTTATTAATATACATAAAACTTACTAATTAAATTTTCCTCTTATCTTTTTAAGATTATTTGGTCTTGACGCTCCGCAATTCAACTTTACCTGCAATCAAGATTGCTTTTGCTCTACATCCCTGTATGATCCTATCTGCAGCTCTGACAATGTTCTTTATTTTTCACCTTGTTTTGCAGGCTGTGAAGCTCCTTCTGAATCAGGAGTAAGTTTGACATTTTAATTGTTTTTTACTAGCTTAAATTGACACTAGGGTCACTAACAAAAATCATCAGCAACATCTAATTTTTGGTGTCGCTTGGCAAAATTTTCAAAATTCGTAATTTTTTTTTTCAAAAACTGAGTCCTGTGGTTGTGCAGTGGATTTGACCTTAGCTTGTTAATACGGGACCAAGAGATCGAACCCGGATGTAGCAACACACTGCAGGGCACTGTTTGGTTACCCAAACTCTTTGGTTTTGTCTTTATCATAATTATCATAAGATTAGACACAATCAATAAGTGTAATTGTGTAAGGAACTGTGGTTCAAATGTATCAAATAAAATTTTGATTTGGTTTGAAATATGTTTTTTTTATTAGTGGTCAATGCTTAAAACATCGAGTTAATCAGTGTTTCTGATTTTTCACATTATTAGAAGAAGATGATAGGAAGATCACTTAGTACATAATTGGTCTTCGTACTGGCAATTCATAGTTATTTTGTTAACTTTAATTTTTTTTTTTTAGCCTCGTGCCAAGCACCTCCGATAATTTTCTTTTTTCTGAAGAAAGAAAGGGTTTATTTATTAACAATAAACATAACAGAACCTGAAGCAAAGCTTGAGTTTTTAACTTTTTGTAGCGAAGCTTTATTTTTAACCTTGTTTAGCAGACTGAGAAACTCCTGGTTTAGAAATAAGGCTGTCGTTACATAATGAGCTATAGTTAAAATTTATCGCACCTTACTTCAGGAACTAAATTTTGTCACATTAGATGCCATTTATTCCGTATCTGATTGTCAGCCAAAACTCGGTAAATGACGCTCTCAGAAATTATTCAATGGGAGCTAGCAAACGAAAATAGTATGTAAACAAATTTATAGCTATGTTCACGTAAAAAATCAATTGAAAAATGGCTAATTATCTCTTGTCAAGATTCGTCATTTCTAGTCTGTTATAGTTCTTGAACATTTTCAAACTATTTTGTGTAATTATCTGATATGATTTTGCTATGAGTCCAATTTAATCCTTTTTTACGTTGTGGCTTAACTAATCAATATATTTTCAGATATACCCAGCGTGCAAATGCATCACTGCAACATCGATGAACTATACCCTAAATGAAAACTTGACAGTCGAAGGAGTTGCAAAAGCTGGAAAATGTGTCAATGATTGTAATTCTCTGAACTTGTTTTTATCAATGCTTTTTCTACTAATTTTTGTAACGGTGATGAGCATTATGCCTGCACTCTCAGCAACATTAAGGTATGTGACCCATCCATCCCTCCTTTATCAATTTTTCTTTATCTTTCTAATTTCCCTGAATAGATTGCCCATGTAATCATGTAATTAAATTCTTTATTAGATAAAAAGAACATGTTTTTTTTTTCAAATGAAAGTAAGAAGCAACATTAACACTTAAAAACGAACAGAAATTATTCAGTATAAGGAGGGGCCTGCCAGTTTCTCAACTCTCACCTTTTACGCTAAAGTCTTAATATTCCTTAAAAGTTCTTCTCATTCAAATTCGGCCTCCTTGTGTATGAGCAGTGTTCCTTAAAGAATTGTGACAGAAATTCAAACTTTAGCGTAAAAAGCAAGGGCTGAGGAAGGGGCAGCCCCCGTCTTAGACGGAATAATTTCTGTTCCTTTTAAATTTTAATGTTGCTCCTTATTTTCAGTTAAAATAAAACCTGTATTTTTTTGTTGAATTTCTGACTGTTCTTCAAATCCCCTTCCCTTCCCTTCCCAGAGTGTAAAATTTCCCCTGAAAAACTCCGTCCGGAGTCTTTTCTCTCAATGGAAAATTCTCCCCAAGGAAAACCAGACCCCTCGCAGAAACCCCCTCCCCCCCCAAAAAAAAAAATCCGTATATTTTCCATAACAAATACTGTATGTGAACAATGGGGAAATTGCATAGCTTACAGTCTTATCCCCAGGGACTATGGGTGGGGGATCATATCATCCCCAAAGGCATAGTTATTAGACTTTCCATTTATGCTGAATCAAATGACTATCTCAAAATCTTGGTCAGGTAACTTTGGGGAAAAGGGGCATGGAACGAGGGCTAGTTGCCCTCCAATCTTTTTGTTACTTAAACATTGCACTAGAGCTTTTAATTTATTAAATTATAGAAAATACAAAATGCCACGTCTTTGTAGGTAGGAGCTTGGAACCTCTACAGTAGGGCTCTCTGATATACTGAATCGGATGATGTGATTTTCATTAAGTTCGCGTGACTTTTTAAGGCTGTTTCTACGCTTTTTAGAAAAATCAGGCAATTTTTCTCAGGGTTGAAGCCTTTAATGGGTATTTTTAAACTTAATGAACCTATGTATTTAGAATCAACATAAAAAGCCAATTCTTTGATTTATATATTGTTACCAAAATTCCATTTTTTAGAGTTTCGGTTACTATTGAGATGAGTTGCTACTTACTTACAGTTCGTTACACCGATCTGTTTGATGGTCTTTAATATGCTGGTTAGATTATAAACATAGTTCGCTGAACTATGATACCCACCTAAGTAACGGTGTTTTAAATTTTCAGCTATTTTGTGTATGATTTGTTGACTAGTGAATATTCCACCAACAGTAGTATTCTAATTCTGCATAGGTGGAATTATAAAAGGTCCACAAGCACACAGATTAAAAGTTATGAAAGTATATATTCACCATCATCAGAAATGGCAAAACTTGTAGAACGAAGTCCTATATTTTACCTTACTAAATACAAAAACTTCATATTTTATTATAGAAACGTGATTTTTCTAGTTTTAGAAGTAAAATTTGTTTTTTGTCACTTGAAAGTAAGTTAACCAGTGATGATAGTGACGAAGCGGAAAACAAATAAAAATTAATCCACGTGGTTGCGCTGATCTGGACTACGATCAATACCTCTTTAAGCGCTTCCATTTACTTAATTAGCACAGTTTATAAACTTATATTTGCAAACCACTTTATAGTTCTTCTTTAAAAAAAAGAGACACGTAAAGACAAATTTGATAGTCGGCTTTAGAAATTCTGATAGCTAAGATAGACTATAACATTCATAGGTGCGTCAAAGCTGACCAAAGAAGTTTTGCACTTGGACTTCAGTGGTTAATCATTCGATTGATAGGATCGATCCCAGGACCTTTAGCTTTCGGTACTGCTATTGATCAGTCGTGCTCTGTCTGGGATTCGGGGTGCTCAGATGTGTCTACATGTCTGGTGTATGATAATGCTGATTTGTCAAAGTAAGTTTTCATCCAATATACTTTTATAAATTACTTGGCTTAAAAAGGTTAAATCAAGGGCTCAGTATTAAAGTAACGCAGTGATTTTTTTAACTTCAAAGCCCTGATACCAAACATGGCTGACAGTCAATATTTCGTAGGTAATTTCGGAGACCGCACTGCCTTTCCATGACGATAAAATAAAAGTTAAAAATAGGGATAAAATCCTTTTTAATAGACAGTGTAGAGAAATTCACAAAAATACCAAATATTTCGGTCATATATACAGTGACCGTCATCAGTAGTAAAACTGCTGTACATGTGACTGAAATATCTGGTATTTTTTGTGAATTTCTATACACTGTCTTTTAAAAAGGATTTGATCCCTATTTTAAACTTTTATTTTTATCACTCAATATTTATTGCGACAACCGGGCACTAGCATCTAGTTGCTATATTTTCGAGATATTTCAGCCATTGCCATCTTTAAGATATATGATAGCATTAATATTGAGCTGAAAAAGCCTGGCTTGCCTTTTTTTGAAAAATGAGGTTGTCATGAGAAAGTTACGAATTTCCCAAAATTGCTCACTTCGTCCGTGGTACTTCAAAAGCATTTCCTGCGTTCCCTTTGGTTCTCAAGATGTTAAAAATTTCCACTATTCACTCAATGCATTTTATCTCATATACTAATTTGCAGAAATAGCTTGAAGCGAGCCCTTTTAAAACCAAAATCTTTTGACGACGCATCTTGGCCACTGCAAAACAGTTGAAGAGCACAAGAGCCATGAATTAAATTCCCCTCTCTTGCAAAATGTATGTCGTGCAACACAACGTTTTTCAGTTACTGCAGCTGATTGGTCTTCAGGGTTTAAACCTCCCCTCCTCCCTTAATTTTTTGTCTGACTCATCAAAACATAACAAAAAATTCATATAAACAAATTTTTAAGGCATTTCTAAAAGTTTTTATTGTACCTCCCCCCTCCCCCCCAAAAAAAGAAATCCTGGATGTGCCCTTGGAGTCAGCAGATCAAAAGCTATTTTTCTGGATGTTGTTAATTGCATTCTGAGTCTGACTGTATGACTAGCTAAAGTTCAATGTTTGATGCCTCAAAATGTGCTTTTGAACTTACTTTTTTTTTAAAAGAGAAGAGTAAAATATTATTTGGTTCAAATTTTAGATTTTGTCTTGTTGCCATTTTTTTTCAATCATTTTCATACTTGAGAGTTAAATTTTAGAGTTAAAAAAATTCGCAAAACACATATCTTTTTGCTGTAATTTTGTATTTCGCCTTATCTGCCATCAATTCGGTTCGACTGATTTCAGGCATGCCGACTGATTTTGTGGATATTTGAAAGAAAACTCTATGAATTTTTTCAGTTTTAGTCATATTTTTGATATTCTTTTAGAAGGTATTTGAGGCTTTTGAAGATTGAAAGAAACTTACACTGGCCCCGCTTTGTTATCTATTGTAGAATTTACAGGAAAAAAGAACCTTATTTTTCCAAAAGCAGAAACTAATCTGAAATGGAGATTTATTTTCATGACTGCAGTTGTCAATAAACCAGTTGATGACCGGTAATATAACTAGATTATAAGATAAAATTTATTCATTTTGGGAAATTCTTCATATTTCTTCATGCTGATCCAGCTTGATAAATACCTAACAATCATCCCATTTGATTAAAAGTAGCTTTAGAATCTCTTGAAGGTTTAGAGACTCCTAAGCAGCACAAGAACGTTTAAAAATTTAAAAGATTGCACTTTATGATCCATAATTTGCTACTACCATCTGTTAAAACAAAGATCTTTTTTTTCAGGAACACGTTGTTGATCACCCTAATAATGAAAAGTATATCCATATTCTTTTTCACTACTGCTGCACTATTCTATCGACCGCCTCTCAACAAAGAAGAGACAAAGCCTACAGAATACCCTAATACGAAAGTTTACGATAATCCAGTGCTTGATGTCGACTTGTGAATTTTGCTAATGGATTTTAAAATAGCAGAAAACGACGTACAAGTTATGCTATTAAGCTTATGCGTGTACTTTAATAAATATAAATCTGTAAAAAATGTACCATCCACTGACTGCATGATAATTCACCCAAAGGGATATCTGGATAATCAAAACATTAGCCTTAATCTATACGTTTTCTGCAATCTACGGAATTTAGTCACGTGTGCAACGCTGCTCTATATTTATAGCTGTTGGTTTTTAAATAGATCCCAGAATAAAATAAAACAAGAAACGTCTACTTAATATAGACTAGCATAAGAATATAAGCTGTATAAGGTCTGTATCCTAAACTCAATGTACTGTAAAATAGTTATGAGCTAAGGCCTGTGTTTTGACCGTCTGCATTTACCAATTGTCTTGTTCCTCGTGGGGTTGCACGATAAGCAGAAGAAGAAGATTTAGATGGCCTTGGTGCATATGATTTGGCTTGGGTGAACAGCTAAGGGAGAAAGGTGGAAGATCAGATTCTGAGTGCGCCACAAGTACAAGCATAATAGAGACAAAATTAGAAGACAGAAGCCTCTTTCTTGTTTTAAACAAAGCAGTCGAAACAATTCTAATAAATAATTGATCCTACTCTCTAGTGTTCAATATAACGGACCAATTGTTATTCCTTATGGAAAATCAATAAGATGGCAAAAAATAAAATACGACAGTCGAAAAAAGACTGTACAACTAAATTTATATTTATGTAATACCCCAATACTTACGTATACACTTGGAAATAGTGGGTCAAATCCATATGCTTTGGTTCCTCAGGAATGAATCCCTGATACCTCGTTTCGGGGTATTGCTTACAATTCAAACTTCCATGGAGCATGAGGCAGGGTTCCAATATAAAAAGTACTATATATAGGATTATAATTGCTGATTCCAAATATATATAGTTCATTAAGATTAATGCTGTTACCCATCAAAAGCTATGAGCCTGAGAAAATTTGCCCTATTTTCGAAAAAGGGGAAAAACACCCCCAAAAATCCTCGCAGTCTTAATGGAAATTATACCATTAGATTCAGTATAACAGAGAACCCCACTGTAGAGGCTCCAAGCTCTTATGTACAAAAACTGGTTATCTCAAACCAGTGAAGCAAGTGGTAAGTGATCAATAAGAAATAATTTGAAGTTATTTATTTTCTTTCGCTTTATTAGAAAAAAAATTTCTTAGCTAATATCCTAAATTTGCCTCAGCATTATCCCAAACTTGACCAATTCGTTGTCTACATCTTTGTTGAGGGGAATACCTTGCTGTTGTTATATTGAAAAGGCATAATAACTTCTCAGTTAGAACTTTCTATTTCTTTACATAATCAAATTGGCAATATTAACTCAAATTAGGTTATTTTACAGCAACTATATTTCGCAGGAGAGCGAAAAACCATCAAAACATTTAAAAGTATATTAAAATGACTTTTTGATCCAAATCGTCGCTTAAGATTACTTATAAAAAAAGTCAGAGAAACAAACTTAAACGTTATCGTAAACCTCTCTGCTATGCTAACTCTGGGACCTTTGTTAGTGAAATGACATACGTTGAACGGTCTCCGCTATTTCTGCAGAATAAAGTTACAGTGAAGGTGTCAAATATCTATGATCCTTAAAAATTGAAGAGAATATAATAAAGAATTGTATCGTAAAGTAGGAGTTTGTGATGCATAACACTAATCTCAACTGTACCGCTGCTATAGATTTATTGACACAGTAGATATCATATGATATAGAAAAAGCATTTCCATGTACGATGAAGCAAACAGTCACTATGTATGTAAGAGAATGTGAAAATGAATCGTTTTAATAAAACTGCACCTAAATAACTGGTTCAAACTTCTTCAAGCATGTTAGGACATTTTTGCCAGTGGTATGTAAGAAAACAGACAAGGAATCCGTCAAAGCATATGTCCAGAGTCTATTTTTGATTATTACAATGATAACCTGCACTGATGACTAAAGAGTCGGAGAGACGTAGGGTTTTTCAGTCTTAAAATGACCATGTTTTGTCAATACCCAAGCTTGATCTTGCGCAAGCTCACAAACTGAGATTACTTAATGATTAACACTCGTTTTGAACTTTTAGTCATGCTGACCGATTCAGGTTCGGGGCATTGTTTATAAAACTTCGCATATTTTCAATACAGACTTTGTGGTGTTAATTCCCTTTGTTGAGTGACAATGTGTTATAGATTTAAGATCTTTTCCAAAAGTATGCTGCTGTTTCTCTGAAAATACAGTTTATCGCTCACATTCGCACGTCTTTAAACGTATTGGGATAAAAATTTTACGTAGGTCCATCCTTTAAACATTTTAACTGCCCTAAACAATTGCCCTTCTTAATTTACTTACTGTCAGAAAAACATACGATATATATTTTATACTGTATCTGTTACGGTACTATCCCATAAGAAACCAAGAGAGGAAAAGATATAATAAATGAAAAAATAAATAAAATCAAAAAGGTGAGAAAAAGAGGAATCTTATCAGCTAGTGGTAAAATATGAAAGACGAAGAACAAGCAAATATTTCGACAAGGATCTCCACCAAATCGTCCTCAGTGCTAAAAAAAAAAAAAAAAAAAAAAAAAAAAAAAAAAAAAAAAAAAAAAAAAAAAAAATCTAACCTTTGGAAATGTACTTGAAGAAACGAGCACAGATAATCTAATCTTACGTCACGTATAGCCAGTGTGGTCTTAGACTATATTTACTATCCCATAGTTAGAACTTTTTGAAATATTTAATGAAAAAATTAAGCCAGTACAATTGATCATAGTATTCGCAATCCATATATCAGACATCATTTCAATTTGGAAAATTATTCCAATCTAATTTTAATATCCGTACAACGAAGGTTCGGTACG
Organism: Artemia sinica; assembly: GCA_027921565.1. NCBI lineage: Eukaryota > Metazoa > Arthropoda > Branchiopoda > Anostraca > Artemiidae > Artemia > Artemia sinica. The sequence continues at coordinate 25,895,769 of CM051264.1, read as the reverse complement.
TGTTCCTTGTTCTAGCTGGTTGATTGCGGTTATCAGGTCATATGTGATCTCTTCAGTAACTTGTGAATCGAATCTGTAAAGCATAAGCAACTTTTTTGAATACAAACATTACGATACTTTTCATTCAGGCACATACGTGAAATTTCCATCCATAAATTAAAACATAAGTAAATCAAGTGAAAGCTAGAGATTATTGTGAAATATTCGTAAGAATCATGATATTTGGGTGGGGGAGAGTGGAGATCCAAAACACCCTCTTTTTAGCACATCCGTTACTTCAGCATCTCTTAGGATTTTTTAAACCGTGAACAATTTATCCTGCTTCACATCATCATCGTGAAAAATTATCATGACTCTTAATGAAAAAGTTTTGATGCTATTGCGTAAAAAATAAAATAAACCATGACCTATAGATTCATTCTGATTGAATTACTCTGATTGAAGTTTGAGAGTAACAAGTGAACAGTAATTAATATACAAATATAAATTGGGGAAGAACATTGTTGTATAGTTCTGTTTATTATTTGTTTGTAAAATACTATCAATGGAGAATCAATTTTAATAATCAATTCTAATAACAAATTCTATTTTAAGATCCACAAGTATTTAGTGGGTAATATAGAACCAATCTCTTTGCAAACAAGGTCGAACCTGATGACAATATTTCTAGTTTTGTCAGTAGGCTACAGTTCTGTATTTGTATTTCAACGTCAATTAATTTTATGCAAAGTCAAGATAATTTTAGCAAATCCGGAAAAGAAAAAAAAGAGGTGAGTTTTTCCGTTCATCCCTGCAAGTAACAATTGTTATTTTAAGTTTTTTAAGTTTGACAAAAAATTGCCAGCTATCACTTATTTACTTTACTAGACTATGGATATTAAAAGAGGTTGTATCCAGTCTTTGTCCCCTTCTCCCTAAAAGAGCTATTGGTTCTCATTTCAAGCTAAAATATTTGCTGTAAAAAATTTTATTTTGATGAATCAAAGACTGGGTGTTGCAAATCAGCTACAAATGTTGCAGTTACTATTATACTTCTCGGGCTGAATAAAGGCAACATATAATTAAAGAACTTATTTTCTGTTGCTCTTTTTGATTACTTTCGTTTACATATTTTTTTGTACCTCCATATGATACATTTGAAATGGCCCGAGAATGTGGCTGCTGTTTTTTAACTCGATTTTAATATATTGCAAAGAAAAAATTCTGATTAAAAAATAAATACTGTTTTATCAGCTTTTAAGCTTGTCTTCAACCTGTTACCAGAGTCATTATTAGTACAGACAATGGTAGGTAATTCAAGCAGTGTGTCAGCATTAATGTTATAACTAACTAACTAGCAACTCGCTCCAAGTAGGCCAACTGGGACCAACACAGCTATTTACGATCCTCCTCCATCCCAATGTATTCAAAGCCTCCCTCTTTACACCTTCCCAAGAAGCTTCCATTTCCCTCAAATCTTTCCTTACAACATCCACCTACCCCATTCAGGGACAGCCTGCGTTTCGTTTGGCCGACGCGGAAAATATTTAGGAACCTGTCATCCTTCATCCGCAGAAACGTGTCCTAGCTATCTCATCCTTGCTCTCATTATAGCCCTAGAACGCGGAATTGAACCACATTTTTCGTACATCTTACTGTTTGAGATACAATGACGTATCTTATGGTTTTAGGTACCCGGTTAGTCAGCAGGGTACCCAAAACAAACCGAAGGAAATTTCTCTGGAAAATATCTAGCAAATCTTCCTCCGTTTTTTGGAGCGCCCACGCTTCCGACCCGTACCTGACCACTGTCATCACTATAGCTTTCAATATCCTAATCCTGGTTCACAGACTTATCTTCCTATTCTTTCAAACATTTTTCTGAAAAAAAAAAACACCCTGGACCTTGGCTCTTCTACTTTTAACATCTTCACTGCACCCACCGTATTTACTAACATCACTGGCTAGGTAAGTGAAGCTGTCCGCTTGATTGATCTTCTCGTTACCCAGCATTACCTCTTCACCTTCACTTATTCCTAGTCTTAACGACTTAGTATTCTTAACATTTAAATTCAAATCTATTCTTGCACAGTGCACTTACAAAACCTCAAAATTTATTCATTTTGCTAACGTTTTCATCTAAAATGCGTAAATCTTCAGTATAATCTAAGCCTAGGAGAGTTTTCATCCCCATTTGACTCCGTGTTCTCCCGTTGTCTTTGCTGTGCTCCTTAGGGCTATTCCATCAAAATGGTCCATATAAATGGGGATAGAACGAAACCCTATTTAAAAAGAAGCTTGAGCCTGTATTAGTTTTAAATAGCTATGAAGCTTTACAGTTGCTATAAAACCCTCATTTAGGTCACTTGCTTTCTATTCTTTCATCATTGTATTAAAATATCAGGCCAAAAAAGAGTTTAAAACATCGAATGCGTGATGTGTAGCTTTATTGATTAGAATAGCAAAATCAGCCTTTGAAATTAGCAAACTGTCGTGTTTTTTTTTTCATAAAATTGAAAGACAAGTTACTCAAAGCAATGTTGTTTGTGGGATTCAGCTCCCCCCCCCCACCACTGCTTGTACCAGTGGTATTAGCTCCAGAAGACATTTCCAAAAGGGTAATTTTAACGGCTATACTGACTTACTTATAAGATGGATGACTTCGAACAAAGTTCCTGATCCATGCAGCAGCAGTTTGCAATTCTCCACTTGCTCGTCCAGAAATAAGCCTCAAGTAATCATGAAGTCTTTGATGGGTTTCAGCTTCAATTTCAGTGGCATTTAGGAAGCTTTCAACCAAAGGAATAAGCCCAGGAAAATAACCATCCTATCGTCAAAAATGTCATTAAATATTCATATGTTAAAGGAGGGTCAATTCACACATGAATTTCATTCACGGTCTTCTTAGTAGCATTTTTGAATTATAAAAATGACACTAAGAAAGTTTTTTTAAGCCCATGCTATACTGCGTATGTTTTTTTCAAATGTTATGGGGAAATCCTTCATTCGTTGTTATTTAAACTAGATACTCGATCACCGAAATATTTTACTTTGTACTTCCTTTGATTTCTAAAAGAAAATCCTCTTTTTTCTTTTTATAGGATATGTAGAAGTAGCCACCATTAAGAAACATCGCCTGAAGGTACAGAAAAAGTTACAACGCAAGTCATTATTCAGCCTATTTATAAAAATGACTAAAAAAATCACTAAATTCTATTAAAATGACTTAATTCTGAAATAGGAAACCAATATAAGAGGTTGTACAATCTCAAGACACCATCATAAAAAATAACATAACCACGCTTATATTTCTTTTAAATAAAAAAGGCAAGCTAGTCAGTAGAAGCAAGGATATAATTAAAATAAAATAAATAATAACACATTTGTGTGGGTATCGATCATAAAACTGACAAAAATACCGGTAAGCTTTGGGCTTGTTTCGGTTGCTTTCGGTCAGTCTCACAAGAGTTGGTATACCCGCCTATAAGGCTTGATCATGTAACTGGCCACAAGATCCCTCCCCTCCCTCCCTCTGCGCATATTCTTGTGGTCACCTATGAAGGTGCTAGCATGTCCTCTATACTATTGTATTCATTTTGCTGGCATATCAGAATAAGCAAGTCGTGTCCTAATCTCAAATATCTATGAATTTCTTGGTCTTGGAATTAACAAGTCACTTTTCCAGTTTTAGATCTAAAAGGGTACTGACCATGTATCAAAGCACCATTTTTAGTTCGAATTTTAACTGTTTTGTTTATGACTATTAGCTTTTTTAAGCTCTCATTCCACTTCAAAGAGTTATTATCAGAAAAATTGTACGCATACATTTCAATTTCTGGGATCATTATTGAATTTTGTAATTCTATATGAATGACATGTATAAGGTTATGGAATTTTTTTATTTACTATAATTTTTTGAAAGAACGAATTTTATTATGGAATTTTATGGGGAAGGTATTACCCCCAGCTGTTCTTCGGTAGCTACTGGCCTTGGCACTTACCATGCCAACATCTGCGGCCTTTCATCAAATTCTTGATAGTGTCTTTACTATAGAAATTACTGTTCTATAATAAATTCAATTAAAAAAAAAAAAAAAAAAATTTTTTTAATGAAAGTAAGGAGCAACATTAAAACTTAAAACGAACAGATATTGCTACGCATGCGAAGGGGATTGCCCCTCCTTAACACCACGCTCTTTACGTTGAAGTTTTTGGTACTTTTAAAATGATTCTTATTGTTCTAATTAAACGAGATATATATATATATATATATATATATATATATATATATATATATATATATATATATATATATATATATATATATATATATAATATATATATATATATATATATATATATATATATATATATATATATATATATATATATATATATATATATATATATATATATATATATATATATATATATATATATATATATATATATCGTTCTAAAAAAAATTGGGACAAAATTCAAACTTAATCGTAAAGAGCGAGGTGTATATACGTAATAACAGCATATACGCTGTTCTTTGTAAGTTTTAAAGTTGCTCCTTACTTTCAGTTGAAAAAACTTTTTTTTTATTTAATTTCTGATCGTTTTTAAATAATGCCAGGAAAAATGGCCCCACTTCTATGGAGAAATCTCTCTCCCAATGGAAATATCCTCTAGACAATTCATTTCCAGTAAAAAATTTACCCCTGACAATTACCCTTAACAACTCCAAGCGTAAAATTGAGACGAAAAAGAGAAAGCAAGACATATAAAAAGAATTTTGTATTTAGATTCTGGCAAATTCCTCCATTGTAAAATTTCCCCCGACAAGTTCACCCCCTGGAAACTTTCCTCCCCATGGAAAAGTCCCTCGTGTAAAAAACCCATGATATAATTCGCCCCCCCCCCCACCCGAAAATGTATACATGCTTGCCAATAACAAATACTATGCGTAAATAACGGACAAATTCTTTAACTTAAAGACCTTTCCCCTGGGGCTGTTGGGGGTGTATGTTATGTCCAAAGGCATAGCTATAGGGCCTTTAACTATGGTGAACAAAATTGCTATCTCAAAATTTTGATCGGCCGATTTTGGGAAAAAGGGACAGGGGAGCGGGTATACTTACCCTCCAATCTTTTTGGTCACTCAAAAAGGGCACTAGAACTTTTAATTTCCGATCGAATGAGCCCTCTCCGAATATTATAGGATCACTGAGTCAATATGATAACAACTGGGAAAAAAACAAATAAACACGCATCCGTGATCTTTCTTACGGCGAGTAATAGAAAATTCTACATTTTTGCAGATACGAGGTTGAAACCTCTGAAATAAGGTCCTCTGATACGCTGAAGCTGATGGTGTGATTTTCATTTATATTCTTTAATTTTTAGGGGGTGTTTTCCCCCTTTTTGGAAAATAAGGCAAATTTTTTCAGGCTCGTAGCCTTTGTTCCGTAACATTAAACTTAATGAAACTTGTATATTTGGAATCAGCATAATAAGCCAATTCTTTTCATATATCCATCGGTATCAAAATTCCATTTTTTAGAGTTTCAGTTACTATTGAGCCGCGTTGCTTCTTACTTATAGTTCGTTACCGTGAACTGTTTGAAAGGTAATTATTAGAATCCAAGCCGAAAAGGACTTCCGTTAGCGAATCTTTAGTTGCAGGTAAATCAGAAAAGATATTCATCATCCCGCTAATTCCAAATTTAGTATCAAGATAAAAACAAAGAACATCTAGACTTAATATATCCTAACGTAATGATATAGATACTATTATTTACGTGGAAGTGTTAATAATAAAGGCCAGAAGGTTAGGTTGAAAATGACACAAAAAACTATAAAATGATAAAAATTGGTACTTTTGCCCAAGGAAGAGTCTTAATAACATTGCTAGTGTCTCTGGCAAGTTTCTGTCAAGACAAAAGGCTTTCAGGAAATTAAAATTTTGTCGCATGGTTGCTAATTTCACTCATGGCTGCAAAATTAGAATCAGTTCTAATTTACTAATGAAGTACTAAGAGTCGTATGAAAATAAAGTTTGGGATTTAAAACAGTTTGAAATTTAAAATTTGGACCGGAGCTGGTAAGAAAACTCCCCCTATTCCTTCTTCAGTCTTCATATCTAGTGCTTCAAGCCTATTATATCTCCTCAGCATTTATTCTCTAGAATTGACTCTTGTTCAAATGTGCATGCAACGTGAGATGTTCGGGCTCCACATGAAAACATATTTAAAGAGCATTTTGTTAAAAAACGAAACACAAAAAAGGTTTTTTTTTGTTATCGGAATTTAACTTTCGATCTTATTCTGAAATAATTTTATTTTCCAATTCGGACCACAGAGTTGTAATATGTACTTTTTTTTATGTTACATCGCTAGACTACGCTTAGTATTTGAAAGAAAACGGCCATAATTTCCGTAAAATGATAAAAAAAAGGTGGATTTTTTCTTTACACACAATCAATAGAAGTTTACTCAAATTTAAACATTATCCTCCATATAGTTCCCCTTCTTTTTATATTAAATATCAAAATATTTTCGATATATCTTACTTCTTTTCGAATGCAGCCGTCAACTTTAGTTTTTGCTAAAATGGTCATTAAGCGCCAGGTCAGCAGCTAGATAGTTCCAGTCGATTCCAGCACCCATAGAATTCGTAGGTTACTAAAATCAGGGGTACCACTCACTAACTCCGAGAAGTCAAGAAAATTTGCGAGCATTTCATAGAAGGTATGATTATATGCACATTTGCACAGGATATTTGGTAGAGAGACGATTTTCAATTACAAAAGTACTGAGACTATCTTCTGAGGGGGAAGGATGGTATACATTGAGAAACTCAGTATCTGCTTTTTCCTTGGGCTAAACCAAGCTTAGTTCTTTATAGGCTCCAAGGAATTTGTATTCTGATGACCTTCCATTTTTGGTTCCTGGTGATAACGAGGGGTTGGAAGAAGCGCCCGCTTGGCCTTTATTTTTCCAAGCATACCGATTTAGCAAGCAATGATCTCATTGATACCCCTACTATACATATGCCCTCTCAAAATTCCAGAGCTTCTATAATTACCCTATAATATACCGCAATCTTTCCATTTTATTCTCGGTTGGATTTATGACCCTGAAATAAAATAACAAATTCATCCCTGCTGACCGAGCTGCATGCCTTCAAGTAAAGAGTCTGGTTAAATACACCTATGAATATTTTAATTTGTAATCATATTGGAAATTTTATCCATGAAGGTACTATCATAGGGTCTACAATATCTTGTTCATGACACGAGGGAGCCGTTGATCGGCAAAGTGTGCCTCCGAATACAGCCAATTCAATACCAATACAGCCAATATAACAATCAATGCCTTTGAATGCCACGCTGGCACCAGAATAAGAAACTACATTCCCGGTTTTAGATTTCAAAGAATACAGACCCGGTACCGAAGAACCAGTTTCAGTTTGACCAGTAAATTCATTACAGATTAGAGTTTAGAGGAAGTCTATTGACATGGACAATCTTATTAGTTTGACTTATTTGTGGTTTTACCTTCCCGTTAATGATTTCGTTGATGGTCATTTCTGTTACCTCGTTGCTATCGCCATCAAATGGATTGCTTTTGAAGTAAAACTTGCAGTTTTTGATAGCATCCTTTTCTTGTGAACGCTTCATATTTTCGTCAACCTGTTAAAATTTGGATTATATTACACAGATAATAAGCTTACTGAAGACTTAGCCTATAAACAGTGATAGAACTGTGGGAGAAAAGCCCCTCCTCTAGAGGAAAATTCTGACGAAACACGGGGTTGAACTAGCTGTTAGTTTAAGAAGACATCTTCTACACCATGGATTCCTGGATTTTAATTCTTGTGGGAGGGGGGGAGGAGTAATATTATCGCTGATTATAATCAACAATTTAAACAAAGATTAAGTACAAATTCCTTCCATCAAATGAAAGAAAATGTAAAATAATAATATTAGTAATTTATATTAGTAATAATAATAACAATAATAATAATAATAATATTAGTAATTCCTAGTCTTAAAAAGAAGACGAGGGAATATAAAACATATGCGTGTCTTTTAAAGGCCTCGGAATAAAAAAAAACAAAAAAACACACAAATACAGATCAGAGCTAAGAAACTTCAAGGTAAAAATTGCTGTTTTTTAAGAATCTGAAATTCCCAAGTTGGATTCCGTTTGACTCAGACACTAAGTCTGACCTAAGTTGTGTTAGGTTTATTGAATTTAGACAACCATTATTTTTTAGCACCCCCCCCCCCTCCCAAACAAAAAAAAAAACAACATCACAACCCAAGATATATGTCATTAAAGACTGCATGTACTCCTCTTTTCCTATTTCTCACGAATTATATTGACAAAATATTAAAATTACCTGTTTGACGAATATAACTTGTTTTATTTTGGGGAGTGGGTAAGCTAATCATTAAAACAATCACATACCCTTCGTTTAAAATATCGTCAGCTACAAATTAGCGACTCTGGCTGCAACAACATCAAGCTAAAGTTTTCGTACCTTCCGTTCTCTGTTAAGTTATTATGTATGGGGTGTTATGGTCTTTATAATGGTCAATAAAGTTTTTTATATTTAAATATTTTTATATTTTTATAGTTTTTTATATTTTATATTTTATATTTTTCTATTTAAAAAATAGAGTTGTGAGAAAGAGTTAAACTTTAGCGCAAAAAGCGAGGCGTTGAGGAGGGGACAGGCTCCTTTCATATACGGAATATTTTCTGTTCGTTTTAAATCTTAATGTCGCTCCTTACTTTCAGTTAAAAAAACTTGTTTTTTATTTAATTTCTAAACGTTTATAAATTAATGCAGGTTTTGATTTTGGCTCACCGTACATTAATAATTAAAACGAAATTGTCATATTAATATTACCTTTTTTTCGGCTGAATGGCTTTCTCGGAAGTTGTTTAATTTTATTTACGAACTTTTTTATTACACGTAACTTACTAAATAATTCACGTAACGAACTTCTATATTCGTATATTTTTATTACGTATATTAGGGGTTTTTATTATTACATATAATAATTATTGAAAATAATAATATAGTTTTAATTATAACAAAATTTGAATATTAATTTTACTTTTATTTGGTTAAATGGCTTTCTCGAAACTTGTTTAATTTATTTACAAACGTTTTTATTATTAATAAATATACGTAACTTACGAATTAACTTACGTAACGAACTTCTATATTCGTATATTTGTATTACGTATATTAAGGGAGTCCCCCCCCCTAGTAAATACCTTTCTCTTTAAGCTAAAGTTCGAATTTTATTCTAATTCTTTAAGAATAACCCCTTAATCACAAAGGCCGTTAATTAGAATAAATAGCTCTTATGAAAGTACTAAAAAAAACTTTAGCGTAAAGAACAAGGTATTGACTAGGGGGCGAACCCAATCATGTACGTAATATTTTCTACTAGTTTTAAGTTTTGATGCTGATAAGTTTTCAGTTGAAAAGTTTTTCAGTTGAAAACTCTTTTTTTTTATTTAATTTCTGATCGTTTTTTTTTAAATAAAACTGGGAAATCCGGCGCCCCCTTCATAGCAATGTCCTTTCCCCTATGGAAACTTCCACCATTGAAAGATCCTCCCACGTAACCCCCGATCCAATCCCCCCCCCCCCCCACTACCAGAAAAAATTCCCCCTGAAAATGTCTGTATACTTCCCAATAACCAATACTATATGTAAACATTGGGCAAAGTTCATAAATTACAGCCCTTCCCCCGGGAACTCTGGGGGATTAAGTCATCCTCAAAGACGTAGTAATTATATTTTTCGACCATGTTGAAGAAAATGGCTATCACAAAATTTTAATCGGGTGATTTTTGGGAAAAATGAGCGTGGGAGGGGTCTAGTTGCCATCCATTTGTTTCGGTCACTTAAAAAGGGCACTAGAACTTTTAATTTCCGTCCGACAGAGCCCTCCCGCGATATTCTAGGACCACTGGGTCGATACGATCACCCATGGGAAAAAAAACAACAAAAAAAAACAAATAAACACGCATCCGTGATCTTTCTTCTGGCAAAAAATACAAAATTCCACATTTTTGAAGATAGGAGCTGGAAACCTCTACAGTAGGGTTCTCTGATACGCTGAATCTGACGGTGTCATTTTCATTAAGGTTTTATAACTTTTAGGGAGTGTTTCCCCCTTTTTTCGAAAATCAGGCAAATTTCTCAGGCGCTTAACTTTTGATAGGTATATATTTGAAATCAGCATAAAAATATAATTCTTTTGATGCATCAATCGGTATAAAAATTCCTTTTTTAGAGTTTCGGTTACTATTGAGCTGGGTCGCTCCTTACTTACAGTTCGTTACCACGAACTGTTTGATTGAGACAATGGTTGTTCTTCTAGTGATCGTCTTTTATTTTATCATTAACATAAACTTCATTAATTAGATATTTATATTATGTATGGTCTAGTGGTTAGGATAGTTGGATCTCACCTATTTTGCCCGAGTTTGATTCCTGGTATGGGAAATTTTTACCTATGATGATTTCTTAAGGAAAATTCATCATCTATATAATGATTCCTGTAATTTATGATGTAATTGTAATGTAATTTATGATGAGCTATATTAATCCTTTATGTAAAAATATAATACTAAATACAATTTTTCGAAAGAATTTATTTTATATTAAAAATTATTTTTGTTAATTACAAAAGGTTACTATATACAGCAATTTCCTTTAAAATGAACCATTAAACAGCTTTCTATTATGATGATTAAATACCTAGATTATGACGCCATCCATCAATCTTTTACATGAAAATGCAGTTTTTTCGTTAAAAAAAGGATTTTTTATTAGAAATAACTAGTTTTAATTACAAAAGGTTTTTAACCCCATCAACTTCCTTTAAAATAAGCCATTGAACAACTCTCTACGATATTCCAGTGCCAAGCTATCTTTGGATAAGAAAAACAAAAAACAAAAAAAGATCCCCTCGATGCAGAGTATCGTAGTAGCTGCCACTTATCTTGATTTCAAGCCAATATATTTCCCTTGTTATTCAATCCAATGAATTGTTAGTTTTCTATATAGGGGTTTCGGACAAGGCGGTTCTAATATTGCACTTCTTATTTTGACCTGACTTTAGCTTTAGGAATTATTGGCTATTATATTTGTTAGTATTGGACGTGATTGTCTCTTACTATTTTATTACTAGCTACCGCTACAACCCAGATTAGTGTTGGACGTGATCATCTCTTACTAGGATTCTATCTACCGCTTCAACCCGGATATCAATGTTTTATTTAATATTTTTGCATTACCGATTATGCTTTGGGGTTTTCTTTCTTCAGTCGATTATTTCATTATTAAAACAAACAGTTCTTTGAATATTGGAGTTTCATTAGGGTTTGTGTGAAGTGACTCCACCCCCAATATAAGCAAAAAATTTACCGAATCTGTGTCTGTTTTCCTACAATCAATATTATTTCGGTAGAGTCAGCTTCAATATACAAAAGTAACTCCATAACAAACTATGTCACAACAAACTATGATCAGCCAAACAGAATAAGCCCTATCGAAGACACCCACATTAAGGCTGGTTTTCAAGAGCCAATTCGTTCAAAAAGCTTGAAATCTATTTATTTCTGAATAGATTTGCATAAGTGAAAACTTGGAATTATGTAGGCGTGCAGCAATACCTCAAATCTACTTTTCTTACAATCAAAATTTATTTTAGTAGAGTCAGATTTCATATATATGCGTTACTCCTGACTTTACCACGGTGGGCACCAGAGATCTAGATTCATTGGATCACTATAATTTCATTTCTTGAATGGTTGTATTCACTTTCCCAGAGTGTGTCTTCGGAACGATTTGAAAAATTTTAGAAAACCGACTTTTTAAGGCCTGCCAGAGATTATATCCCGATTCGTGTGATGTAGCCAAAGAAAAAGGATAAAAATAAAATCTGAAAAATTTATATATTTTAATAATATAATTCCTAAGAATTTAGGTTCTGTTTTACTGTTGATCAATTTCTTACACTACTAAACCCAAGGTAAGTAGAATTAGGCTCAGAATTACCTTTTTTATTGTAAAACTCCGTCTTTGGTTAACCCAATATGTTTTTATTTTGTTAAAGATTACACATTTGTGTAAATACCTCAATTTTTTTATCAACCCAAACGTTTTAAATTGTTCACAACAAGACAGAAAAAAAAACAGAATCTAGATTTACCTTGCTTATAGGAATTAAGAAATTGAGCTTATATGAGAGAATTATCCTCGTAAGAAGAGCAATAAAACAAACAAAGGCTGCGTTTTCAAAATCAGTGATTTGCACTTCACAAGGTCTGAATTCAACTCTCCAGCCAACATCTGTACCTGGAAGAGGTAGCTTCAGTCTAACAGTTTGCCAGTTAGTTGACTGGATGTTCTGAAAGAATTTCAAATAAAAGAAAAATTACTCGTAAAAGTAATAAAAGCATTAAAATTTGTTCTTTTTTCTTTCTGTCCTCTATCAGACAACAAATAAAGCCGATATTGAAACCAAAACAAATTCAATATGGCACAATAAACTAGAAGTAAAATATATTATTCCCAGAAAACTCAATGAGACACTCCGTTATTTCTTCTCTTTTAAATTTTTGAAAAAATTGGATAACTTGTATTTTTGATAATATCACAATCTGTTGTGTCATTTAAGCCGTAATAACAATTTTAGGGGTTAGTGAATATTTTTTAGTTTACTCGTTTTCCCTTTTTTTTACATAGCGATAACAATGGTAAGACTTTAAGTAGCCACATCACCTAATCAAGTTTGTATTAGATATGATTCTGGTGCAACAGTTGACTATCATTCATTTGCTGTTTCACAATTTCATGCTTAAAAACTAACACGAATAACTCTTTGCAGCGCCAAGTTACCTGTGGCCAACACAGCTGCTCATGTTCTCAGCCATCTCACTATATTTAGGGCTTCACTATTCACTGGCTCCCATGAAGTTCCTACTTCTTTTAAAGTATTTCCTATTACTTTTTACCACCTCTTTCGAGGGAGTGGTGCTTTTCGTTTGGTCCCTTCTCGAACTGTTAAAAAAGCACTGTTTTTGACAACCCACCATCCTCCAATCATAAAACACGGATTAATCTTAACATTTTCTTCAATACATCCCTAGAAAGCAGGATTAAACCATATTTTTTTGCGAACTTATTGTTTGTCATACGATTTAACTGACTACTAAAATTACTGTTAGACATTTTCGCTGGAAAGCATCTAGCATATCGTGGTCAAACTTAGATGCCCCGTATTTCAGAGCCATTCTTGACTATTGTCATTGCCGTAGCTTCTAATGTCCTAATCTTTGTTTTAACACTTACCTTTTTATTCCTCCATACTTTTTTCAGCAGCCAAAAAAATAATCAGAATGTAAATCTTGGAAAAGCCAAGCTTTCCCGGCAATATGCTGTTCTAACAGATAGAACTGATTATTAAATATACTATAAATCAACAATGGGTACACGATATAGTCATTAATATGATATAACCATTAAAATATTTAGTCAATGATAATGGTGATCGATAAAACATAATCAGCAAAATATTTGACCAGCGATATTGGTGATCAATATGATGTGTGATCAGCGATATTTGTGATCAATATGATGTGTGATCAGCGATATTAGTAATCAATTCACTGTCCTAGTGGGATGGTATTGATCAATGAATGCATTATAGCGATAAATGATGGGCTTACAATATTGGTGATTAATACGAATCGCTACAATACGGGGTAAAAGATATTGGTGGTCAGTATAAATAAGCTGCTCTAACGGGATTATATTAATTGAAAAACAGATTGTGGCGGCAAAAGATGGGTTTTTAGCAATAATTGTTGATAGGAACGACTCCCAATCAATGATGTTTTAGCTTTTAAAATTAAATGACTTACACTAAACTTCTTATATTAAAAATATGTATTATAATTCAGTAATATTCAATTTGTTTATAACTTCGTAAGACAACTAAGTAATTTAATATCAACTTTCGATAAGCTTATCCTATTAGTGCATTTTCAGAAAAGTGACCATAATATTTGAAATTGCACAAAATAAGAAATCTAAGGGTACATAATTTAAATAAAATTGCCCAGAAATTCGGGAAGACTTAGAATTTTCAAAGGCCTAAGCCCGAAGCCAGTAAAATAAGCCCGTTACTACACTGTATAAGACAATGACGTAACTTACTGTTAAATGCAGCACATCTGTGTGGCATCAAACAAGAAAATCTGAATCATAGCTTACTGAAAAAGTCCAAGCACGAGCATTTATATTTGTTCTTTATTTAAAATATTTACCTTATGAGCGTAGGCTAAGCCGTTTGAGCCTACCATCTCTGCAATTTAGGAGGGGATGGATCGGGTTTGGTTAACACATTTAAAGCTGTTAAAAGTATTAGAAATTTATCTTGTGGTGATTTCTTTTAGTTCAGCCATTATGGTTCTTTTGTAAATTGGTTCATTAAATCATGAAATATGTTGCATGATCATGTCATTTCAACAAACAATACAGCTTTTAAAAGAGTTGTGGTTGGAAAAGCTTTTTACGGAAGGAACCATATGGAATCATAATATCTATGGTCTTTAAATGGTATATTTTACTTGGTGCCTCCTAAAAGAGCAATATGAAATTTTGTCCTTGTTTATCGTGACGTATTTGTTTTTTTTGTCATGTGATAGACCAACGGAATTTACTATTTATGCTACCATTCAATACCCAGACAACCAACTCATGTTTACTGAGTTTGGTCTCTTTTTTTCATTGCAAAGCTAGTTTTACATATTGTTGTCAGAAATATTTTTGTTATTTTTATAATGGGGGAGGACTATAACATCTATAGCTTCGTTGCTCAGAATAAAAAACGTTGTCTCTATTTTTGTTGTTGTTATTTTGTAATGCGACAGACCTATGGGACAGTTAAATTTATAGTTTATATGCTGTATTTTTAATCCTTTTTGTAACGAGACAAGCCTATGGCTTATTCTGATTTTGTTTAAAATAAATAAGAGGTTTTATAATTTTCTGGTTAAAACTGGTTGCAACAACTTGCTGCAACTGGTTGCAACAGAATGAAGTGGGTCCAAAAGTCTCTTGACCACTCCTTCAACTGTAGAAACACCTTAGTCAGTTCATGTATTAGAAACTTGTTTATTGATGCACCAGAAAATATGGATTTTAGTCCTTGCAAAATCCCCAGTACCTTGAAATATCAACTGTGGTGCTGGTCAATTTTGATAGTGAGCATTCAAATTAGTGAAGATGACACCCAGTGTCTTCTTCTCTAGTGTCTATACCTTATTTCCATGGGTATAGTTAGAGACCTATCCTAGGGAGGGGCAGCCGGCTAGTTTGGGATTGGGGGGAGGGGTAAACTTAAATTCTTGTTAAAATTAGTTTAATACTCTCTTTTATGTATTTTTTTGGGATGAGAGCAATAATTTTTTGAGCTGGCACTGTTTTTTTAACTACGCATAAGCCTGAGTCCCCTGTTTGCACCTTAGCTAGAATTTTGGATATCTAACTACAAATAATATGGCCATTTTCCTTACATCAAAATGGTCTATCTCCTTTTCATCTTCCTGGTGAACCTTTTCGCTGAACAAAACGAGAGGATCTCTTACAAATAAATGGGCTATGTGTCGTGCAATAGGTTCTTCTACGCCTGCTTCAAGTAGTTCCAACAAGTAGTGGTCATTCAAAACAACAGGGATATCATTATACCTAAAATCATGTCCAAAGAAAATATTACAGAGCTAGACTTTGTAGCACTCACAAAGATCATTCAACAAATTACCCTCTTAGAAATAGAAGTTATCCCACACCTAAATCTTCAGCATTGAAAAATTATTAATTCTAAAAATTTGATCAGGTAAGTGTTTCAAAATTGGTAATATTTTTGATTATTAGCTACTGACTTAAAAGTACAACCTATAAATTTGTTTCCAAGTACATTCAAGCAAAGTAAGTTTTTCAAATACGTTGAGTATAAAAAAGAAGAAAAAACTAAATTTGTGTGTATTTTGGATATAAGAAATGTCTTTTGGGACCTGCCTAATAAGCCAGAAACGGGTATTCGGTCAACAACGGGGTTGCCAACACGGTACAAGTGTACCACTTTGGGCAAGGGTTTTAAGTTATGCCCTGGGGTCATATAAGAACGATGTTGGCACAATGTATTATTTATTAATTTTTTCCTTTACAGCAGGGCACTTCGTAAGACAACCCCCTCCCCCAACAGCCTTAAGGGCAAGGGTTGTAAATTATGCCCAGGGGGCATATAAGGTTTTTATATAACGCGCTGTCGTAGAAACTTCAAAAAGGGCTCATTCGATTGGAAATTGAAATGGCTAGTGCCCTTTTTAATAGTCGAAAGTGATTGGAAAGCAACTAACACCCTTTCTGCACCCACCATTTCCCCAAACACATTCAATAAAGATTTTGAGATAGCCATTTTGTTCCACATAGTTCAAAGTCCAGGAAATTATACCTTTGAGCAGGACACTCCTCCACAGTCTTCAGGGCAAGGGTTATGAGTTATGCCCTGGTGGAATATAAGATTTATATTGAAATCTTTGTCGTAGAAACTTGAAAAAGGGCTCATTCGATTGGAAATTCAAAGGGCTAGTGCCCTTTTTACTAACCCCCTTTTGCACCCATCTTTTCCCCAAATACAACCAATCAATATTTTAGATAGCCATTATATTCAAAGTAGTTAAAAGTTTTGGAAATCAGGACTTTAAGAATGACAACCCCTCCCCATCCCCCCCCCCCCACAGCCCTCAAGGCAGGGGTTATAGGTTATGCCCTGGGGGTCTATAAGGTTTTTATTGAAAGCGTAGAAACTTCAAAAGGGCTCATTCAATTGGAAATTGAAAGGGCTAGTGCCTTTTCTAATAGTTGAAAGTGATTGGAGAGCGACTAACGCACCTCTTGTGCCCACCATTTTCCCAACCACATCCAATCAAAATTTTGAGATTTTCATTTTGTTCAACGTAGTTGAAAGTTCTTGAAATTAGGTCTTTTAGGATGATAACCCCTCAGAGCCCTCAGTGCAAAGGTTCTAAGTTATGCCCTGGGGGCATATAAAGTTTATATAGAAAGTTGTTATAGAAATTTTAAAAGGGGCTCATTTAATTGGAAATTGAAATTGCCCTTTTTAATATTTGATAGTGAGTGGAAAGTAATTAACCCTCCTCTTACGCCCACCATTTCCCCAAAACATTTAATCGAAGTTTAGAGATAGCCATTTTTTTCACCGTAGTTGAAAGTTCTGTAAATTATATATTTAAGGATGACAAACCCCCCAGAGCCCTAAGGGCAAAGGTTGTAAATTCTGCCCTGGGGGCATATCAGGTTTTTATAGATAGAGTTGTCGTAAAACTTCAAAGGGGGGTCATTCAATTGGAAATTGAGTGGGCTAGTGCCCTTTGTAACAGTCGAAAGTGATTGGAGGGTAACTAACCCCCTCTCACGCCCACCATTCCTCCAGACACATCCAATCAAAATTTTTGGGCATCCATTTTGTTCAACGTAGTAAAAAGTTCTGGAAATTACGTCTTTGAGAATGACACCCCCCCTCCAGCACTCAGGGCAAGGGTTGTAAGTTATGCCCTGGGGGCATATAAGATTTCTATTGAAAGTTTTGTCGTAGAAACTTCAAAAGGGTTCATTCGATTGGAAATTGAAAGGGCTAGGGCCATTTTTAATAGTTGAAGGTGATCGAAGAGCGACTACCACCCTTCTCACGCCCAGCATTTCCCCAAACACATCCAATCAAAATTTTGAGATAGCCATTTTGTTTAACGTAGTTGAAAGTTCTGGAAATTCGGTCTTAGATAATGACAACCATCCTAACAGACATTAGGGTAAGGGTTGTAATTTATGCTTATGGGGTATATAAGGTGTTTATAGAAAGCGTTTTCGTTTCCAAAAGGGCTCACTCGATTGGAAATCAAAAGGCCTAGTGCCCTTTTTAATAGTCGAAAGTGATTGGAAGGCTTGACATTTGTATAGCAAAGATCGATGTGGGTATAATGTAATACTTTTTGTTGTTGTTTAGACCAATGCACTTCGTATCGAAGGAGTTGTCATGGGAACTTTGAAAAGGGCTCATTCGATTGAAAATAGAAAGGGCCGATGCCCTTTTTAATAGTCTAAAGTGATTGGAAGACAACTAATCCCCCTTCCACTCCCATCCTCCCATGCCCACCCTCCCATTTGCCCGTTATGTTTAAAAACTAAATTTTGCCTTAAGATTAAATGAAAATGCGCTATGATAATGCTAATTCCCAATAAAGCATTTCAGCAGTATCCCAAGAACGACTGAGGTTATTATGTTCAAACTTTCTGGGCTACTTCTGCTCTTAAAATTTAACCAAATCAAATTAGCGTAAGTGTATCCAAGCTATCAAAGAAAGTAAACAGATATTTTGCGAATGGTATCAAGTTTTCCATTTTAGGTCAACTAGAGGAGTTATGAAACTGAATTAAACAGTACTATTTGTGTCCAGATTTTTAAAAGGGTGTATGTTGTTAAAAATTGCTGAACATTTTTCTCCAGCATACAAATAGCAGGCCAAACTATAAAGTCTTATAAAACGAAAAGATATAAAGTTTATTTTCTTTTTCCCTGAAAAGACTATGTCAATATAAAACGAACAGAAATTAATTAAAAAAAATTTCCACAAAATAAACTTTTCAAGGAAAAGTAAAGAACTCCATTAAACAATAAATGAACAAAAATTAAATCAAATAATCTACCAAGCGTGAAACTACCACAAATCGGCATTGATAAATAACTGAAACCCAAAACGAGCATAAATTACAATAAATAACCAAATCAAACTCAAAACGAGCAGAAATTAACATAAGTTAGGCGCAAAACCCCCTATGCCTTCCCAAGGCCAGAACAAAATTTGTACTTTACTGAAAAATTACAAATGAATGTGCATTGTCAGTTTAATATACATATACTGATATTTAATAATCAAAATGTTAATATTATCTGATTTATTAAAGTTATAAAAGTAAAAACATTTATATTTTTTCAGTAAAGTGCAAGTTTAAATCCTCCCTCCTTCCGATGAAATACCTCCTTATTTGTCTTTTGCTTCACGCACAGTATCACCATCTTGCTTTTTTTAAAATCCTTCCGATAAAATTTCTCCTTATTTATCTTTTGCTTCACGCACCGTATCACCATCTTGCTTTTTTTAAATCCTTCTGAAAAAATTTCTCCTTATTTGTCTTTTGCTTCACGCACCGTATCACCATCATGCATTGTTTTAAATCCTTCCTCCTTCCGACAAAATTTCTCCTTATCTGTCTTTTGCTTCACGCACCGTATCACCACCTTGCATTGTTCTAAATCCTCCCTCCTTCCGAAAAAAATTTCTCCTTATCTGTCTTTTGCTTCACGCACCGTATCACCACCTTGCATTGTTCTAAATCCTCCCTCCTTCCGAAAAAAATTTCTCCTTATTTGTCTTTTGTTCTATGCAACGGAACAATGTAAGCTGTTCCGCTTCATATTCTAGCGGCAACATTAATAAACGATATGACAAAAAAAAAAAATTAATAGTTAAGAAATGGTTTGATCGTGTAAATTATTTTGAAGGCTTGAAGTGCCAAAATTTAGCTATATATGTGTTTCCTTTTAATAATAAAAAAAAAAATCGATGGAAAACAAGCAGTTTAGCGTTTCTATAATCTGTAAATTCGTTTTTATAATCTATAAAACATTTTTAGGATGCATTCTAAGTTAATTTTGTTTGTATCTGTTTTTTTAGCGGATTCATCTAAGATGGTAGGCTAAATCACTGTGAAATTTTCCTAAATAATACCTAAATAATACGAAATCGTCATAACTGTTTCTTTGTGGCGTAACTGACTGATGGATTTACAACTGAAGAAGCAAGTTTTGAGCTAATATGCAATCTATTCATTATGTTTTAGTGCATTTCCTATATGCTTCTCAATGACAAAAAAACTTAATTTTCCTCCAGAACCAAAGACATGAATAGTTCTATTTTTCCTATTCAAAACTAGTTTTAATACAATACTACCGGACAACAGATGACTTACTTCAAAATTAACAACTTTACGTACCGAGAACCTTCGTCAGATATATACGCACTGATTGAGTCGTAACGAGATTTCGGTATTATGAAACGATCACGGCTTAGTGGTTCAAGTCCCCTTTCTTCTTTAGTCCGGCAATCCACACATTGGGAGATAATATTCCATCTACAATCAGTTCCTGTGAGGAAGCCTCTATGTACTGGAGAAGCCGCGGTTAGTGCTAGCTAAAAAAAAAACAACAAGAAAATAGTGACTAAATCTTTATAGGGAATAAAACATTACCGGGTCAAATTGTGGGCAAGCGTGACTCTTATTATTCCTACCACTATCTATATCCATATAATTGGTACGTGTCTGTCGCTTTCAGCCAGTCAGTGATCTTCAGTTTAGGAAACAGTCTCCTATTATACAAAAGGTACCCAAAGCAAGTTTCTTTTCCATTGAACAGACGCAGTCCATGGATATCTGACGACTAAATTAGATTTTACGCTCTGATATTCTTTCTATCTATCGTTTGCCAACGATAGATAGAAAGAATAGTTTGTTTGCTAGTTTGCAAACTAACTATTTGTAAATGCTAGTTTGCCAGAATTGTTCTAACTTATATAACCTTAGTAGATTGGCTTTGCTTCATTCATCATTTCTTTTCTATCCTGGACGCCATGGTTAAACAGAACTATTATGCTAGTAGTATCTATATGCACAGTCCGAATTACACATACAATTACACATGAATTGCGCAAGGAAAACCCATGCCTGAGACATTAATATAATGCATGTTTTGAAACTAAAGTCGAGGTTTTTTTAAACTTGGCAAGGTATAATGTGGTCAAACATGTTTTGAGAGTGTGGTCGTAATAATATAATTTAAGCAGACAGGTTTTTTCTGTTATTGTTGTCAATTGCACAATGAATGTACGCCATGAGTTCACGTGCACATTCTTAAAAACTGGTATGATATAGTCAAACATGTTTTGGGGGGATGCACGAAATTATCTAACTCAACATCCGTTTTTTATTCGTCCTTGAAATCCCGTATAAAATGTTCATGCATTAGATTTTAATTTTCATTATGTTTTAACATATCGATCGTAGTACACTGAATTCTATTAACTTTTGGAACAATGGATATTTCTATTTTCAATGTGAGTACACTGTCATTCTTTATTTCCAAAAAAAATCGTTTTACTAGTAAATTCAAATTTCAGGGGGAATTAGCACCCCTCCCCTCCAACAATACAAATCCTTAAAATATGATGAGTATATTCGATAGAAAACGCTAAGTATGCTTTTTTCTATTATGTAAAACAAAAAACCCTCTCCTCCATTGCTGTGTTACGACCATAATTCCTCACTTTTTAGTTATTTCGTTCAAAATGTGGCTTTTCCCAATTGTGTGTGTTTAAGATATTCCGTCTTTTTCTGATCTACCTAAAGACATCTGTGTCTTATCTTGTTAGCGAGAGTGACAATTTCCAAAACAACCTTTTATATGTTCATTATCTAGAATTATTATTACCATATGCCAAAGCATAGTGTCAATAATTTCCTTGAGAAAATAGATTCTTGTTGTGGTCAATTAAGCGAGAATGAAGCCTTTGAAATGTGATATGTGAGTGATGGTTGAACAATGTCATCAGTTTAAAATAGGGTCTAGCGTTACCGTACACTAAACTCGGAATTGACTTTATAAGCCAAATTATTTTATGGCAAGATGTTTTTTGAAATCTCCCTTCCCCCCAAACTCAAAATTTTCCAAAATTTTACTTTAGAAGCCTTTTTAAATATTTCTAAAGCGCTATGACATAGACTCCTACAAATATCAGAATCGGCTTTATAGACCAAATTATTTTATGGCAAGATGTTCTTGAAATCCCCCTTCCCCCCAAACTCAAAATTTTCCAAAATTTTACTTTAGAAGCCTTTTTAAATATTTCTAAAGCGCTAAGACAGACTCCTACAAATATCAGAATCGGCTTTATAGGCCAAATTATTTTATGGCAAGATGTTTTTGAAATCCCCCTTCCCCTCAAACTCAAAATTTTATTTTAGAAGCCTTTTTAATTATTTCTAAAGTGCTAATAGATATAGAGTGCTAGAAATATCAGAATTGACTTTATAGGTCAAATTATATTATGGGGAGATGTTTTTGAAATCCCCCTTCCCCCCAAACTCAAAATTTTATTTTAGAAGCCTTTTTAATTATTTCTAAAGTGCTAGTAGATATAGAGTGCTAGAAATATCAGAACTGACTTTATAGGTCAAATTATATTATGGGGAGATGTTTTTGAAACCCCCCTTCCCCCCCCAAACTCAAAATTTTATTTCAGAAGCCTTTTTAATTATTTCTAAAGTGCTAATAGATATAGAGTGCTAGAAGTATCAGAATTGACTTTCTAGGTCAAATTATATTATGGGGAGATGTTTCTGAAATCCCCCTTCCCCCCAAACTAAAAATTTTATTTTAGAAGCCTTTTTAATTATTTCTAAAGTGCTAATAGATATAGAGTGCTATAAATATCAGAATTGACTTTATAGGTCAAATTATATTATGGGGAGATGTTTTTGAAACCCCCCTTCCCCCCCAAACTCAAAATTTTATTTTAGAAGCCTTTTTAATTATTTCTAAAGTGCTAATAGATATAGAGGCCTAGAAATATCAGAATTGACTTTATAGGTCAAACTATATTATGGGGAGATGTTTTTGAAATCCCCCTTCCCCCCAAACTAAAAATTTTCCAAAATTTTACTTTAAAAGCTTTTCTTTTTAAATATTTCTAAAGTGCTAATAGTTATAGCACTACAAACATCAAAATAAACTTTAGAGGACAATTTATCTGTAAAAGGGAGGTTATTTTCCTTACTAAATTTTTCTTCCTTTTAAAGGAGGAGGAAGATTCCTACAATCACTCCCCCCCCCCCGAAAAGAGACCAAGATGGGGTAATACCACATCGATGCAAGCTGCAAGACCATCCATCATCAGATATGCTAGCTCTATTACAAGTTCTCTGGATCAGCCGGGACCCTCTCATGCCAGCTCTGCACAGACCACTATGCAACCTGGTAGAAAATTCAAAAGGGAATGGATGCTTTCTCATAATGCATCGGTCTTGTCTGCTCAAGATCGGGAGGAGGTCACCCTTCATGCTTTGCCAGGGACTTCAGATGTACAAGTGCAGTCTGAATTTGTAAGTGTATATATTTTGCCTCTAACCTATACATGATTATTTACTTAAAAATGCTAGGAGGAACTGGGTTTTGTGTGATGGTATGGAAAAATGGTATGTGTTAAATATTCGGGAAACATACGAGTAGAAAAATCCTTCACTACAGATAAGGCTATTGTGTTTTTTTCTGAACTTTCTGAGTGAGGAGGACGGGGGTAACTATTTAGTTTAAAAAATTAGTTTATGAGTAGAAAAATCCTTCACTACAGATAGGGCTATTGTGTTTTTTTTCTGAACTTTCTGAGGGAGGAGGGCGGGGGTAACTATTTAGTTTAAAAATTAGTTTATGAGTAGAAAAATCCTTCACTACAGATAAGGCTATTCTGTTTTTTCTGAACTTTCTGAGGGAGGAGGAGGGTGGGGGTAACTATTTAGTTTATAAAATTAGTTTATGAGTAGAAAAATCCTTCAGTACAGATAAGGCTATTGTGTTTTTCTGAACTTTCTGAGGGAGGAGGGTGGGGGTAACTATTTAGTTTAAAAAATTAGTTTATGAGTAGAAAAATCCTTCACTACAGATAAGGCTATTGTGTTTCTTTCTGAACTTTCCGAGGGAGGAGGCGGGGGTAACTATTTAGTTTAAAAAATTAGTTTATGAGTAGAAAAATCCTTCACTATAGATAGGGATATTGTGCTTTTTTCTGAACTTTCTGAGGGAGGAGGGCGGGGTAACTATTTAGTTTAAAAAATTAGTTTATGAGTAGAAAAATCCTTCACTACAGATAAGGCTATTGTGTTTTTTTCTGAACTTTCTGAGGGAGGAGGTGGGCGGGGGTAAATATTTAGTTTAAAAATTAGTTTATGAGTAGAAAAATCCTTCACTACAGATAAGGCTATTGTGTTTTTCTGAACTTTCTGAGGGAGGAGGGCGGGGGTAACTATTTAGTTTAAAAAATTAGTTTATGAGTAGAAAAATGCTTCACTACAGATAAGGCTATTGTGTTTTTTTCTGAACTTTCTGAGGGAGGAGGGCGGGGGTAACTATTTAGTTTAAAAAAATAGTTTATGAGTAGAAAAATCCTTCACTACAGATAAGGCTATTGTGTTTTTTTTCTGAGCTTTTTGAGGGAGGAGGAGGGCGGGGGTAACTATTTAGTTTAAAAAATTAGTTTATGAGTAGAAAAATCCTTCACTGGAGATAGGGCTATTGTGTTTTTTTTTAACTTTCTGAGGGAGGAGGGCGGGGGTAACTATTTAATTTAAAAAATTAGTTTATAAGTAGAAAAATCCTTCACTACAGATAAGGCTATTGTGTTTTTTTATGAACTTTCTGAGGGAGGAGGGCGGGGGTAACTATTTAGTTTAAAAAATTAGTTTATGAGTAGAAAAATCCTTCACTACAGATAAGGCTATTGTGTTTTTTTCTGAACTTTCTGAGGGAGGAGGGCGGGGGTAACTATTTAGCTTAAATAATTCTAGGAGGAGGAATTGAGTTTTATGGGGGGGGGCTGGTGTGGAAAAATGGTACATGTTAAATATTCGGGAAACATACGAGTAGAAATGAACATGATTTTTCAACTTTATGAAATAATGCTTATTTCACATAGAAAATAAAACCTTTTTTCTATAGATTAATGATATAGCACCACCATTGAGTGATGAGACATCAGCATTTACTGGACCAGTTCTATCACCACCAACGGAGTTCAATGACGAACCTACATTAGTTCTAGAGAATATGGAGTGGCATAGAGGTTTTCTCAATGATGTTTTTGGGGATATGGCTAGCCTAGACGACTTAGCTTGTGATATTGACATGCTTGAGGATCCGGACTGGGCAGATAGATTTATGCTCGAGCATTTAGGAGATGTTACTAGTGCAACTGAACCGGGTCCTCATAAAAAATTCCAACACAGGGCAATACAGGCTGGCTCGATCAGATGTCCCCAAACACCTTGAAATATGTGCTATCAGGCTTAGGGGACCTCATGCCACCTCCAACCAATGTAATTGAACAGACTGGGGATGGTGTTATTGACAATTCTGTGTCACCCCCACCATTCCGCTTAATGATATAGCTAGTACTAGTAACAATACAACAACAACAACAACAACAACAGTCTCCCCTCTTCCAGATTTTTTTCTGTCCAACTCTGCCTTGCACCACACAAAGGTCTATAGCGCCAAATTCGGTGATCCATTCAACTCTCTAGTGTCGGGGGATATAATAATAGATTCCTCGGCCATTACACATTCATATACTAATAAGATTCGAGCCATTCTTGAACAACAGATGGGGGCGTGGGGTGTGGGGGTCAGTTTAAAAGCATCAATAGCACTAAAAATATTTTTTTAAAATGAAAATGCGAGCGAGCTGTATTCAAAATACTTGCACACAGAGATGTTGGCAATTCGCCCGCATTTATCAAATTATGGGGAGGTTTTTCTAAATTGGGTTAAAAGTATTCAAAGTAAGCGGGAAAATTATAACGAGGGGGGTAGTGGAACTGTGGTTTTATTTATTGAAAGCTTAAATGTTAATATATGTAGATTCAAAAAGGATTTTATTGTGAGAGGTGGGCATGGGGAGAGGGCTATAGTTTTAAAATATCATTCAGATTTAGAGGGGTGTCAGGGGGTACAACGAATCTGTTTCGATACGAGGCTGCAGTGTTTCAAGTATGCATTTTTAATTGCAGCATACAGGCCACTTCAAAAAGATGCATCTAGGAAAAAGTTGGATGAAATGGCAGTTAATGGTAGGGAGGGTTCAAAGTTCCCCGAAGTAGATTTTAATTGTTTAAATGGTCAATTTCCCGTGACACTTAAAGGAATAGATATTTTTGAGCGGGCTAATGCACATTTAAAGATTGGTGTCGCGGTGTTACAGTATGAAACAGAATTTGAAGAGGGTCAGCGTTCCGATAAGAAGGGTGTATTTTTTCCAGTGCGGGCTCCTTCAATTGAATCAGTAGAACATTGGGTGTGGCTTCTATACACTCCACCCACAGACTCCGATTCAATTGGTCATTTTAATCCAACTACGGATATTAGTAGGGTTCTAAGTGAGGGTAAACATCGGGGTGGTGTGTGTTATTACTGTCCAACATGCCTCTCTAGATTTCGCTCTGATTTAAAGTTAAAGCATCACATGAAACACTGTAAACGTCATGGATACCAGGCTGTGGAGACGGTAAGCGGTGATAGAGCGATCTTACGTTTTAAAGAATTCCAAAACACGCTCCTGCAGAGCAATAAGATCGCTTTAGACTGCGAAGCCAATCTGACAGACGTGTGCGATCCGTCAAATTCAAATCGTGTTAAAATACATGAAGCCATAGGGGTCTCTGACGCTCACGCGCAACGAGACTCCAATAATACCTTGCAAGTGATGGATGTAGTTGAGATGTTGGGTGACGGTGAAGACTGCATGCGCTCGGCAATGGTCAGTCTAATCAAAACAGCAAACGGTGCAATTTCGCGCCTTCGTTATACAAACTATCCTATGCTCCTATCACCAGATGACATAGTGGCCATTAAAAATCGTAAAATGTGTTGGGTTTGCAAGGGAGAATTTGATGATGGTGTAGGGAATGGAGGGAGGAGGAAGGTGATCGACCAAGATCATTTGTGGCAGGAAATTACATCGAGAGGGAGTAACTTTAGAGGGGTAGCTCACCAGTCATGCAATTTAAACGTTAGACAACAATATTTCGTACCTGTTTTTATACACAATTCCAATTACGACTTAAAGTTTGTTCTACCAGCGTTGGCCCGCATTGCCAAGGGTGGACTTGTAGATGGCGCATGGATAGATGGTTCTTTTTCATATAATATCATATTCAAATCATCGGAGAAGCTACTGCTGCTAGAATTCATGTGGAAAACAGTTGACAAGGGTAACACGTGCCTGAATAAAATCCGTTTTTTAGACTCTTTCAGCTTCTTCCCCAAATCTTTAAGTCAATTGATTCAGGTGCAGAAAAGTTACAATTTTGATAGCTTCCCCCTCCTCAAACAGCGCTTCCCCGATGATGAAATGTATGTTTATTAACGTGTAAGGGTATATATCCATATGATTATTACAACTTTGGCTTGAGGCTAGATGAGGTGTCACTACCGCCCATTGAAGCTTTTTACAATTCTCTTACTGAGAGTGAGTGCACCACTAGCGACTACGAATTTGCTAAGAGGGTTTGGGCAAAGGGTGGGTGTAAAAATGGGTGGGATTATTGTAAACTATACTTGGCCAGTGACTTACTCACTCTTCTGGACATTGTGTGCAAAAATACGGATAAAATCTATGGGGAATTTGGGTTGGATTTAGATTATTATTTTCCACTCCTCATTTGGTGATGGACTTGATACTTAAAATCAGCAAAGAAGAAATAGGTCTGATTGCCGATGTGGATCAGCATCTGTTTGTAGAGAGATCAATGAGGGCTGGGTATGTTTTCACGGGGATCGTATCATGAAAACTGATCCGACTGGACAGCACACCGATGAAAAGTCGGACGCAGTTTTTTTGGATATGAATTCTCTTTACCCATCGGCAATGTCTCACTACTGTTTGCCGTGTGGCAATTATAAATGGCTTGACAATCCATGTGCTTCGAATTTCCCCGACATTGCCAGTGTTGAGGAGAATGGGGCACAGGGATGGTTTTTTGAAATTGACGGTGAAATACCCATGGAAATCCATGACTCGGTAAAAGACTTTGTTTTTCCGTGCATAAATAGACCGGTGGTTAGGGACTCTCTGAGCCCCTACAATTTATCTTTAGTAGAGGACGGGAGTATGCACTGGGTACCTTCAAAACAAAAACTAATTGCCGACCTCAACCCGAAACAGAATATCGTTGTTCATCACGTGCTATTGAAATGGATGGTGTCCAATGGTTTCAAGGTCACAAATATTCATAGAGCCCTCCAATTTGATCAAAAGACTTTCATGAAAACGTTTATTGACACCTTTGTCAGTAAGCGTTCACAAGCGAAAACGAAAGTTGAAAAAGAAGTCTATAAACTCATTTTGAACTCAGCTTTCGGTAAAATGTGCGAGAGCGTACGAAACAGAAGTCGATGTGACATTGTAACCAATCCCAAAGATTGTGCTCGATCCAAACTTCATTGCGGATCCAAACTTCACATCATTCACAATCATAAACTCTGATATGGTGCTCCTACACCGTAAGAAAAGAAACATTATTTTAAATAAAAATATTGCAGGCGGAAGTGCAATAACTGAAATATCCAAGAAACTCATGTTGTCATTTTATTATAATGTATGCAAGGTACAGTGGCCGATTGAGGGACAAGTTCAAGTGTATTACGGGGACACTGATTCACTCCTGTTAAAAGTCAAAACTGAAAATCTATTGCATGATTTGGAAAATGGCGAGTACATTAGCTCACGAATGGACTACACTAATTGGGACGAATCCCTCTACCCAGAGCTAGTGAAACGCCAGGCCCCAAATCAATTGTTAATGCTAAAATCTGAAACGGGTAGCGATCTGATATCCAGTGGTGTGTTTCCTGGTCCGAAGGTATACTGTGTGGAAACGCACAGCAAGGATATCAAACAAGTTTGCAAGGGGGTACCTACACACTTTGTAAAAAATAATTTCGACATGAGTGTGTATAGAAACTGTGTGGAACGTAGTTTAGTGCCAAGAGCGAAAGTCATGGCGATTCGCTCTTTACAATTTAAAAACTACACAGTTACAGTTGAGAAAAACGCCATGTCTGCCATATCGGACAAAGTGTATGTACTTGAGGATGGTGTGAAGGTACTACCACACGGTCATTATTTAATTTCAGACCGAGTTGAATGTATAGAGTACAGAAAACCACTCGGTCTAGAAAAATTAACTTAAATTCATTTAAAAAAAGTATAAATTGGGTGGGAGGGTTTTTTGGGTAATGGGGTGTTTTTAAATTCTTTTTTTTTTCTATATCATAAACAATTTTCAATGTGTGTGTGTGTGTGCGTGCAAGGCAGATCAATTTCCACTATTTAATGCCCCCGGCCCGGGCCCGTCGCAGCGGGCCCCCGCTCCCCGGCCCGCGGCACTTCCCGGCCCGCCACAATGGGCCCCCGGCCGCCGCACCGGCCACCCCCGGGGGGAGGGGGGATCCCAAAATTTAAAATGCTGTAAATAAAAGTGATATTATTTCAAGTGCTTTATTCTAATAAATGTTGTATTTTTTCTATAAATAAATTAAAAAAAAGTGTATTTATTTAAGTGTTTTTTCTCTGTGCCTATGTAAATGTTGTATTTTTTATTATAAATAAATTAAAAAAGTGTATTTTTTTCATGTTTAATGTGCTTTTTTCAATGTAGTATTTTTTAAGTGTTGTTACTTTTTTATGCGTGCATAATAAAAGAAAATATGATTCTTTATTCGTCTTCTTCTTCTTCTTCTTCTTGAACGGAGTTGTAATAGGGAAATTATTTAGTCATTAGACAGCCATAGTCTACAGTTAGTTGTCTAGGTGAACTGTTGAAGGGAACATGTATCAATTTAAAACACCATTCAGATCGTTTCTGTGTGGGCCGTCAATGTCAGGCAAAACAACACTCTTAACTAAAATAATTAAAAATTGCGATAAAATGTTTGTGGAAAAGCCGAAAAAAATCTACTATTGTTACAGTATTTGGCAGGAGTCATACGATAAAATAAAAGCAATTGCCACGACGGGATTGGTGCAGATACAATTCACACAGGGACTTGGTGTTTTCAGCATTATTGAACCAAACTCTTGGCTGATCATTGACGATCTGGCTGAATCTATTGAACAATGGTCCCAGGAAATGCTAAAACTGTTCACTGTTCGCTCTCATCATGAACAGATTTCCGTTACTCTGGTTCTACACAATCTCTTTCCTCAGAGCAAATGTATGCAAACACTTGCATTGAACTGCACCTACTATATCATCTACAGAGTTGTTCGTGATTCTAGCTCGCTAATAACTCTCAATAAACAAATCTATCCAGGCGCCCCCAAATTTCTGCTCTCAGCATACAATCAGGCAACTAATAAACCCTACGGATATATCCTATTGGATCTTAATCAAAATACACCCGAAGATCTGCGTGTAGTCACAGATATTTTTGACAATGAAATTACAGTATATCTCCCTGTGAACACTAAAAAGACCTATT
The DNA here is from genome assembly GCA_027921565.1 of Artemia sinica. Classification (NCBI taxonomy): domain Eukaryota; kingdom Metazoa; phylum Arthropoda; class Branchiopoda; order Anostraca; family Artemiidae; genus Artemia; species Artemia sinica. The sequence goes on along the minus strand of CM051264.1, from coordinate 25,865,318 downwards.
AGTTGCTATCATGACACTGAAGAAACTACATGAAAATAGACATCTGTTTTCAGTTCTAAGCACTTCAAAACCCTCGCTTAGGAAAGCCATACTCAAACATGGTATTGACAATGATTTCATTAATCTAATATCTGAACTTTGTTTAAATTTAACCGAGGGTAATGTTCAACTGCCAGAAGTAGTTAAGCAACAGGCAAAGCAACATCGTTCCATTGTACGTACATTGGCCTCTAAAAAGAAAGGAAAGAATTTTAAAAAGAAACGACTTCTTCAGGCGGGCGGTAGCTTTTTCACACTTTTACTGCCAATAATTGCAGGACTTGTAAACAGTTTTCTCTAGAGAGAATGGCAAAACCCTATAAATTGACTCCAATAGAACTCGCTCTCTCACCCGTGGAACACTTTGAGAACAATCTGAGTAAATTCATTGACAATGAGAATATTGAGGATGATAAAAAACTGCTTTTACTTCAAGATGCACTTCGCCGAGTGGACAAACATAAGCCCTATCGTGTGAAGGCCACTGCTGCTGGTATTGATCACAAAAAAGAATCATCTCCTCAGGATTCTGCTGGAACACAATTAAAGAAGGAGGAATTGGATTCGATTGTATTGAAAATTGGAAATCTAATGCCCCACTCATCTCGTGAACAAAGTAAACGACTCATAACCTATCTCATGGAAAGTGGTCAAGATCATATTCAAGTTGAGAGCAATGGGAAAGGGATTATAATTCAGGGCAAGAGCTATAATCTACTTGATTTAATCTATGACATGGTTACAAATCGTAAAGGACTATTATCATTTGACGCTCATCTATACAACTTTCTAAATACATTAAACTTCCCCAAAAGTCTTATTAGCAATAGAAAAATTCTAAAAAAAATTAAATGAACATGCATCGTCATCATCAACAACAACAACGCCATTAAAACATGAACATGAAGAAGAAGAAGAAGAAGATTTTAAATCAATCTTGGAAAATACTAGCACACCTAGTGGAAACTTGACAATGGTGGCGAGGAAAAAGTGAAAACGTATCATGTCACCATCCACAACTAGTATACAAAAGGGTAGCGGACGTTACACAACGTGTTTACGTTCAAAATGGTTGAAGTTCTGAAAGGTGTTTATGAAAATATTGGTGAGGCGGGGAGTTTAAGTTCCCCCACAACTCTTTCCAAAGTCACTGGTGTTCACACTAAAAGTGTGCAAGACCCTCTACAAAATGAATCAAGTTACACTCTACATAGAAATCATAGACTTCGTGCTAATCAATATCAAAAAACTAAAGCCTTTTACCCATTGCATAAAATACAAGCAGATCTCCTGACTCTAGATGAGATTCAACGACGTCACAATACACCGTACAAGTACATTCTACTTGCAATCAGTGTTTATAGTCGTTATGCATATGCAATTCCATTGCGATCAAAGAGAGGCATTGAAGTTGCTCAGGCCATTGAAAGTATTCTCGAACAGGATTCATATAAAAAAATTCAAACGGATCGCGGTAGTGAATTTGTTAATCCCCATGTTGCAAAAGTACTAGTGAAATATAGTACACTGCTCTATCATAGTCATAGTCCTATAAAGGCTGCATTGGCCGAACGATTGATAAGAACTATTTGACTTTTAATTTCAAGATATTGTACATTGAAAAATACATGGGCTTTTATTCATGATTTAGATAAAATCATGTTGATTTATAATCAACGACCTCATCGATCATTGTCCAACTCTACGCCAACTGAAGTTCATCATTCTGATCATGATACAATTGACACCTTTCTTAAACAATATTCCAATGAAACGATTGTCAAGAAGAAAAATAAATTCAATGTTGGTGATACTGTTCGAATTAATAGAACAACTAATGTTTTTGAAAAGGGGAATTACTTGTGGTCCACAGAACTTTTTAAAGTGGCAAAAATCATAGACACTAAACCCATAACTTATCGCCTGCGTGATACCAAAGATGAAGAGATTCTCGGCGGCTTTTATGACTATGAACTACAAAAAGTTAAAAATAATAGTGAAATCTATCAAATTGAAAAGATATTAAAGACTCGTACTCGCAGGGGTAAGAAACAGTTACTTGTTCGCTGGCTAGGATATAACTCTGATTTTGATTCTTGGATCGGTGTTGAAGATATTGACAATGCCCAATGATTTCTATGTAACTTTCATGTCCAATGTTTCCGATCCTCTCTACAACGACTTGAATACGACAAGTGATTTTTGGACAAAACTCTCCCCCGCCATCAAATTTGACGGTGCGTATGAAGTGGCTCTTGTCGATTGTATTCTCAAAAATACCTATGACATCCTGAGAAAGGATCGTGTGTATGATATAAAAGTTATACCATTCAATTGGACACTCTTTGTCGACTATGAATGGGTTGAAGCACTTAAATCTAGCGAATATCCACATGCCAAATTGAAATATATTGAATACGATAATATGACAGATTTGTGTCTCATATCGATAGAAAAATCTCATATCTTAGGAATTGTAAATTCCATTTTAATTATTCATTGGAACACGATAGGATTTACATTACCTCACCTGTTGACACTGAAATAATTATTCTCAATGATAATCTGAGAGACGTTCTTGGCTTTAAACAGAATAAGATCAATGGGAAAAATGCTGGCACCGTTTACGGGATGGATCAAGCTATTTTTGCTGATTATCCACCTGGTTTCACCTCGGATTCTTGCATATTTCTCTATGCATCCTTTGTGGAAACATCGAGAGTCGGTAATTCAAATGTCCCCCTCCTACGTGTTCTTGAACGAAAAACATCTCATGAACTTGTTCATCACTATAATATAAAGCATCTTCAGTATGTTCCTGTAAACACTTCGTATTTGGAACTCTGTCAGTTAACACTAAGAAGTGAATTGGGTGATCCTCTAGCAATAACAAAAGGCTTAGCAGTGATTACATGTCATTTTCGACCCATTGTCGGCGATAGCACAATCACCTAAAATGAAAAATAGAAGAATTCCATTTGTCTGTCCCGATATCGATTGCTATGTTGGTGCTTTGAGTCCACGTCAAATAGGCAATGGATTGGACTACTACAAGGGGCGTACTACAATGTCTGGCTATGGTCTTGGTAGCTGGTTTGCTAGGCTATTTCGTTCTGCACCCCCTTGCCAGAAAATATCTTGTACCTGCTGCATCAAATTTTGCTGCCTCCACACTACAGGACTGGGGGTCGGGCAAGAATTTCAATGAGAGTGTTAAGGAAAATATTAGATCTTCAGCAAGAGCCGTTGGTGAGCAACTAAAATCTCGACAAAATGGGGAGGGATTGAAAAGGATGCGTGCACGTCATTCACTCATCATTCTCCATCCAGGCGGGAAGCGAAGGACATCAACAAGGACTTTGAGGAATAAAATAAGGAAGACCACTAAGCAGAAGAAGAAGAAAAAGATTGTTAGATCAAAGAAGGATTTCTTCTCTTAAGATGAGTTATCTCCCCCTCAAGGAATCATATCCATCAATTAGTTCCTCATTGAATATATTCAATGCTGAAAATGTTGATGTCAGTGTCAAATATGGCTACTATGAACAATTTCACCCCCAACAACCCCTCTCGGAAAATATACACTTTCAAATATTTTCCAATGAAGACTATTTCATTGATTTGTCATCAACATTTATTGATTTAAATGTTGCGGTGACGAAAAAGTCAGATAATACAACTCCAAATGCTGGCAATGGTCTCTCCTATGAAAACTGTATTCTACACAACCTATTCAAACAAATTAATGTATTTATTAATGGTACTTTGGTGAGCACTAGCAATAATTTATCCAACTATGCAAGCTACATACAATTTATGATGATGACACCAAAGGCATACAAGGAGTTGAGAGGACAATCATTGGGCTATGAATATCGATCAGGTGTTGATACCGACGGCGAGTTGAGTACTGCAGCGACCCAGGAGTATCATCTGGTTGGAAAATTAAATCATGAGATATTCAATATATCCCAATGGCTACCCCCCAATGTCAAGATTGACATAAAGTTACAGATGGCCCCATCGAATTTCATTTTGAGAAAAACACTTCCTGCAGCACCCGATGCAAATGTCATTATCACATCGGCAATTCTCCACGTCCGAAAACAACAGGTTATGAGCTCTGTTGTATTGGCAGTGGAAAAGCTAAGAGCCAATGGTAACAACATTAAACTTCTTGTCCCCCATACGATCACCAATCAACGTCGCATTGCCACCGGCTCTCGTAGCTATAGCGATTCATCATTTATCAATGGAGAAATCCCATCAAAATTGGCTTTGGCCTTTGTAAAGAGTGGCAGTGCCGTTGGATCCTGGACTGAATCCCCCCATGATTTTAATTTTTTCGGTCTATCTAGCCTTGTGTGCAAAGTGAATGGTATTCCACTGTACACTCTATCTTTTGACAAAAAATCCTATAGAACTCTGTACGAGTTGACCATGCAATCCCTAGATCATGACTCTCAACTATTTGAAAATGGAATAACCGATTCAACGTTTTCAAAAAATCATGGGGTAATTGTTTTGGACTTGTCGGGGACTCAGGATATGAGCATAGTACGAACAGGAAATGTACGTTTAGAGTGTACATTTGCCGATGCTTTGACTGAGAGTATCACGCTAATATCATTGAGTCAATTTGAAACCTATTGGGGAATCACACCCGACGGCAGTGTTCTACTAGACCTAGCACCATGAACACAAACCAAATAATCAACGTATTTAGTATGGATCCATACATGTCCCAGTACAAGTCCTATTGCATACCTTCGGACTTCAATGAAAAAATTCCAAGTGTTAACAATACCTTAATCATTGTTAATAGCAGTCCATCGACTTTGAAGACCGGTCATTGGCTATGCATCTTTCAAACAGCGAAGAATATTGAATTTTTTGATCCTCTTGGCCTATCGTATAAATTCTACACGCCATACATCAGCAACTTTATTGAAAGCAGTGGAAAAACCATTATTCAAAATCAACGAAGAGTACAAGATTTAACGACTAAGACATGTGGCTTTCATGCAATACTCTTTTTCATGTTCAGATGTCGTGGCTACACCTATAAGCAGTTTCTCAACATCTACGTTGACTTACCTCGATTGAACGACTTTCTAGTGGAAAATATACTTACAAGCGTATTTAATATTGATTTTAGTGCCCTACGAATAAAATGTTCTAAAAATGTATGTGAAATTGTTTATTAATAAATGATAAAAATTTATATACATGATAAAATGACTTTTCTACTCTTTAGATTTCATCTTCTACTAGGTATAGGTATTTGTCGACAACAACTAGTGCAGGTAGATTATCTGAATTCACAGTGTACTGATCCTGATGTACTGCAATGTCAGGGTCACATTTTCTACAATAGAGTGTGAGTTCACTCTTGTCATATCTCTTTGTATAGTCAATGACACTATTCTCATTCATTCTATAGAATTCACATGTTTCAATTTGCTTATTTGAAGCAATTTCACAAACAGTGTCCTCAAGTGTCGAATCACATTCCGTCCCAGCCAAATAAAAATCAGTGGGCTTATAATCATAACACCCATTGTCTTTACAACGATGACGTAGAAACCATATTCTTTTGTTGTTCCAGCAGTTGAATCGCTGACCCGGCTCCTCCTCCCAGAACAATCTAAAACCACGTCGATACCAATCTCGTAGCAATGAACTAAAATCACGGTTAGGATTCTTTCCAATCATACCGGAATATGTATTCTCCCACTGATTACATTTATCATAATGGCAATAGGAGCATAGGTGGCCTCTAGGATGAGAGTCACACACCTCTTCAAGACAGGAATTACAACCTTTAATTTGTACAGCATATCCTCTAGTCAATTTACACGGGTTGCATAATCTACACTTTTCATCATACTCATCAATCATTGTGCAATTCTCACATGATGACCAGCTGCCCAGTGTGTACATACATAGCGGACATGTATGGAACATTTTTTCATGTGTTGACACTCTCACTGCCACAATGAAACTGAGCTAGCAACAACAAAAATTGTCTGAGATAGAGAGAGAGGAGTACATCATCCTTGAGCACCATCTTTCTCATGAAAAAAGATCCTAAATTTCTAAACTAATGTTTAAAAGCATATTCACAATATCATTTTCCCGTGTCGTGATCAATATATCAATAAATTGTGTAAATGCATTTGGACCACGATGTAGAAGCTTCATACAATAGTCTAATGATGGAGAATCAGTTTTCATTATATCCACAAGCATTCCCCGAGAAAATATCTTCCTTTGAATAGACAGCTCTAGAAAATCGTCATCTAGAATCAAATGTTTTTCCATAAACACTAGATTCCCCAAGATTCGCTCTTTCTCAAATCTATCCATTTTTTAGAGTCCTAACACTCTCACAACCAATTTCAGACTAACCAGTATTTCTTTTTGTACTTAAAAAATATACGCTAGTCTACTATAGAAAGAAAAATACCTTTGATTTAGAAACAATTTTATTGAACATAATTACAATAATAATATTCACTGATGCATTTTGTTCTCATCAATATATTTCGATAGGACATCTAATGCTGACCGAAGTTTATTTATATGGAGAATATTCACTTTTCCAGCAAAACATAGTTGCTCCTCCTGTTTAAACTTGCTTAATGATATCACGTATCTAGCATAAATATTGTCCCATTCAAGGCATAGTTTACAGCCAGCGGTTATTTCCAAAGCCACATTGGGTACTCGTATATCGTTGCTGCTGCTGTCGGTTCCATCATTAATCTCCAATAATGTAAATGCACCACTCATTTTTTCTCTACTAATATCCTCTCAAATAAACTATTCTCTCTGAATTCAATTCTCTTACTAATATGAATTGTAGTGAAAACCATTCCTTTTATTCAAATCCCAACCACAAATCAAGTTATCGTATATTGAACAAGCATCGATGCCTCTGATTGGCTCCTAAAAAATGCCCGCGTCAAACGATATATTCATTGTGCAATTCTTATCAAAAAAAAAAACCTTGCCAACTTTTAGAATGTTCATGTGTAAGTTTAATGTCTCAGGCATGGGTTTTCCTTGCGCATTTCATGTGTAATTGTATGTGTAATTCGGACTGTGTATATAGATACTACTTATGCTCACTGAGCATGATAGCCATGAGTTCCTTCTATTATTTGGGTGAAAAATACTAAAGAAACTATATGAAGGTTTTAGTAGTCAAGTTCAAGTTGAGCTGTTATGTTTATTAACTAAAAAAAACAAGTTTTTTTAACTGAAAGTAAGGAGCGACATTAAAACTTAAAACGAACAGAAATTATTCCGTATATGAAAGGGGCTGTCCCCTCCTCAACGCCTCGCTCTCTACGCTAAAGTTTTTTACTGTTTTAAAAGATAAAGTTGTGAGACAGAGTCAAACTTTAGCGTAAAGAGCGAGGCGTTGAGGAGGGGACAGCCCCTTTCATATACGGAATAATTTCTGTTCGTTTTAAGTTTTAATGTCGCTCCTTACTTTCAGTTAAAAAAAATTGTTTTTTTTATTTAATTTCTGAACGTTTTTGAATTAATGCAGCTTTGATTTTGGCTCACCGTACATGAATATTTAAAACAAAATTCGTATATTAATTTTCCTTTTTTTGGCTAATTGGGCTTTCTCGAAATTTGTTGTGACGTAACTTACGAATTAACTTACTTAACGAATTTCTGTATTCGTTTTTTTTATTACGTATATTAGGGACTTCGCTCCCTAGTCAATACCTCGTTCTTCACGCTAAAGTTCGAATTTTGTTCGAATCACAGGCCCCTGAATCACAAAGGCCGGTTAATTAGAATAGATAGCTCTTTTGAAAGTACTAAAAAACTTTAGCGTAAAGAGCGAGGTATTGACTAGGGGGGGGAACCCTCTCATATACGCAATAATTTCTGTTTGTTTTAAGTTTTAATGCTGCTCGTTATTTTCAGTTGAAAAAAACTCGTTTTTTATTTAATTTCTGATCGTTTTTTAAATAATGCTGGAAAATCTGGCAATGTTCAAATGAACATTCATGGAAATGTTCCTTCCCCCAAGGATATATCCTCCATGGAAAGATCCTCCCCCGTAACCCCCACTCCGACCCCGACCCCCCACTAGAAAAAAATTCCCCCTGAAAACACCTGTATACTTGCCAATAACCAATACTACGTATATGTAAACAATGGGCAAAGTTTATAACTTGCAGCCCTTCCCCCGGGAACTGTGGGGGATTAAGTCATCCTCAAAGACATATTAATTAGGTTTTCGACTGTGCTAACCAAAATAGCTAACTCAAAATTTTGATTGGGTGACTTTGGGAAAAAAATGAGCGTGGGAGGGGGCCAAGTAAAGAGTCTTGGTGTTATATTTAATTAAACAGCATCAAAGACAAGGTCTCAGGTCATTATTCCGATTAAAAGACATTTTTAAACACAAGCTTTCAAAAATTTGGTTTCACCACTAGAAATCTTAAAAAAAGAAACAAAAAATACGTACCTCGTACCTACAAATGTCGTCCCATTCGTAGTAATTTGTGAGTTCAAGCAGCTAGGCTATTGCACTTGTGGTGAGGTCTAGTTGAATATTTTGCTGCTCATAGTATTTTTATTTTTTATAGTAGGCTAAATTTAGATTGCTTTGACTTTTTCACCTCTAATCTTCTTTTTCCAACGCTCATTTATTTTTGCATGTTCACAGTTTTGTTTTTAATGGTATTTTTTATATAAATTTTCTTTACAAGGTTTTTAGCATTCTTGGTATGTCAGTGAAGTTTTTGTTTTGTTTTGATTGGCTCATTATTTATTTTGGTCACTTGTTGGATTTCTAATTTTATAAGGCTATTAACGAGAAAATTCACCAACAACTTTTTGCCTTCAAAGAGTTTTATTTGAACAAACTATTTTGTTTGGCAAATTGTAAATGTCTTCAAGTTCATAGTTCAATCATGACCATCGAGACAGCGAGGGTCACGGCATTATTTCTTTTTTACCATCCTACATTTACTGGGAACTGGGCGCATCTTATGTTTTTTTTTACACAAATTAAAAAAACGTCCCCTTCAAAATCCGCCAATGACAAGGAAAAGAGACTAGACAGTTGCATCAATGGAAGGTTTACATTAAACAAATTGTGGGTTTAGAGCTTTTTTTTCTATTTATAGTGACGCCAACACCAGTTCTTTAGTGTCTTTAATTCAAATTTCAGCTGCAAAAACCCAATATTAATTTTGCTGCTGCCTTCCTAAAACAACATTGCCTAAAACCACATCCCTATGCCCTAGTGATCATTCGGTTTTAAATACTCAAGGCTTTGATTACACTCACAAAAGTGTTGCATATCTCTCGGATGAGAGCAGACAGACAGAGGATCTGTGTAACAGGTCTATGTCTCGGCCCCAATTCTGAAGGCATAAAAATATTCAGGCAATTCTAAAAATTTAATTTATTTTACCAAAATAGATGACTGGGAAAGGTAGAGGTTCCCTCAGAAAATTTTCCTGTTTTTGACCCCTACCCCTCTACTGGACAACTGTGGCCTGAAACCAAAAGCCTTTGCCTTTTTGCCTCACACTTCACCGTCCTATAAAACAATCTCCTGGTAGGATGAAAAGTTTTGATACGGTTTTCCTCAGGCTGAGAAGTGATTATGATGAGAAATAATTTTTAAAAATAAAGATTTTTTAAAAGCTAAAAATACAAACTTTATCGGCACATTTCAAATCTCGCAATGAAAGAACTTAACGAGGCACTGGCATGCTCGTGCCCAGGGAATGGATCCTTGGGTGAGGGGATGTTAAATTACAACATCAAATGCCAGTTTAGCCACTAAATAGACAAAATTTAATGTTTGTTTTAATATCTATGCATGGAAGAGGATTGGCATCAAGACAGAGAGCCGTGGAGTCTGGCCTTGGTTAAGAAGGAACTTGACCCTTTCCGGTTTGGCTTATATCACTTCCAAAAACGATTACTTTGACGAAAAATGGCAATTGTTTTAATTTCATCCCTTACTTAACAGGTGTCCTTATTTTCATTTCATAAGATTATAGAGGTCATAACAAGATCCCAGAAAAAATATGTCTATAATGATATAGACATATGATTAGCATTTTAAGGATTTCTTTTCAGCTGTCGGAATTTATCATTAGTTTCTATCTACTTTTATAAAATAATAATATCGCTTATAATGTTCAGTCTGCGGCTTAGAATTGGCAACGATTAATAAAGTAAAACGAGTTTGTAAGCTGAAAAAAAAGAAAAGTACAAGTCCATTATAAAAAGGAAATTAGGTAGATAAAAATTGCAATACTTAAACAATAGAACAATGCAATGCTTAACTTGTTTATTATATAGACCAAACCAATGTTTAAACAGCGCCACTCGGAACAGAGCCAAAAAAATCAATTAATTTGCAGTGTATAGTGGTAGTGGATAGCGTCTGATTTAGTTTGGAATGTACCACTCAACAAGTAAGGGGAATGTGTGGTTCCGCAAACTGGAGGAACAACGGCACCGAGTTACAGCGCGCCATCATTTGAAATCATATCTAGCGGAGTACATGTGGCGGGTGGCAGTGACGGTAGAGCTCCTTTCAACGTGATTCTTACTGACATCTATGCGCTCTAAACGGCCTGCTTTCCATAATTCTCTGTTGTAGTTTCTTTAGTTTTGTTACTAAAGTATTATATTTTCATCATATTTTGGTAATTTCATTAGGATAAGCCTAACTTCACTTCTCGGGTGTGGTCGGTATAATACACATGTACCCAATATTAAAAAAAAAAACTGAGGATTTGTACTGGATATGAATGAACTGGAATACCGTATGTAAACATTTATAAGGTAAACAAAACTTACGAGAATCGGGCATATTGGAGCCAGTTGATCATACAATGTTCTTGCTTCGGCCATATCAAAAGCCTACAAAAATAGGTGAATTTTGAAGCTAATTTTCAACAGCGTCTTTTGTTACTACGGAAATAAGGCTCGAATTTGGTCTAGTGTCAGTTGAACATGATTGCAAACTTGATTGCAAGTCCCAGCCATTAGTTTGGATAGAAAAGATGCTGTTTTTTCAATATTTTGGTTGAGGAAAAAGGGGAGGGAGAGAAAGGTAAAGAGAGAAATGAAATGAAAGAATTGATATTTGTATTACTTTCTTATATCTATTAGCATTATACTTTTGGAAATAAAATAAGCAATTTTCTTTTACATGATGATCTTTTGGTTTTGTAAAACATATTGACAATTTTTAAACAGAGCAATTGTTTTATTTTTAGACATGTTTGAAACGTAACAGAAAAGATAGGATTGAAATAGAATGTGCCAGTAGAATGAAGAGATGTCGGACAATGAGAGATGAATTTCAATTATTGCCTTATAATTCCTCTCCTTAAGAGTTTTTTGAAAAAGAAAATATATCACTTAAGATGTCATTTCATATTGTCTGGAATGTGACAAAAGATATGTAGATATGTCATAAATGTTGCGAAAATAGGCTATGCCATAATCTAAAGAGTTTGTAAAGTAAAGTCACAAAGGTCGCTTTATGAAGGAGATTACTCCTGGGAGAGAATAATTGCAAACGGATGGATTTGCCAATGCAAAGCTATCACGTACCGTCTCGCTAGAGGGTCATTCCATCAAAGCCACCTCATGATTCCTTCAACTGATGGAGACGTAGATGCACAAAATTTCGTGATTAACCCGGGGAAAGTACTAGCGTTACATTAGGTATTCAAGATATACTAGGGGCTATGTAGGCTATGCCGTAAAAATCCGAATCAGAAAGAGGATAGCACAAAAATTTATACACAAAAATAAAACATTAGGAATATACTAGAATGAACGTCCTAAAAGACTGGATAAAAAATAAAGATTAGTGTCTGAAAATTAACAATGATCATACAAGAAAGGAAAGATATGTTAAGCGACAAAACTAATTACAAAACAAGCTAAAACAGAGGAAACAAAAGATGAAAGGGAAAAAAACAACAAATACAATATATTTTTTTGCAACTTAAAAATATAAGCTTTGCGTTTTGAGTATAGATTATAATGGTACTAACTAAATTCAGCATCTACTATGAAGACTACTAGCCCCGACGGTTCTTGAACTGACTCAACTGATTAAAATTGATAAAACAAAGATGATAAAAAAAACTTGTGAAAAAAAAAATGTGAAGATAATAGATAATAGGTGATATAAGTCTAGAGTTATAAAATATTTAAGATCGTTTATAACTGAAGAGTTCCAGTCAAAGTGTTTTGAAATAAGTTCGTGCCAAAATACAAATTTGGAGCTTGTGACTATCTTTTGTGGTGTCGTATTTTAGTATTTGCTCACCTGAAATGTAACCTGTAAGCAACAGTACCCCATACCATCAACTGAATCGTAACAGACAAAGTTAGGAACACTCTCAGTTATTGTCTCTTCTACTTCTTCTTCCTCAAGTTCAAACACCTCTGTTATCGAGCTCCGAGTAAGCTCATCCTTCATTACTGAAAATGATTTCATTTTAATTAGTTAGAATAGCAGAATTATTTGTGAATAAAAGTGAAAAAAAGAGGGAGAAATATGATATTTAGATGCAGACCCGCAGTTTTGCCCAATGCACGCTTGAACACGCAATATTTATTTTTTTTATATTTTTCTTTTAGCTAAATACAGTAAAGACAGATCACAAAAAGTTGCAGTAAAACGCCCGAAAATCGCAAAATTTTCATTTATTAGCTATTTAATGTCTGTTAGTAAATTTACTAACTGGAATAAAACCCAAAAAAGCTATGAAATAAGAAATTTGGAAAGGGGATCAAACTCCCAAAGGTCAGGATAACCTAAAACATTACGCAGCTTTCTAGAATTGGGATCGTGAGAAACTTTTAAAAACTTTTAAACGTTTCCTTTATTTGCAATCTTATTTGAAAATTCGGGCTAGAATTATGACATAATTACCTTAAAAATTAAGTTAAGATTATTACTATTATTATTAGCAGTTTTAGATAAATAGTGTAATCTTATTATTTTCTTTTACGCATAACTCCATCAGTATATTCGTAAATTATACATAGGCGACTCCTACATCCGCAGTTTCAATATTTGGGTAAATAATCGAGAAAAATGATTAAGTACAAATTAATCATTTTTACGATAAAATTGCTTGAAACTTTAATATCACCTATCTTTTCAACTTTGTCTAGGTACTTTGGCTGTTTTCATCACAACAGTGTGTCATTACTACTACTACTACTACTACTACTAACAACTCACCGCAGCACCAAGCCGCCTGAGGCCGACACAGCTACGCACGCTCCTCCTCCACCCCAATCTATTCAAAGTCTCCCTTTTTACACCCGCCCATGAAGTTCCCATTTCCTTTAAATCTTTCTTTATGACGTCCTCCCTCCTCAGACGGGGAAAACCTGCTTTCCGTATAGCCCTAGATGGTTGGTCGAAAAGAACAATCTTCGGCAATCTGTCATCCTTCATCCGCACAACGTGCCCTAGCCACCTCAACCTTTCTTTCATTATAGCCCTAGAGAGCGGTATTAAACCACATTTTTCGTATAGCCTATTGTTTGAAATACGGTCAGTCAGCCGGGTACCCAGAACAATCCTTAAGCAATTTCTCTGGAAAACATCTAGCAAATCTTCATCCGCTTTTCGGAGCGTCCATGCTTCAGAGTCATATTTGACCACTGTCATCACTGTAGCTTCTAATATTCTAATCTTGGTTTGCAGACTTATCTTCCCATTCTTCCAGACTTTTTTAACTGTGAAAAAACACCCTGAGCTTTGGCTATTCTATATTTAACATCTTCACTGCTCCCACCATCTTTACTAATAATACTATCAAGGTAAGTGAAGCTTCCCACCTGATCAATCTTTTCATTACCCAACATCACCTTTTCATCTTCACTTATTCCTAGCCTTATTGACTTAGGCTTCCTAACATTAATTTTCAAACCAATTCTAGCACCCTGAACTCGCAAAACCTCTAAAACTTCATTCATTTTGCTCACACTTTCATCTAGGATGCTTAAATCATCAGCATATTCCAAGTCCAGGAGACTTTTTCCTCCCCATTTGATTCCGTGGTCTCCCATTGCCTTTCCTGTGCTCCTTAAAACAAAGTCCATCAAAATAATCCATACAAAGGGGGATAGAACACAACCCTGCTTAACTCCTGATTTAATACAAAACCAGCTGCTAACCTCATTTCCTACCTTAACCGCAGCAGTGTTATTCTCATACATAGCACTGATCACTTTAATGTATTTGTCTGGTATACCATACAAGGATAAAACCTTTACTAAAGCTCTTCTATCAACAGAATCGAACGCTTGCTCATAATCTATAAAACTGAGGACCAAAGGTGTTTGAAAACTCAGGCACTTCTCAATTATTAGTCTAAGAGTGAAAATTTGGTCGACACATCCTCTACCTTTTCTAAAACCACACTGCACTTCTCTTAAAACTTTGTCTACGGCATCTCTCAGTCTAAAAAATATCATATTACTAAGTAATTTACTACCTACAGAGACCAGACTAATGCCTCGATAATTACCACACTCACTTTTATCACCTTTCTTATAAAGTGGCTTAATTAAGATTTTCCTAAAATCGTTAGGTACTTCCCCTTTTTCAAAAATCATATTCATAATCTTCAGTAACTTATTTCTAACCTCAGAGCCACCATATTTAAGAAACTCATTTACCACCCTATCTCCACCTGGAGCCTTATTATTCTTTAATCCTTTTAGTACTGTTGCTAATGCCTCCTCACAAAACAGATCTTCCTTCACATCCAATGTATCACAAACTTTTTCATTTTCCTCTATATTTTTTCCTGCAACTCTTTCTCGGTTAAGCAAATTCTCAACATGTTCGGCTCATCTCTCTTTAGTTTTTTTTTCTTATCGCTAATTGCGACCCCATTCCTATCTTTAACTGGGCCAAGTCCGGATTGACTACTCCCTCTCAATTTGTTAACGTACAATATTTTACTATTACGCCGTCTAGCTGCATCTTCCAGATCCTCGGCAATTTTATCCATGGCCTCCACTTCACACCTCCTTAGTTCGTATTTTAATGCTTTCTCCACTTTCTTTACATTTCTTTTAGATAAGTGTCATTAGATAAGTAAGAACCAAGAACAGGGAAACATACCTGTAGCCTTAGTGACCGTGGTCAGAGGCATATACAGTCTATGACTGCAAAGAAGTCACCATCAGAAGTGTGCGGCCAAAATAAGCTCTACAACTGCGTAGGATCATTCAAATTAGCTCCTATAGGTAATTCCCAATAGAAAAACATGATTGATATTTGCTTTTGTTCAGTCAAGTCCTAACTTCTCAACTAAAAAAGATGAAAGACAGAAAAACTCATACCAAATGACTTTCTTAGTAAATGAAATTATACAAAAACTTTAAACGAATAATGAGTAAAAATTTCCTTAATGTGGTGATTCATCTTTGAGCTTTAAATGTACCAATACCTATTCACAAAAACTTCTCACCTCGCTTCTAAAGTTTTTTATGCTAGGCTCTTACTCAACTTCTGATTACGTAACTATCCCCCTCACTACGGAACTAAACCCTTGATTGCAGAATCTGGCAGATTAGGGCATTCCTAATATACCCTGCTTTTTGCGGCTCAAATTTAAGGATATTGCGAGTGCTTGAATTAAATCTCTAGCCTAAGTTCCCTTACTGTTAGAAGAATAGACTACTGGATTTAATGTGGTCAAGCTAAAATTAATTCTTTGGCACCAGTTCGGCACTCCCTAGGATCTAAAATAGAGAAAGCAACTTAATAATTTTAGTACCGAAAATATTCCATTGGTGTTTAAAATTCATGGGTTGTTAATCCTGGATTGGACACGATCGTATTTCCATGCATATGGGTGCCACTGACATCATCACTTGCTAAAGCAAGTATGTTATTAAGCTTGGAGTCACAATATTTTTCCAAAAAACTTAGGAAAACTTTTCTTGGATGTCAACCATTGACCCCCCCCCCCCATCCCATCAAAACAAGTGTCAAAAATAAAAGTTCGTTAGTTTTTTTTTTTGCTAAAAAGTATCCAAAGCTGATCTAAACCGAAATAAAATCAGAGACAAAGGATCCCCCTCCCTTCGAACCAGATTTACTTACTTGTCGAAACTCAAACAATATTTAAGTGGCAAAAGTTGCAAGGCTGTTCGATCCCACAGAAAAATTAGAGACAAATATCCTTTGAGGAGCTTTCTTACCTCTCTAGAAACCCAAAATCACGTCATTGGATTTTCTTAAGTTTTGCGAGTCTATAAAGATATGTAAAGTGTTTAAACATAGACTACCCCCAAAAAAAATTTCCCGGGAGGAGTTCCCGCCTTCGGAATCAATAATAGCCTTCAGAATCAAAATATGGTTGGGCAATAAGGTGTCCAGACCTATTCCAGTTTTCAGACATTGTTTTAGAGTCCCCTGCCCTCTCCGACCTAGATCTTCACTTCACTCAGGTCTTCAGGTTTATGTCGTCAGAATCATAGCATTTTTTCCAAATTTTCCGATAATCTTATATTTCTTAATATTTGCGGTACAAGACCGTAGCTGTTTCAGAGCAGGCATACTATTTCTTGGAGTGACTTTACCCCTTCCACCCTGTACGTTTGCAATTGTCCTTCAAATACATGCGTAAACACTATATCGTGCCATTTACATTTTTTATTCATTTTCCTAGAATACTGAATCTATAAAACTGCCCCAATCTAAATTACCTTTGAATGACTTTGGTGCCAGAAATAGAAAGCTGCATCTCAAATTTTAGATCTCAACGTGATTCAGACTTGGAACCAAAGGACTGATTTTAGCGAGGATCACTTGTTTGTAACTAGAACAATAATTGAATGGAAATAATAAGAGCTATCTTTAATGTTTCTCGCACTCACACCTGAAAGTAAAGACTTAAATGCAAAAAAGGAGTAAAGTGTTGCATCGAAAAAGTATGTTTTGTTTGTATTTGATAACAACAGAAAAGGAGATAGGCCCATTCTGGAGGTTACAATAATCACCTGGTATTCTAATATGGTAGTCATCACCTCTTCTTTCTCTCGTGTTAAAGGTTATAGCCCGATACCTGGGATATATGTGGTTGATTGCCATGTCAGGAAAGAAAGTTGACTTACTACTCGAAGATTGTGGTAAAGGTGGCTCCGAGAAGAAGGGGCATGCCAGTCTAGAATATAGTAACAATTAACCCTTCACTTCATCTATACCCAAACCCATAAGCACTTTAAAGCACAGAAATCAGTTGAGAGGTCTTAACTAGATAAAAAAGAGATACTGAAAGTTACAAGGGAACTTATACACCAATTCCCATAAGTGCTAAAAGTTGGGCTTAGAAGCACAACGTAACAGCTATATTTATTTAAAGAATTTTTAGTTAAATGTCAGCTAATATATGTATTAAAACCCCTCTACATTTGTAGTGGAATTTAGCTGATTGAGTTTGGGCGTTTTCTAAATAACCGAAATCGAATTTTGGAACTATATTATACTTATAACTATTTGTTTTAACGGTCACTTAGTTGTTTGCATTTTGTATTATTCAAAACTTCAAGCTGGCAAAATAAATGAACCTTTGAGGTTTTGCAAGTTCATGGTGCAAGAACAGGTTTAAAAATTAATGTTAAGAAAACTAAGTCGCTAAGACTAGGAATAAGTAAAGACGAAAAGGTGATGTTGGGTGACGTAAAGATCGATCAAGTAGACAGCTTTGAAACGGTGGGTGCAGTGAACATGTCAAAAATAGAATAGCCAAGGCTCAGGGTGTTTTTCCAGGGTTAAGAAAGTTCGGAAGAATGGGAAGATAAGTCTGAGAACCAGGATCAGAATATTGGAAGATACAATGATTATAGTGGTCAAATATGGTTCTGAAGTGTGGACGCTCCAGAAAACGGATGAGGATTTGCTAGATGTTTTCAAAAGAAATTGCTTACGGATCGCTCTGGGTACTGGACTAACTGACCGTACCTAAAAAAGTAGGGTGTAGGAAAAATGTGGTTCAATCCTGCTTTCTTGGGCTATAATGAAAAAAAAGTTGAGATATCTAGGACACGTTTTGCGGTTGAAGAATGACAGATTGCCAAAAAGTGGTTGAGAAAATGTCGTAAGGGAATATTTAAGGGAAAAAGCACTTCCTGGGAAAATGTAAAGAGGGAGGCTTTGAATAGATTGTGGTGGAGGAGAAGCTTGCGTAGCTGTGATGGCCTCAGGTGGCTTGGTGCTACAGTGAATTGTTCGCAGTATTATTAGTAATACTGACTTTACTACGGTCCCTGCATTCTCGGTCATACAGTCTTGCAAGCATATATTGATGGATTTGGTTTTATTGTTTAAATTTATAGCTGAGTTTATCAATCGACTTATCTAATCAAGTATAGGTAGAGGTAGCAGTATTCAGTTTGCAAGCTTTTTCTAAGAAAAAAAACCATTATTTTCTGAATAAAAAGATGCAACATATAGCCCTATTCATTAAAATATATTAGACAAAATCATTCATCCATATTTTTTTATAGTGTAATAAATAACAATAACAAACAAAACGAAACTATCCTAGCTTCTGAAAGTATGCTTCTTAGGAAATATGTAATTTTGGGCTTGTTTAGAACATAAGATTGGCTTTTCAACAGGCTCATATCGAAATTTTGTATTTTTTTTAGGATTCCTGAGAAAAATTAAAGAAACCCAAGTATTCTTAGCAAGGGTCAAAAGCCGAGAGGAACATTGTTTCCGCTGAGGTTCAATGGAGCTTTGATTGATATTAATTAAAGAACCTTTCCGAAAAAGAAGCATTTCGAATAAAAGTAAAAAGCCATATCAAAATTAAGACAAAAGAAATAAATTACTATAATAATTCAGACTCATAAGGACGATAAATTACAATTAAAGAATAAATTAAATTAAAAGGAACAAAAATTGAATAAGCCATCATAGCAAAATTATAGACAACATGTACAGTAAAATAAGCGAACAAATAAATCTTAAAACGAGCAAAAACTAAATGGAATATTCAAGTTAAACTTTAAACAAACAAAAATCACTACAAACAGGGCTTTTGCTACTGCCCCCTCCCATAACCGTAAAAGTCTAGAGCCTATTGCTTCATTTGCGTCTCATTGAAAGCTGTATGTGTCTAGAATAGTCCTTGGAAAGAACTAATAAAAATAAATGGAACATTCGATGTATAATTATATTAGTCTTAAGTCATCAATTCAAGATTTATTTCACTGTAATTTTTATTTTTCAATGTTGTAAATTCAAAAGAAATATTTCTAATATAGTTCGTTTTCAGGAAAGCGCAAATGATGCAACAGGTTTTAGAATTTTACGGTTAGGAGAGGGGGATGCTTGTAGAGTTCTGTTTTCACTTTAAGTTTGACTTGAATATTCGACGAATATTCACCACAGAAGCTCCATACGATAATGCTGCCATGATGGCAGGTCACACGTCAGGTGCTCAGTAAAGAATAATGGGGAAAAAATCATGTAGTATTATTTGTAAAATGTGATTACCATTGAACTTAGTAGGAGGTACTGCAGCTAAACAGGATCCATTCGTTGTAAAAAATTCTGAAATAATTGAAAACACATATCTCTTTCTCTCATGTT
This sequence comes from Artemia sinica, assembly GCA_027921565.1. Classification (NCBI taxonomy): domain Eukaryota; kingdom Metazoa; phylum Arthropoda; class Branchiopoda; order Anostraca; family Artemiidae; genus Artemia; species Artemia sinica. Next base: position 25,845,625 of record CM051264.1, on the reverse strand, counting down.
CAACGTTATGATGAGAATTATTAAAAAAATGCTTTAAAAAAACTGTCAAACGTGAATCTGAAACACTATAGAACGCCAGAATACAAACGGTTAGTCTTATCGGCGATGGGCTGGAGAATATAGTACAACTATTGGAAAAATTAGCAGAAGACACTACTACTACAAGAGATACCTTAAGTGAAGCTTCAATTTTGTTGCAAAATGTACTATCTCTTAGGATCATAACTTCAGTTATTTCTTGCATGAATTCTCAATTAGGATTGATCGTGTGCAGCTTAGATTACAACATCCTAGAATGAATTTTAGAGCAGCGTTCTTTGATCTTGAATTAAATAAAAAAAACAAGTTTTTTAAACTGAAAGTAAGGAGCTACATTTAAACTTAAAACGAACAGAAATTATTCCATATATGAAAGGGGCTGTCCCCTCCTCAACGCCTCACTCTTTACGCTAAAGTTTTTTATTGTTTTAAAAAATAAAGCTGTGAGACAGAGTCAAACTTTAGCGTAAAGAGCGAGGCGTTGAGGAGGGGATAGCACCTTTCATATACGGAATAATTTCTGTTCGTTTTAAGTTCTAATGTCGCTCCTTACTTTCAGTTTAAAAAACTTGTTTTTTTAATTAATTTCTGATCGTTTTTTAGTTAATGCAGCTTTGATTTTGGCTCACCGTCATTGAATAAGTAAGCAAAATTTGCATTAAAATTTTACTTTTCTTTTGCTAAATGGCTGTTGCTAAATTTGGTTCTGATGTAATTTACAAATTAACTTACGTAACGAACTTCTATATTCGTATATTTTTTTCTGGCAAAAAATACAAAGTTGCAGATTTTTGTAGATATGAGCTTGAAACCTATGTAATAGGGTTTTTTGATACGCTGAACCTGACGGTGTGATTTTCATTAAAATTCTTTCACTTGTAGGGGATGTTTCCCCCTCTTTAAAAAATCAAGTAAATTTTCTCAGGCTCGTAGCCTTTGATGAGTAATACTAAACTTAATAAAATCTATATATTTAGAATCAGCATATTAAGCCCATCCTTTTAATACATTTATTGACATCAAAATTCCGTTTTTAAAAGTTTCGATTACTATTGAGCCGTATCGCTTGTTTTTTTTATTATTGTTTTTTTTTATTACGTATATGTTATTAAGAATATGAGGGGGTTCTCCCCTTAGTCAATACCACGCTATTTACGTTATAAGTTAACAATTTTCTTAATTCACAAAACCCTGAATCACAAAGGCCGTTTAAATAGAATAGATAGCTCTTTTGAAAGCACTAAAAAACTGTGGCGTAAAGAGCGAGGTATTGACTTCGGGGAGAACCCCCTCAAATACGTAATAATTTCTGTTCGTTTTAAGTTCTAATGTTGCTTCTTACTTTCAGTTGAAAAAACTTGTTTCTTTTTAATTTAATTTCTGATTGTTTTTTAAATAATGCTTGGAAATCCGGCGCCCCTTCATAGAAATGTCCCTTACCCCAAAGAAACATCCTCCACAGAAAGATTCTCCCGAGTAACCTCCTCCTCCAGCCCCCCCCCACATCAGAAAAAACATCCTTCCTGTAAATGTCTGAATACTTCCCAATAACCAATACAATATGTAAGCAATGGGTAAAGTTCATAACTTGCAGCCCTTCCCTTTGGAACTGTGGGGGATTAAGTCATCCTAAAAATCATATTTATTAGATTTTCGACTATGCTGAAAAAATGGCTATCTCAAAATTTTAATGGGGTGACTTTGAGAAAAAAATGAGCATGGGAGGGGGCCTAGCTGCCCTCCATTTTTTGGTCACTTAAAAAGAGCACTAGAACTTTTAATTTCCGTTCCAATGAGTCCTCTTACGATATTCTAGGACCACTGGGTCAATACGATTACCCCTGGGAAAAAGAAAAAAAAAACAAACAAATAAACACGCATCAGTGATCTTTCTTCTGGCAAAAAATGGAAAATTCCACATTTTTGTAGATAGGAGCTTGAAATCTCTACAGTAGGGTTCTCTGATACGCTGAATATGATGGTGTGATTTTCATTAAGGTTATATAACTTTTAGGGTGTCTTTCCCCTTTTTTCGAAAATCAGCCAAATATTCTGAGGCGCGTAGCTTTTGATGGGTAAGATTAAACTTGATGAAACTTATATTTTTGAAATCAGAATTAAAATCTGATTCTTTTGATTGATCTATTGGTATCAAAATGTCTTTCAATGTCTTTCACTGACCTGGTCTTCAGTTGAGCCTGCTATGCAACTGCCTGGGGGCTGTGTGGGGCATGGTGTCCTCTGAGGAATAGATATTAGATATTGTGAGGATTTTTAATTAAATGACCTTTTAAAATTTCTATCAGTGTAAAGGGGGTATCAAAAAGGGAAATAGGAGTAGTGTCCTTATTGACATTTCAGGTGTACAGCTGGACGTAGATCGTATAAAACATACCAGACACGTTACATTCGGGGCAAAAGATGTATACAATACTGGGCGTACATCGTATAAAACCTACCAAACACGTTCCATTCGGAGTAAAAGGTGTATACAATACTGGTCGTAGACCATATAAACCTTCCAAACTGGTTATCCTAGGACCATAATGATATACAGAGCTTACAGCCTGAGGGAGTAGAACATGTCGATAGATACTGATGGCATATAATTTATTCATGACTAGTACTTCTAGAATACCATAGCTATGAATACCATAGCAACCAATCCATAGCAACCAGATTCAATGTAAGGAGTGATTTTCAATGTAATTCATGATAGTAAGAGAATCGAACTCAGAGAGAGAACACATTGTTTATGCTCTATTATTTGACAAGATATTTATATTAGCAAAAATGAGTGCTATGTTTGCACTATTAGAAGTTGATGGCAGAGCTGGTAGCAGCAATGATAACAAGGCGGGAGTACCAAACGTAGCAGTAGAAATTACAAGAGTATCTCGAATAAGTCTTGAATGGGATGATATGTGTGCAAGATATGTAATATCATTGAGCAAATTTAAATTAGAGGAGCAGTTATGCTTTGCATCGAAACTTGATATAGTGCATATAAATAGACTTCAAGCTGCTCTAAATACAATAGTGAAATATATTGAGGAGAATAAGTTGTATCTGTGATTATACCAACATAAACAACAACCAACAAACATAACCAACATAACCAACAAACATCAAACATAACCCACATAACCAACAAACATTAATCATGACCAACATAACTAACATCCAGCAATCATAACCATCAAACAACATAACCATCAAACATAACCAACAAACATAACCAACAGCCAACACTCACATCTAACAAACATTAACCATCAACAAACATAACTACCAAACATAAAGATCAAGCAACATTCATCAAATATATCCAACAAACAACAAACATAACCATCAACAAACAACAAACATAACCATCAACAAACATAACCAACAACAAACATAACCAACAAACATAACATAACCAATGAACATAACCAACAAACATATAACATAACCAAAAATATAACCACCAAACAACATAGCAAACAACAAACAACAAACATAACCATCAAACAACAACAAAACATAACCATCAAACAAAAACATAACATAACCAATGTTAATTTCCATGTGTTAATTTCCTATCTATGTTGTAGAAACAGGGCATGTTGTGACATCAAAAGGAATGTCCTAGAAATATTGCCTAGAAACAGGGCTCTCACAGGAATCTTGCCAGGAACTGTCACGGGACTTTGTCCAGGGTGGGAATCTTGCCAGCTAGAAACAGGGCTCCCGTAGGAATCTTACCAGGGAGAGAATCTTGCAAGGGATGGGAATCTTGCCAGGGCATGTTCTAGAAATTCAATGTTAGTTTCCCTGTGTTAATTTCCCTATTGGTCCGTTTGAAAGCAGACCGGGGATACTACTTACTTTTCGTCGTTCATTAGACATTGCTGCTGTGTCCCTTTGGCAGCCCTCCTGCATATAGTATGTTTTGATTTTTCTTGACTTTCCGCTCAATATTTTCCAAAAGTTTTGCCTTGATACTATTAGCCTTTTTGTAGACTCACGATAAATTCTGACCCCTTTTCCCAATAGGCAACCGTGCATATAAGCAATGGGCAACTTTTACAACTTAAAAAGCTTGCCCCAGGGGTTGTTGGGGTTTTTCATTCCCGGAAGAATAGTTATTTGACTTTTTGACTATTTTTAACAAGATGGATATTCTGAACTTTTGATCAGATATATTTGGAGGGAGGGCAGCTAAAAAGCGAACGAAAGGAGACTAGTTACCTAACGACCGCTTTTAACATCGTCCTCAACATGCCTTGAGAGTTTAAACTTAATATCCTCAGCCGTTCTTGAAATATTGCAGATAAACCTTTCAAAACACACCAAGAATCAAACTACCCTTTTGTCCTAATGATAAATCCTTCACTTAAAGAAGCCAAATTGCATAATTTATAAAAAAAAGGCCAAATGGCAATCCTTGCCCTAGGGACTGTGGAGAGCATTGCATCACCTGGGGCATGTTTACTAGACTTTTCAATAGTTTTGAAGAGAATCGGTTTTTCCAGATTTTTTCTTTACACAAGATGAGGGATGGGAACATTTAAAAAGGGCAAGGGGGGCTGGCTACCCTATGATAGCTCTTTAACATCCTACTCAACATCCCATGATATTTTCAACTTAATACCCTCAGACCTTCCTTTAATATTGCTGATACGCCCTTCTGACAACCAGCATACAAACAACGTTTTTTATTGTGTTTAGCATCACTTTCGAAATCTGTGCGGGGTTATGTCATCACCATAGCAGAGTTGCTTGATGTTTAGACTAAATTTAACAAGATGGTTATTTCAAAATTTAATCAAATATTTTTGGAGGGAAGCCAACTAAGAAAGGCATGGGAGAAAGCTGACAGACCTCCAACCTTTTTCCATCATCCCTCTAAATATGTCCTGAAAGTTTTCAACTTGAAACCCTCAGATGTTTTTGAAATTTTGCAAGTTCTCCTTTTTGATAAAATGGATGCACATATTGCCTTTTGATTTAGTATAAATTACCCCTCAACATTCTCCGAAGTTTCACCATAATGCCCTTAGTCTTTTCAGATACACCCAGAATCAAACATTTTCCTTTTTCCTGATGATAGATCCTGCATGTAAACAATGAGTAAATTGTATGATTTACAATCCTTGCCCCAGGGCTGGGGGACATGGCATCCCTGGAAGCATACCGATTAGACCTTTCGACTAATTTGAACAAAATGACAATTCAAAAACTTAGATCAGTTTTGGGCATGAGGGACACCTAAAAAGGGTAATGAGGGGGAGCTTTTTACCCTCCAAACTTTCGTTAGCATCTCTTCAACACACCCTGAAAGTTTCAACTTAATACCATCAGCCGTTGCTAAGATATTGCTTATAGTCCCTTTTCACAGCCATCAAGCACATAGTGGGCTTTGATTCTGTTCGGCATTCCTCTCGATATTTTCTTAAAGTTTTTATCTTAATACCCTAGGCCTTTTTGGAGACCTAAGATCAAACATGTGCCCTTTTCCAAAAATAAAAACCTTATATGTTAAACAATGGGCAACTTGTGTTACTTACAACCGTTGCCCAATGGGTTGGAGGGGGATCGTCAACCTTGGAGGCATAATTATCTGGTCTATGGATTATTTTGAACAAAATGGCTATCTCAACATTTTGATTGGATGTGTTTAGGGAAAAAGAGCGTGGGCAGGGGCTGGTTGCCATCCAATCTTTTGACTTTTGACTCTTAAAAGAGCGCTAGAACTTTCAATTTCCAGTCAAATGAGCCTGGTTCGAAGTTTATCTGACCACCCCTTCTGTAAAATCTTAACATGTTAACAAGGGGCAACTTGCATAACTTACAGTCCTTGCCTGGGGAACTGGAGGGGGGGGGGGGTCGGGTGTGTTGTCAACCTTGGGACATAGTCATTTCATCTTTGGACTATTTCAAACAAATTGGCTATCACCAATTTTTTTCAGATACATTTTGGGAAATTTACGTGCGGTGGGGGGTTGGTTGCCTCTCATTACTTTTGACTCTTAAAAACGACACTAGAACTTCCGATTTTTCATCCGAAAGAGCCCCCTCAGAAGTTTATGCGACCACCCCTTCCATACGAAGTGCCTCTGGGGAAAAATATTATAATGCATTGGCTCCTTACGGTCCTTTACTATTGGTAGCCCTATAGCGTTGCCTCTGATTTGGCTAATTATAATAATAGATTCTAGATGAACCAAAGTGTTCAGTGTTTTTCAGTCTCTACTTCAAAACACCATTTAATATCAATATGTTTAACATAACATCTCCTCTGATCATGTCCCATAAAATACAAAAAAAACAAGTTTTCCCAACTGAAAGTAAAGAACAACGTTAAAATTATTACGAATATGAGGGGGTCACCCCCTCGTCAATGCATCGCTCTTTCGAATTTTGTCCCAATTCTTTAAGAATGACTCTTGAATATCAAAGGCCACTTAATTAGAGTAAATAGCTATTTTAAAAGTACTAAGAAAAACTTTAGCGTGAAGACAGAGGTACTGACGAGGGAGCGACCCCTCTCATATTCATATCAATTCCTGTTCGTTTTAAGTTTTAATGTTTCTCCTTACTTTAAGTTGAAAAAAAAACTTTTTTTTAATTTTTTGATTGTTTTTTAAATAATACTGGGAAATCCGGCTCCTCCTTAATGGAAAATTCCCTTGCCCATGAAAAATACCTCCATGGAAAGGTTCTCCCATGTAACTCACCCGACCCCCCACCAGAAAAATACCCTCTGGAAACGTCAGTATACTTCCCAATAACCAATACTATATGTAAACAATGGGCAAAATTCATAACTTGCAGCCCTTCCCTCAGTGACTTTGGGGGGGGGGGGTTCTCGAAGACATAGTTATTAGATTCTTCGACTATGCTGAGTAAAATGGGTAACTGAAACTTTTGATCGGGTGACTTTGGGGAAAAATGAGTCTGAGAGGGGGGCTAGCTGCCCTCCAATATTTTTGATCACTTTAAAGGTCACTAGAACTTTTGGTTTCCGATCAAATGAGCCCTCTCCCGATCTTGTACGATAACTGGTTCGATATGATAACTCCTGAAAAACAAACACGCATCCGTGATCTTTCTTCTGGCAAAAAATGCAAAATTCCACATTTTTGTACATAGGAGCTTGAAACCTCTACTGTAGGGTTGTCTGGTAGCGGAATCTAATGGAGTATTTCTTTTTAACTTGATGTTTTCGGGGGTGTTTCCCACCTTTTTCAAAAATTGGGCAAATTTTTTTCAGGCTCGTAACGTTTGATGGGAGCCACTAAATTTGAAAAATTTTACATATTTAGAATAAGCTTCAAAATTCGATTTTTTTGATGTATCAATTGTTATCAAGACTCTGTTTCTTAGAGTTTCGGTTACTATTGTGGCGCATCCCTCCTTACTTACAATTCATTACCATGAACTGTTTGATAAACTTAAAACAGAAAATTAAATACTTTCCAATACAAATACTTTCAAAAAGTAGAAGATAATAACAAAAAAATACTAACAAATATTTATTTGAATTAAAAAGAATATTCAAAATAATTTCCTACGGCTTTTGGACAGTAAAAAGAAAGAAATTTAATGTGAATAGATGCAAAATGTAAGGCAAAACATGTCAAAGTATTTCTTTTGCATACCTACTAATGTGTCTTTTTTTCTGAAACGAGAAAAGGAAACATATGAAAACTTAACAAAAGAACGAAAGAAATACAAATAACAAAAGGTAAAACAACGGGGAATTAATCTAAGACACTGAAATTTTCAACCTTAAATGATTATTTCGGATATAAATGATTTTATTTTATATACACATAAAATAAAACTTACAATAAAATGTGAGCATTAAAACTAAAATCAAAAATTTAAAACAGTCCCATAATATTCCTTCAAGGAACCAGGAATGAAGAGAAAACAACACGAAACGAGGCAATTCAGGTAAATATAAATCATGAGCACGTTTAGTTTGATGTTTGATTTGGTATGATTTGTATTTAAATGAATGAATTGCCTCGTTTCGTATTGTTTTCTTTTCATTCCTGGTTCCTTGAAGTAATGATTCTAGGACTGTTTTAGTTTTCAATTTTAGTTTTAAAGATCAATTTTATTGTAGGTCTAATTTTATTTTTACATGTGTTTTGCTGAGGTCCTTGAATATAGAGCCGAAATATTCCCCATTGTTGTATTGTAATATCTATCTTTTGTTGTTTGGTCGATGGAAAAGCAATGTGGTCTTTGTCGTTACTTGCTTAAATGACATGCATCATAATGGTCTTATAGTAATTCCTTAGCTTAAGCAACTTAATGCAAGAATCCAAAGCGTCTATATTTGGTCAGCTAAATATAATCCACCAGTCAAAAACAAGTTTAATGTCTTACAGATCCTAAGTAAACTAGAGTAAAAGACAAACTTAGCCAATGGTAAAGGACTGCAACACTAGATATGCTTGTCTACCTTGGATAACTTGTAAGTGTCACAGCTATCTCATTGGACTTGAGATATTTCTGTATTTCTTTTCTTCTTTGAATCATGCAAGGTTCAACCGTAAGAAGATCCACCAATCAAATAATCAAACAATCAAAAAGATCCAAAAAATCCACCAATCAAAAACAAGTTTACAATCTTACGGATCCTAAGCAAACTAGAGTAAAAGACAAACTTAGCCAATGGTAAAGGACTGCAACACTAGATATGCTTGTCTACCTTGGATAACTTGTAAGTGTCACAGCTATCTCATTGGACTTGAGATATTTCTGTATTTCTTTTCTTCTTTGAATCATGCAAGGTTCAACCGTAAGAAGATCCACCAATCAAATAATCAAACAATCAAAAAGATCCAAATAATCCACCAATCAAAAACAAGTTTACAATCTTACGGAACCTAAGCAAACTAGAGTAAAAGACAGACTTAGCCAATGGTAAAGGACTGCAACACTAGATATGCTTGTCTACCTTGGATAACTTGTAAGTGTCACAGCTATTTCACTGGACTTGAGATATTCCTGTATTTCTTTTCTTCTTTGAATCATGAAAGGTTCGACCGTAAGAAGATCCACCAATCAAATAATCAAAAAGATCCAAATAATCCACTAATCAAAAACAAGTTTACAGTCTTACGGATCCTAAGCAAACTAGAGTAAAAGACAGACTTAGCCAATTGTAAAGGACTGCAACACTCGATATGCTTGTCTACCTAGGATAACTTGTAAGTGTCACAGCTATTTCATTGGACTTGAGATATTTCTGTATTTCTTTTCTTCTTTGAATCATGCAAGGTTCGACCGTAAGAAGATCTTTAAGTATTCCACTATAAGGTTTTCCTGGAGTTCCTTCTACCATGTAAGCCCCATACTCAGGACGCCATAAGAATCGTGCTTCCCTAAAAATAGATTAGTATAAATCATTGAAGAATTTTAGGACATAAATATGGGATCCAAAGCCGTACACTTTTACGGGGTACCAGCATAACAACTCTAATGGTTTAAATTATAGCCAAAGAATACATAAAGTAGGGCTAAAGAGACAAAAGAGAGAGTACTATCTTATACTTTGGTGTCTAACAGGGTGCTGCAATCCCTTTAGTTTCTATCGAGTTTAAGTTTGATATATTATATAAGATAATTTAAGATCGTTTTAAGCATCAAAACCAATGTTTACTTTTCGTAGAAAGACTGCCTTTTATCAAGTTGATCAAGCAGTTCGTTGTGACGAACTGTAAGTAAGAAATGACTCCGATTAATGGTAACTTTAAAAGAATTTCAATAAAAATTAATATATCAAGTAATTGGCCTTTTATGCTGAGTCAAAGTATGTTAAATTTATGCAAGTTCAATGTTACTCATCAAAAGCTACGAGCCTGAGAAAATTTGCCAAATTTATGAAATTATGCCTAATCATGAAAAACGGGGGAAAACCCCCAAAAAGGAAGTGTGTTTGAGAAAAGTCACACCATCAAATTCGTCATAGTAGAGAACCCTCATGTAGAGTTTTTAAGCTCCTATGTGCAAAAATGTTGGATTTTTTTTTTCAGAAGAAAGATCACGGATGCGTATTTATTTGTTGTTGTTTTTTTTTTTTTTTTCATAGGCGATCGTGTCGAAACAACAGACCTATAAGATTGGGGAGGTCTCATTTGAACGAAAATTAAAAGCTGAAAGAACCAAGTGTCTATCATTGAAAATTCTGACACAGCCATTCAATTTTAGGTATCAAAAAACTATATACTGAGCTTCACAGTTTCAGAGGAAGTAACGCCACACAGTGATGCTTTCGTTCCTGAAAAGTCATGTACTCCATACAAGATAAATGGTTAATACAGATATTTATTTTAATACTTAATTCAACTAAGTTTATTTGCTCAATTTTTGATAGAATTATGCTCCGTGATGCAGAATGGTACATCAGCTCTTATAAATTAGGGGTGGAAGGTCATAGTTTAGCAGAGGGGTAACAGATGCCTTGGAGTATTGGTTTTGGCAAATGAGTGCATTTAAATATCCAAATTGGCTAAAACCTTTATGAACCTTCAGATAAGAATATAAGCTGTTTATGTGTGTGTTTGGGGGGGGGGGTTTAAAGATTATTTTTTATCTCCCCTCATTTAGAATAAGCCTGAATAAGGGTTTTCTGAATTCAGGCTTCTTAGAATAAGCCTGAATTCAGGCTTCTTATCCCATAAAATGTTTCTGGCATTTACTCTAAAGAAATCTTCGTTTAACTGAATTGATGTGCTAGATGTTTCTTAAAATCATATGCTATGATGTATGAGTGTGCATCAATTGCTGTGAAGGAGGGATGGTCGGCCGTCTTGTAGGTGGGGGAAGGTGCCATATGCCTCAAACAGTGCAGTGCAAAATTTTCTACCTCTAACTGAGCCTCCAGAAAAATATAAAATGAGTTTTAGGGAAGAGGAGGGAGGGGCATAAATTTACGTTTAATTCCTCTTAGTTCCCAGGAATATCTTTGGTATAAGCCTATATTATGGGGGCTGGGGGTGGTAGAGCCCTTTTTATTGCGATAATCTGTTTTTATTTAGCACCAAAGGTTACATTCATATGTCTACCGGCATAGAGGCAGAAAATTCGGAGCGGGACATCATAAGCTTCACCAGGAAACTTTTTTGGAAGGAAGGGGTGGTAAGTCAATTCAATTCAATTTATTCGAATAAAAATAAAACATTAGATCAATAACAATAAAGATCCTAGAAGAGAACTTGTCAAGGACCCAAAAAGAAAAATTAAAGTGACACTGAAAAAAAGAAAGAAGAACAAAACATGGGTAATTAAAGCAAATAGGTTAAGAATTGAAAGATAAATATAAATATAATACAATATAAATTATATTGTCAAGTTTTATAACAATATTATACAGCGTGCGGAAACTTTTGGCTAGCTCAACACTGGAGGGTATTTTTTCCATTGTATATTAGATTTGTAAATGGGAGATTGCTGGGCAGCACTGGAAACACATTTAGGGATTATTAAGGCTCTAATGGATGAACGGAGACAGTGGGCTTCTGAATTGTTGATATTATAATAGGTTTGTAGTTAAGAGGAAGATTGTTGTGGAAAGCAGAGTAAGCAACTTATATGTTTAGTTTTTGTATGATTTGATCCAGTGGAGCTATACCAAAATCTGAGTACAAATCAGTAAACTAGAACATTATACTCCTGAGCCTCCTATGTACCAAACAGGTTTTTCTAGTAGTCCTATTCTACAGGTCATTACACCTTTGCCAAGAGGAACGAGTATAACTTGATTGGTGATTGGGATTTGAATAAAAGGAATAGTTGTTTAGCATTTGCAAAAAAGGGGTAATTAGTAATTGGAAAATTTTTTAATGATTTTACAATCGGAGATGTTTGATTAACCTTTGCAAAAAAAGGGGTAACGCAATACCGGTCCTATAGGTAAACATTTCTATTGTGACGTAAAAATAACTCTATTTGCGATTTTTTTTTTGCGAAAAGGTATTTGCGTAAAGGTATTGCGTTGGTTAAGAATGCCTCATGGGTAATTAAAGAATGGGATGCTTCCATCAACAATACAAAGAATATGCTCAGATACTTAAACTTTGCCAAGAGGAACGAGTATAACTTGATTGGTGATTGGGATTTGAATAAAAGGAATAGTTGTTTAGCATTTGCAAAAAAGGGGTAATTAGTAATTGGAAAATTTTTTAATGCTTTTACAATCGGAGATGTTTGATTAACCTTTGCAAAAAAAGGGGTAACGCAATACCGGTCCTATAGGTAAACATTTCTATTGTGACGTAAAAATAACTCTATTTGCGAATTTTTTTTTTTTTGCGAAAAGGTATTTGCGTAAAGGTATTGCGTTGGTTAAGAATGCCTCATGGGTAATTAAAGAATGGGATGCTTCCATCAACAATACAAAGAATATGCTCAGATACTTAATAGATTTGACGCCTACAAGAGACATTGGTAAAAAGGTATTCAATAGCTTAATTGAAAAGTAACGATAGAATTACATTGTGACTTGACCTCGCTTTACCTCTCCGATGTGGTCTGTATAATACACAAGTAACGTTTGAAAAGTATTGTCAATTTAAAAAGAAATGGCTGAAAAATGTTTTGAGGGGGATGGGTTGCATGGAGGGCTGAGTTGCACGAGGGTTCAGTTAAAGGGGATACAGTTACACGGGGGTTTAGTTAAATTGGGTTGAGTTGCACGAGGGTTCAGTTAAATTGGGTTGAGTTGCACGAGGGTTCAGTAGCACGAGGGTTCAGTAGCACGGGGGTTCAGTTGTACAGGGTTTCGATTATAAAGGGGTTCAGTTACATGGGGGATTCAGTTGCAGGGGGGTTGAGTTAAATGGGGCTTGAGTTCCACGAGAGTAGTGCTTTGTCGTGGTTTAGCTTCTCACAGTTACATTCTCTTGATCTTTCAAAGTTCACTTTGATTTTATTTCATTGATTCTTTTTGTTTGCATGTCCGGGCTGGTGTTTGCAAGTCCAAGTTGGGTTTTCAGACCTACGTTTTTAGATTTTTGTGGGTGTTTGGATGTTTCGCCGAAAAAAAAACATAGTTGTACCCTCAACGCCTCGCTCTTTACGCTAAATTTTTTTATTGTTTAAAAAATTAGAGTTGTGAGAAAGTCAAACTTTAATGTAAAGAGCGAGTCATTGAGGAGGGGACAGCCCCTTTCATAAACGGAATAATTTCTATTCGTTTTAAGTTTTGACATCGTTCCTTACTTTCAGTTTAAAAAAAACTTGTTTTTTACTTAGGTAATAATGGAACATTTAGTATTTTTTCTAATGTAAGTGTTTTCTTAAGAAAATGGCCCATCTGTAATAAATATAGACTTAGCTAGTTAAAACTGCACATAAACTCTTGATTTTTTTTATCGTGTTACTTAGATAATAAAGGAACATTTGGTTTTCTTTCCTAATTTAGTGTGTTTTCTTAAGAAAATGCGCCATCTTTAACAAATTTTGCCTTAACTAGTTAAAACTGTGCATAAATTCTTCAATTTTAGTTATGTTACTTAGCTAATAAAGGAACATTTGGTTTTCTTTCCTTATTTATGTGTTTTCTTTTGTTTGCATGTCCGGGCTGATGTTTGCAAGTCCAAGTTGGGTTTTCAGACCTACGTTTTTTAGATTTTCGTGGGTGTTTGGATGTTTTGCCAAAAAAAAAAACATAGTTGTACCCTCAACGCCTCGCTCTTTACGCTAAATTTTTTTTTTGTTTAAAAAATTAGAGTTGCGAGAAAGTCAAACTTTAACGTAAAGAACGAGTCGTTGAGGAGGGGACAGCCCCTTTCATAAACGGAATAATTTCTATTCGTTTTAAGTTTTGACATCATTCCTTACTTTCAGTTAAAAAAAACTTGTTTTTTACTTAGGTAATAATGGAACATTTAGTATTTTTTCTAATGTAAGTGTTTTCTTAAGAAAATGGCCCATCTGTAACAAATATAGCCTTAGTTAGTTAAAACTGCACACAAACTCTTGATTTTTTGTCGTGTTACTTAGATAATAAAGGAACATTTGGTTTTCTTTCCTAATTTAGTGTGTTTTCTTAAGAAAATGCCCCATCTTTAACAAATTTTGCCTTAACTAGTTAAAACTGTGCATAAATTCTTCAATTTTAGTTATGTTACTTAGCTAATAAAGGAACATTTGGTTTTCTTTCCTTATTTATGTGTTTTCTTTTGTTTGCATGTCCGGGCTGGTGTTTGTAAGTCCATGTTGGGTTTTCAGACCTACATTTTTTAGATTTCCACCAAAAATTGTAAGTAAGTAGCAAATTCTTGAAAAAAGAAACCATAAGCAAATAATCTTAACAAAGTTTAATCTCTTCCAAAAGAAACTTAAAAAGTAAACAAATTCAACCCATTTCTCACTGGCAAGTTCTTACGATATTTTTGGGTATATAAAAAATATAATTTCCCATTCATGCTAAACTTTGATTGAACAAATATTAGACAAATCTACTTCACTTATACAAGTAGAATTATCTGGCAAGATTTCTGTTTCAAGAGGTTTATCCGATATTGGAATGCAGTTTTTAGAATGTCCCATTGAAGATGTATCGCTTATGGAACTTATTTTTAGCCTCAGCTTCTTTACAGGGCTTCTGTCTTCTTCATTACCACCTGTCTTTCCTTTTTCAACCGACCACTTCGTTTCCGTAGCCTCAGAGTTTCTAAGTTTTCTTTTCAGCTTTTGCTGGGTTTTCCGGGTTTTCTTTTCTACTTTTCCTATAAGTGCTTCATCTTTCACATCAAGTGGAATTTCCGAAACTCTTCCAGATGTTGACATGAACTTGTTGTTTTTGTTTTTAATTTGTGTGCGAATGACCTTTGTCTTATCTTTAATGTATGTCTGACAAGTTTGTTTCTTTTTCAGGCTAGAAAACTTGGGGGAATGTGTATCACTTCCACTACTTAAAGAACCATATTCTACTCTTTGCTTTTTCTTCTTTGGTTCGCTTATTTCACACTTGGAATGAAAGTCCAATTCGTCATAACGAGGATGTAAAGATCCTGATGCCAGCAGAGCACAGGACTTTAACTCACTTTCTGTTAGTTTGTTTATCACTACTGTAGAGGACTTCAATTGTCTCCGAATTCCAGGTATTTCAGCGAGGCTAATGAAACATCTTTCTGTCATTTTTTATTTCCTGAAATGGAAATTAAATTTAAGTTAATAAAGATTGTTAACTTTAAGAGCAGCAGTTTATATCCCTACTGACTTCCCTTCATGGCAGATAAAAGTAAGGAGCGACTAGTTTTTTTTTTGGAGTTGAGTTGCACGAGGGTTGACTTGCACGTGGGTTCAGTTACATGCGGATTCAGTTACACGGGGATTAGTTAAATGGCTTTATTATATCTTTTCAGAACAAATTATTATTTTAGGAAATTATTTAGGTGAAACAATTAGAGATATTTTAAAAGATGATTTTAGAAGAGGATTTGAGGGTGAAACTCTGTGATCGTTATAATACACAAGTTCCATTTGAACAGCGTTGTGAGGTCCCTTACCACAACCCCAAAGGACTCCGATCCCTTCACCCCAACCCCGAAGGAAGCCCCCGGTCCTCAAAGGTTCTCTGGGCTCCCAAAGGGTCCCCCGGCGCTCCAAAGACTCCTGAGCCTCCATTATAATACTTTTTAAGGCTTCATTATATCATTTCTATTTTTTTGATAGCTTGATAGGTGATTTGAATAAAAGGAATTCAAATATTTTGTCTATGAAATAGAAGCTTACTCAATTTGCAAAAAGGTATTCCATTTTGCACAACTCTGATCTGATTGAATTGTCACCGACAATGAGATTTAATCACTGCTAAGCCTATTGTTACTGTGAGAGAGTTATCCGATTTACAGCTTAGTGTTAACTGACAAGAATTTGGTAACAAAAAATGTGCAGTTTCTATAAAAATGACTGAATTACAAAATCAAAATTAAATCCCATTTACTACTTTTCATTTAAACTAATGCAGCTTCAATAAAAAAATTTGAAGTTATTTCGTTTAAACTATTGCAGTTTCTATAAAAATGACTGAACTACAAAATCAAAATTAAATTGCATTTACTACTTTTCGTTTAAACTAATGCAGTTTCTATAAAAAACTTGAAATTATCTCGTTTAAACTATTGAAGTTTCTATAAAGTTAAGTTAAAAACTGCTCACCAAGTTTAGCGAAATAAAAAGCGTCTATTTGCAGCATTCCCCTTCATCTTCCAAATTGTAAGAAGGAACTGAATGTATATCATCCCATTTTGAAGGTATTTCATACATTATATCATTGAAATTAAGTCTCGCTCTTCTTATCAGATTCAAACGCTTAATATCTCAAGCATATGCGAATCAAATTTCACCTTAAAGCCCCAACATATCTGATGAAGTAATTTAAGTCTTAGGATCAATTTCATAGGAACACTCGATACCCTTAAAATTTCTGATTCAAATTATTAAACCTATGGAAATTCTTGATTATGTAATTCAGTCACTTTTACAGAAACTGTACATTTTTCTTACCAAATTCTGATCTAGATTTACCTTTGATTAGGGAAGCTGTAATAATAAATGAAAAGTTATACTATTAAAATCAATTTGCTACTAACAACTCATTGCACTACAAAACCATCTGATGTAGTCACGGCTATGTTTAATCAAGAAAATATCTGAATGCATTTAAGGTATAGTATGAATGGCTTGCAAAAAAAACACGAAAATACTACTACTAGTAACAGCTCACTGCACTACAAAACCATCTGATGTAGTCACGGCTATGTTTGATCAAGAAAATATCTGAATGTATTTAAGGCATAGTATGAATGGCATGCAAAAAAAAACACGAAAATACTACTACTAGTAACAACTCACTTCACTACAAAACCATCTAATCGGCCCTCCAAAGGTAAAAGTACGTATCTACACTTTTCATTATTTCGATAAATCACGGCTCAAAGTTTGAGTACTTTTGAGAGCTTCAAATACGGTTTACGGTGAAACTGGACACTGGCTAATTCTGGAAATTAGTTAAATAGGTAAACAAATATGGGGATTTCATATTTTTAAGTAAAATTTTCTATTATTACTGCCCCGAAGCCTGAAACAGTAGATACGTACTTTTACCATTGGACCGTTACTCATATAAAGAGGCGCTCTCAAAAGGTAAAAGTGCGTATATGACATATACGTACTTTTACCTTTGACTCGAGACTCGAATTCGAATGAAGTCCCAAAGGTAAAAGTCTGTATAAAACATAAAACGCACTTTTACTCTGCCCAAAACCCCGTATCTATGACGTATACCGAAGGTAAAACCACGTATGAAGCATGTACAACAAGTCATTTTTTTATTCAAATAATTAGAAGTTAAAAAATAAAAAAAATAAAAAGAAATCACTGAAATACTGCAGGCAGCTAAGAAACACAGCCATGCTTCAGCAAATCGACAGAAGCTGTTGATGAAGGCATAGTGCGCCAAAATGTACGGCGATTCTCATTCATAAAAGGTACAAGTTTTTCTAAGATGGCCTTTTTCTTTTCTGGCTTTACCCCCCTTGCGCCAAGAATCGGATCTGGCAAAGGATACTTTGCCTCTTTGATTGTACTAACCAGCTTTTTTGGCACAAAACTTAGACTCTTTTCTTCACCCTCAGGGCTAGTTTTATAGAACAGTTCTGTTTTTCCCTTCTTAAAACAGACCTCACTGAACTCATCAATGGTCACGCCCAAGTTCTTCATGACGATGCCAGGAGCTTTTAAGCTTTTCCACTGGCAAAAGTCTTCTATGTCCATTTTCACGGCTTTCGTGAATTTTCTACTTTTTTCTATGGTGTCGCACAAATCCTCAAAGTCAAGAACATCCCTTTTTCGAATTCGAGACTCAATCGATCCGTGTATGGAGTCAGCCCCCATGTGCGTATGGCCTTTCACTAGATACTTGATACGAATCGTTTCGGGTCCTCCTTCACTGTTGACTATCAGTACAAATTCACTAAAAATTGTCCAATTTTTGTTCTGGGCACAGCAATTGTCAGTATAAAAAATGAAGTGCAAGATATCCCTATTCATCTTTAAGACCTTGTGGAAGGCACTACCTATATCAGGTGCATCACGTCCTTGTCGAGATTCGTTCCAAACAACGCAAAGGTTCTGGTTTTGTTGGGTGGCCTTAACGGGGGCAAACGTCTCATTAAAACACACGAGTCTTGATAGAAAAAAGGCCTCCTTTCTGCTGTGCATGATGGGAAGCAATAACACTTTTTGTAGGTCCACGGTGAACAACATGGTAGTTGAATCTTTTTCGTATTTCTGCTTATCTTCAGAAAATGCTTTTGAAACCTGTTCAACAAGATCTATGTGCTTTCTGTACAGTTCAGTCTCTTTCTCGGTTGCCTCACCATTTGTACCAGGAGTTCTCGCAGCCCCTACTTTCTCTTTTAATAGTGTGCAAATGTCACAGCTGTCACTTTGGGGCATGCACAATGATACTTTCATACCATTAAGAATCTTCCTATATGTCTCACCACAGATTTTATTTGCTGGATATTTTTCATTAAAGTCTTCTGCCATAAATTTGTAGGTCAAATCACGAGAAAGGTACCGAACATTTGGAGCGTGAGCTCGACGATAGTGTGGAATTGCTGGCTGAAAGCTTTCAATGTGCTGCATCACAAGGCTTCGATCAACTTTGTTTGGTGGCCCTGCCACTTTATGGCCCCTTCCGTCCTTGAGCTCATTCCAAGAGCATCCCTTTCAATTTTTGACTTGATTGTAAAAATCACTCTGTCATTCTTGCCTAATCCTAGACAACCAAGGAATGTAGACTTGCAAACTGGCAAGTTTTCAACTTTTGGGGTAAGTGTGGGGTCGTCATTCGAATTTCTGGGAAGGCTGTACCTAACTGTAGTTTTTTTTCTACACGCAGCTTCTGGGGCAATAGTCCTTCTTTTAACTGGTAGGAATGTCAGCAAAGAAGCGAGCCACATTTGTCTTGATTTATATTCTTTGCTCCAACATGTGTCATAAATTTTCCTGAATTCTACACTGGAAAACTTCAAACATGAGTTTGTACATTTGTTAGATTTACAGCCAGGTTCGTCAGGAAATGGATACTTCTTAACATTTCTTTCAAATTTATCTTTTTCTGAGCGAACTCGTTTTGGAGTAAGGTCAACAATAGACCTTCCTTCTCCTCCACCATTTTCTTCACGTCTATTTTCTCTATCTTGTCCCACAGACCTTGCTGCTACAGCGTCAATTACACACATGACATGGTCTGAGGAATCAGGTTCACAAACAGCATTGTTGCTTTCATTAGATGGTTGATTGTCCAAATTTAGCTGGTCATCTTGGGTCTCATAAGCTGCTGCATCCGAAGCCGAATCTTCCAAGGGCAGGAAAGGATCGGTAGGAAAATGGATCAGATTGTACTCTGGATGATCTGATGTAAGATCATTACTGACCGAAAGAGGAACTAAATCTGTAAAGAGCTTTCTCCTCTTCTTCAAAGTTGTCTGCCTTTCATCATCAGAAGCCCCAAATGTCCCTTCAACGTCCTCCCAGTCAATATCAGACTCATCACTATCACCTCTACTTAAATCTTCTTTTTCGAATTCTTCATCAGCAAAGTGTTTTAACTGTGCCTTAGTTTTAGCTTCTCCATCAGTGGTGTCCCTTGATCGAGAATGTCCAGAAAAATTGGGTGATATGTCTGTTGTTTGATTTATCTGGATGATTTCTGGGGGGGAACAGGAACTAGCTCCTCGTTGCTCTTCACTGGAAGATGGCAAGTCGGTATTTGAAGTTGATGCCTCATTTGTACTTGCTTGACATGCCAATGTCCTGAAAAATTGGAATTCTAAGAACTTGTTATCAACCTTGATTATCTCATAGACTCATAGACTCATTTATTTATAAACAACTATCGTAGCCGTGGCCGAAGCCCCGACTAAATGGCGCTGTTTAGTACATTACATAAAACTGGTCACTGGCGGTTTAAATAACTAACAAAAAAAGGCACGAAAGAATTGCTGTGACGGGTTGTTCGACACTTTGGCGGCACTAGTTGATTTTTATGGCGGGTGTTGGCGGTGATAGGTGCAGGTGGGGGAAGCAACGAACGGTGTTTCTGGGACGAAAGAAGGGACTGCCCAAAATTGCACATTAACTGTAAGCGCCTATCACGCAGATGAAAGAGGGGGTTCTAGGGCTATTTTGATACATTTTTTTTTGTTTCTAAGGTAAGCAATATTTAGAGGCCCTCAATTTTTTCTCAATGTTGTAATAGTTGACCAAACTAATCCCTGATTATCTCAGATGACAGAGAAGGTTCTAGGGGTTATTTTGATGCATCCCTTGTTTTTTATTTTATTTCAAAGGTAAGTCATGTTTGTAGGCAATACTAAAAAAATGGCTTTAGGTGGTTGGTTGGTAATTTGGTATGACGCTGCTCTCCTGTACTAATTCGACAGCTACATAGCTAGCTGTGTAAACTGGTTGTAGCGGGTCTGTTGTACCTACCTGGTAGTACAGATGGGGTTTTACCAGAGGGTTTAGGCCTACTTGGAGAAAAGGCTCCAAAATAGCATGAAGCAAAATTTTCTTACCTTAAATCTCTTTCCTTTTGTATAACCAACGCTCTCTGTAAATTTAGAAAGCCTCTTGACATTCTATGCCAGTACTCTTTAATAGCTCAGAGTTGCTGGTTGTTCAGCTCTGCTCTGGTAAACAAACAATGATGATTGTGCTGAATCATGACATATACGTACTTTGACCTTTGGTTTCCTTTCTCATTTTAATGTGCCGGCCAAAGGCAAAAGTACGTACCAAGGGTGAAAGTACGTATCTACACAGATACGTACTTTTACCTTTGGATGCGCCCAGAAATTTTTCAGATACGTACTTTATCCATATGCTATTTCCGTTAATATTTGGACTAGAGCCTTCTTACATATACCATTCGATTCAGCACATTTTTTTTAGTATGGTGGTGGCATTAAGTCGAGAAGTGAAAAATTGTGCATATACGTACTTTTACCTTTGGAGGGCCGTAATGTGATCACGACTATGTCAAAAAACACGAAAATACTACTACTAGTAACAACTCACTGCACTACAAAACCATCTGATGTAGTCACGGCTATGTTTGATCAAGAAAATATCTGAATGCATTTACGGTATAGCATGAATGGCTTGCAGAAAAACACGAAAATACTACTACTAGTAACACCTCACTGCACTACAAAACCATCTGATGTAGTCACGGCTATGTTCTATCAAGAAAATATCTGAATGCATTTAAGGTATAGTATGAATGGCTTGCAAAAAACACGAAAATACTACTACTAGTAACAACTCACTGCACTACAAAACCATCTGATGTAGTCACGGCTATGTTTTATCAAGAAAATATCTGAATGCATTTAAGATATAGTATGAATGGCTTGCAAAAAACACGAAAATACTACTACTAGTAACAACTCACTGCACTACAAAACCATCTGATGTAGCCACGGCTATGTTTTTGTCTATGTCGTTCCTCCATTTCTGAGGGGGCAGGAGATTAAGAAGGCTATTATTTCATTTTTTTAATTTTCATCATCATCTTCAACTAATAATTTTTTTTTTGTTCGACATGAGGTTACATTTTGACATCGTTTGACAATTTACTAAATTTTAACGTTTTCTTATGCAAGAGTCGGAACACACACACACACACACACACACACACACACACACACACACACACACACACACACACACACACACACACACACACACACACACACACACACACACACACACACACACACACACACACACACACACATAAAACAAAGTTCGCCCTCGCATAGCATGCACTACCTAGTGTGCATCTTGGAGCACCACGCGATCTGTACAGTTCCAACCACACTTGGCACATTTCCACCACGCGTTGCACAGTTGTGATATGCTAGACAAAGTTCACCACGCATAGCATGCACTACCTAGTGTGCATCTTGGAGCACCACGCGATCTGTACAGTTCCAACCACATTTGGCACATTTCCACCACGCGTTGCACAGTTGTGATATGCTAGACAAAGTTCACCACGCTTGGCTGTGTATGTGTATGTGTGATCATAGGTTAGGTTAGCCTATGTACGCGCTTACAGCTGAATAAAATATGCAAAGTCGACATAACTTTATTTCATTTTTTAAGGTTAATTTAGACGAGGTTACATGGCGGGCCATATTTTATTCAGCTGTAAGCGCGTACATAGCCTAACCTAACCTATGATCACACATACACATACACAGCCAAGCGTGGTGAACTTTGTCTAGCATATCACAACTGTGCAACGCGTGGTGGAAATGTGCCAAATGTGGTTGGAACTGTACAGATCGCGTGGTGCTCCAAGATGCACACTAGGTAGTGCATGCTATGCGTGGTGAACTTTGTCTAGCATATCACAACTGTGCAACGCGTGGTGGAAATGTGCCAAATGTGGTTGGAACTGTACAGATCGCGTGGTGCTCCAAGATGCACACTAGGTAGTGCATGCTATGCGAGGGCGAACTTTGTTTTGTGTGTGTGTGTGTGTGTGTGTGTGTTCCGACTCTTGCATAAGAAAACGTTAAAATTTAGTAAATTGTCAAACGATGTCAAAATGTAACCTCATGTCGAACAAAAAAAAATAATTAGTTGAAGATGATGATGAAAATTAAAAAAATGAAATAATAGCCTTCTTAATCTCCTGCCCCCTCAGAAATGGAGGAACGACATAGACAAAAACATAGCCGTGGCTACATCAGATGGTTTTGTAGTGCAGTGAGTTGTTACTAGTAGTAGTATTTTCGTGTTTTTTGCAAGCCATTCATACTATACCTTAAATGCATTCAGATATTTTCTTGATAAAACATAGCCGTGACTACATCAGATGGTTTTGTAGTGCAGTGAGTTGTTACTAGTAGTAGTATTTTCGTGTTTTTTGCAAGCCATTCATACTATACCTTAAATGCATTCAGATATTTTCTTGATAGAACATAGCCGTGACTACATCAGATGGTTTTGTAGTGCAGTGAGGTGTTACTAGTAGTAGTATTTTCGTGTTTTTTTGCAAACCATTCATGCTATACCTTAAATGCATTCAGATATTTTCTTGATCAAACATAGCCGTGACTACATCAGATGGTTTTGTAGTGCAGTGAGTTGTTACTAGTAGTAGTATTTTCGTGTTTTTTGACATAGTCGTGATCACATTAGATGGTTTTGTAGTGAAGTGAGTTGTTACTAGTAGTAGTATTTTCGTGTTTTTTTTGCATGCCATTCATACTATGCCTTAAATACATTCAGATATTTTCTTGATCAAACATAGCCGTGACTACATCAGATGGTTTTGTAGTGCAGTGAGTTGTTACTAGTAGTAGTATTTTCGTGTTTTTTTTGCAAGCCATTCATACTATACCTTAAATGCATTCAGATATTTTCTTGATTAATCATAGCCGTGACTACATCAGATGGTTTTGTAGTGCAATGAGTTGTTAGTAGCAAATTGATTTTAATAGTATAACTTTTCATTTATTATTACAGCTTCCCTAATCAAAGGTAAATCTAGATCAGAATTTGGTAAGAAAAATGTACAGTTTCTGTAAAAGTGACTGAATTACATAATCAAGAATTTCCATAGGTTTAATAATTTGAATCAGACATTTTAAGGGTATCGAGTGTTCCTATGAAATTGATCCTAAGACTTAAATTACCTCATCAGATATGTTGGGGCTTTAAGGTGAAATTTGATTCGCATATGCTTGAGATATTAAGCGTTTGAATCTGATAAGAAGAGCGAGACTTAATTTCAATGATATAACGTATGAAATACCTTCAAAATGGGATGATATACATTCAGTTCCTTCTTACAATTTGGAAGATGAAGGGGAATGCTGCAAATAGACGCTTTTTATTTCGCTAAACTTGGTGAGCAGTTTTTAACTTAACTTTATAGAAACTTCAATAGTTTAAACGAGATAATTTCAAGTTTTTTATAGAAACTGCATTAGTTTAAACGAAAAGTAGTGAATGCAATTTAATTTTGATTTTGTAGTTCAGTCATTTTTATAGAAACTGCAATAGTTTAAACGAAATAATTTCAAATTTTTTATTGAAGCTGCATTAGTTTAAATGAAAAGTAGTAAATGCGATTTAATTTTGATTTTGTAATTCAGTCATTTTTATAGAAACTGCACATTTTTTGTTACCAAATTCTTGTCAGTTAACACTAAGCTGTAAATCGGATAACTCTCTCACAGTAACAATAGGCTTAGCAGTGATTAAATCTCATTGTCGGTGACAATTCAATCAGATCAGAGTTGTGCAAAATGGAATACCTTTTTGCAAATTGAGTAAGCTTCTATTTCATAGACAAAATATTTGAATTCCTTTTATTCAAATCACCTATCAAGTTATCAAAAAAATAGAAATGATATAATAAAGCCTTAAAAAGTATTATAATGGAGGCTCAGGAGTCTTTGGAGCGCTGGGGGACCCTTTGGGAGCCCAGAGAACCTTTGAGGACCGGGGGCTTCCTTCGGGGTTGGGGTGGAGGGATCGGAGTCTTTTGGGGTTGTGGTAAGGGACCTCACAACGCTGTTCAAATGGAACTTGTGTATTATAACGATCACAGAGTTTCACCCTCAAATCCTCTTCTAAAATCATCTTTTAAAATATCTCTAACTGTTTCACCGAAATAATTCCCTAAAACAATAATTTGTTCTGAAAAGATATAATAAAGCCATTTAACTAATCCCCGTGTAACTGAATCCGCATGTAACTGAACCCTCGTGCAAGTCAACCCTCGTGCAACTCAACTCCAAAAAAAAAAAAACTAATCGCTCCTTACTTTTATCTGCCATGAAGGGAAGTCAGTAGGGATATAAACTGCTGCTCTTAAAGTTAACAATCTTTATTAACTTAAATTTAATTTCCATTTCAGGAAATAAAAAATGACAGAAAGATGTTTCATTAGCCTCGCTGAAATACCTGGAATTCGGAGACAATTGAAGTCCTCTACAGTAGTGATAAACAAACTAACAGAAAGTGAGTTAAAGTCCTGTGCTCTGCTGGCATCAGGATCTTTACATCCTCGTTATGACGAATTGGACTTTCATTCCAAGCGTGAAGTAAGCGAACCAAAGAAGAAAAAGCAAAGAGTAGAATATGGTTCTTTAAGTAATGGAAGTGATACACATTCCCCCGAGTTTTCTAGCCTGAAAAAGAAACAAACTTGTCAGACATACATTAAAGATAAGACAAAGGTCATTCGCACACAAATTAAAAACAAAAACAACAAGTTCATGTCAACATCTGGAAGAGTTTCGGAAATTCCACTTGATGTGAAAGATGAAGAACTTATAGGAAAAGTAGAAAAGAAAACCTGGAAAACCCAGCAAAAGCTGAAAAGAAAACTTAGAAACTCTGAGGCTACGGAAACGAAGTGGTCGGTTGAAAAAGGAAAGACAGGTGGTAATGAAGAAGACAGAAGCCCTGTAAAGAAGCTGAGGCTAAAAATAAGTTCCACAAGCGATACATCTTCAATGGCACATTCTAAAAACTGCATTCCAATATCGGATAAACCTCTTGAAACAGAAATCTTGCCAGATAATTCTACTTGTATAAGTGAAGTAGATTTGTCTAATATTTGTTCAATCAAAGTTTAGCATGAATGGGAAATTATATTTTTTATATACCCAAAAATATCGTAAGAACTTGCCAGTGAAAATGGGTTGAATTTGTTTACTTTTTAAGTTTCTTTTGGAAGAGATTAAACTTTGTTAAGATTATTTGCTTATGGTTTCTTTTTTCAAGAATTTGCTACTTACTTACAATTTTTGGTGGAAATCTAAAAAACATAGGTCTGAAAACCCAACATGGACTTGCAAACACCAGCCCGGACATGCAAACAAAAGAAAACACATAAATAAGGAAAGAAAACCAAATGTTCCTTTATTAGCTAAGTAACATAACAAAAATTGAAAAATTTATGCACAGTTTTAACTAGTTAAGGCAAGATTTGTTAAAGATGGGGCATTTTCTTAAGAAAACACACTAAATTAGGAAAGAAAACCAAATGTTCCTTTATTATCTAAGTAACACGACAAAAAATCTAGAGTTTATGTGCAGTTTTAACTAACTAAGGCTATATTTGTTACAGATGGGCCATTTTCTTAAGAAAACACTTACATTAGAAAAAATACTAAATGTTCCATTATTACCTAAGTAAAAAACAAGTTTTTTTTAACTGAAAGTAAGGAATGATGTCAAAACTTAAAACGAATAGAAATTATTCCGTTTATGAAAGGGGCTGTCCCCTCCTCAACGACTCGTTCTTTACGTTAAAGTTTGACTTTCTCACAACTCTAATTTTTTAAACAAAAAAAAAATTTAGCGTAAAGAGCGAGGCGTTGAGGGTACAACTATGTTTTTTTTTGGCAAAACATCCAAACACCCACGAAAATCTAAAAAACGTAGGTCTGAAAACCCAACTTGGACTTGCAAACATCAGCCCGGACATGCAAACAAAAGAAAACACATAAATAAGGAAAGAAAACCAAATGTTCCTTTATTAGCTAAGTAACATAACTAAAATTGAAGAATTTATGCACAGTTTTAACTAGCTAAGGCAAAATTTGTTAAAGATGAGGCATTTTCTTAAGAAAACACACTAAATTAGGAAAGAAAACCAAATGTTCCTTTGTTATCTAAGTAACACGATAAAAAAATCAAGAGTTTATGTGCAGTTTTAACTAGCTAAGGCTATATTTGTTACAGATGGGCCATTTTCTTAAGAAAACACTTACATTAGAAAAAAATACTAAATGTTCCATTATTAACTAAGTAAAAAACAAGTTTTTTTTAAACTGAAAGTAAGGAACGATGTCAAAACTTAAAACGAATAGAAATTATTCCGTTTATGAAAGGGGCTGTCCCCTCCTCAACGACTCGCTCTTTACATTAAAGTTTGACTTTCTCACAACTCTATTTTTTTAAACAATAAAAAAATTTAGCGTAAAGAGCGAGGCGTTGAGGGTACAACTATGTTTTTTTTTCGGCGAAACATCCAAACACCCACGAAAATCTAAAAACGTAGGTCTGAAAACCCAACTTGGACTTGCAAACACCAGCCCGGACATGCAAACAAAAAGAATCAATGAAATAAAATCAAAGTGAACTTTGAAAGATCAAGAGAATGTAACTGTGAGAAGCTAAACCACGACAAAGCACTACTCTCGTGGAACTCAAGCCCCATTTAACTCAACCCCCGCGCAACTAAATCCCCCATGTAACTGAACCCCTTTATAATCGAAACCCTGTACAACTGAATCCCCGTGCTACTGAACCCTCGTGCTACTGAACCCTCGTGCAACTCAACCCAATTTAACTGAACCCTCGTGCAACTCAACCCAATTTAACTAATCCCCCGTGTAACTGTATCCCCTTTAACTGAACCCTCGTGCAACTCAACCCTCCATGCAACCCATCCCCCTCAAAACATTTTTCATCCATTTCTTTTTAAATTGACAATACTTTTCAAACGTTACTTGTGTATTATACAGACCACATCGGAGAGGTAAAGCGAGGTCAAGTCACAATGTCATTCTATCGTTACTTTTCAATTAAGCTATTGAATACCTTTTACCAATGTCTCTTGTAGGCGTCAAATCTATTAAGTATCTGAGCATATTCTTTGTATTGTTGATGGAAGCATCCCATTCTTTAATTACCCATGAGGCATTCTTAACCAACGCAATACCTTTACGCAAATACCTTTTCGCAAAAAAAAAAAATTCGCAAATAGAGTTATTTTTACGTCACAATAGAAATGTTTACCTATAGGACCGGTATTGCGTTACCCCTTTTTTTTGCAAAGGTTAATCAAACATCTCCGATTGTAAAAGCATTAAAAAATTTTCCAATTACTAATTACCCCTTTTTTGCAAATGCTAAACAACTATTCCTTTTATTCAAATCCCAATCACCAATCAAGTTATACTCGTTCCTCTTGGCAAAGTTTAAGTATCTGAGCATACTCTTTGTATTGTTGATGGAAGCATCCCATTCTTTAATTACCCATGAGGCATTCTTAACCAACGCAATACCTTTACGCAAATACCTTTTCGCAAAAAAAAAATTCGCAAATAGAGTTATTTTTACGTCACAATAGAAATGTTTACCTATAGGACCGGTATTGCCTTACCCCTTTTTTTGCAAAGGTTAATCAAACATCTCCGATTGTAAAAGCATTAAAAAATTTTCCAATTACTAATTACCCCTTTTTTGCAAATGCTAAACAACTATTCCTTTTATTCAAATCCCAATCACCAATCAAGTTATACTCGTTCCTCTTGGCAAAGGTGTAATGCCCTGTAGAATAGGACTACTAGAAAAACCTGTTTGGTACATAGGAGGCTCAGAAGTATAATGTTCTAGTCTACTCAAATCACGGGTTGAATATAGATGGGAAAGCCAAAAAACTGCTTTAGTGGCACGGTTTTGGGCAAATTTTAGTTCTTCAGTGAAGGAGCGATTTGTATTTACCCAAACTGATCCGCAATAAGAAAATTAAGGAAAATAATTCATACGGTTAAATTTAGAAACTTGTCTCAAAATTATTGCTGTGATGTAAGAAATACGATTAGAGAATGACAAGTATGAGTCAATAAACACACCAAGAAACTTGGCAACCTCCACTTGTGGGAGGATGTCGGAGGAGTACTTGAGACCAAGAGTAAGTTGGAATACGTGTTTGCTGTAGGGGGTTCTAAATAATACAAATTGACTTCTTTTGCTATTAATGGTCATGTTATTCGTAAGGCACCACGCCTGGACTCTGTTCAGATGCACTTGGGCAGAGGTTATTGTCGATGTTAAATTGGTGCCAGTGATGAAGAAGTTGCTGTCATCAGCAAATAGTACAGGATACACTGAAGGACCCAGGTCCATTAAAAGATCATTGATATATAGGAGAAATAAAATCGGGACTAGAACAGAGCCTTGCGGGACACCCCTCCGACCAGGTAAAGGCTGAGAAGATACTCCACCTAGGCTCCCACTGTGTATCCTTCTAGATAGATAAGAGCCAAACCGAGAGTGGGGAACACCACGAATACCATAACTATTTAATTTACTTATTAAAGTGCTATGATCGACTGTGTCAAAGGCCTTAGAGAAATGCAAAATTAAGCCCAATACAGTTTTTTAAGATCGAGTTGTGAACGTATGAACTGTGTGGTGTCAATTAGAGCATGAGACGTTGAAAATTTCGGCCGAAAGCCATATTGATGAGAAAAAATCAAGGAAACGGAGTACTGACTGACGAACAGAAAGGAAGACAGACGTCTGAAGATATTTCTCTCCAGCACTTTGGATATAACAGGAAGAATTGAGATTGGAAGATAATTACCTATTTCAGTAGGATCACCCTTTTTAAGAACTAGAATAACAATGGCTGACTTTAGTAAAGCAGGGAAAACTCCGTGGGTTAAAGATAGGTTGGCAATGTGCTTGATGGGCTCGGAAACAAAAGGAGATATGAGTAGTGTCTTATATAAATGTCCGAAACTTACGCCTGAGGCATGGATATGTGTGCAGTTTAACCGGTGCATTGAGTTACCACCGTCATTCACCTATTACTGCAGACGGTATATGCCTTACCAGACGGATTTCTGAGGCAACACCAATCCTACGCCTGAGGCATGGATATGTGTCGAGTTTAACCGGTACATTGACTTAAGCAATCAAACACGTTATATTTGGAACCAGGGACGAGATTGTGTAATGAAACCAGACTGATTTCTGAGGCAACACCTATTTTCTGGATATTTGCATTTAGTCAAGACTGGTTTGCTTAGGAATGCGTCGCTGCTAATTAAAGAATGGGATGCTACACTCAGAATTGTTTAAGTTGAAAGTTATAGCATTTGCGTAAACTAACTCAATTGGCTTAGGAATGCATTACTGGTAATTAAAGAATGGGATGCTAAACTCAGAATTGTTTCAGAATATTCGCGTAAACTAACTGAATTGGCGAAAAAAGGTATTCAATTGGCATAAATCTATGGAAATGATTAACGATGACAAGATGACATTGTGTCTTGACCTAGCTTCACTTCTCGGATGTGTTCTGTATAATACACAAGTACCATTTGAACAGTGTTGTCAACATAAAATATGCTCTAACATTGTAGAATACTAAAAAGTTGATACTAATAGAGATGTAAATGCCAAGAAAGGAATTTTAACAAAGAAATTCAGAACAATCCTTAGAAATCCTTAGAAATCAAGTAGTGAGGTGATTATAGGTTTGAAGCATCATGGATCCCAATAATCAATGACCCTAACCACCAAGGACCTCAACTTCCAAAGGTCCCGTACCTCCAAACTCCAAGGAGCCCCTCCCCAAAACTTTTTGGGGCCCATCCCCCCATTTTTTATACTTTTTTTGAATTTTTTTTTTAACTTTTTTTCCCCTTTTTTAAACATGATATTTTTTCTATTTTTTTACATCTCTTAGAATGACATAAAACATACTTAAAACATAAAAAAATCACATTTAATATTTTTGAAACTCAAACTGAAAATGGTATAGATTCTACGAGTGATTGTGTAATATGACTACTGGTATATGCCTTAGCAGACAGGTTTCTGACTTGACAGTCAACCCGGTCAGATTTCAGTTATAATATATACGAAGTGCACACCATTTAA
Source organism: Artemia sinica (assembly GCA_027921565.1). NCBI lineage: Eukaryota > Metazoa > Arthropoda > Branchiopoda > Anostraca > Artemiidae > Artemia > Artemia sinica. Next base: position 25,814,851 of record CM051264.1, on the reverse strand, counting down.
GGTAAGTTCAATATCCCAAAAAAAAAGAAAAAAAAAGAAAAAAAAACCGGTCCATCTTGGTTAGAGGTTAATATATTCATTTTTTGAGTATATTAAATGAAAAAAACAAGTTTTTTTTAACTGAAAGTAAGGAGCGACATTAAAACTTAAAACGAACAGAAATTATTCCGTATATGAAAGGGGCTGTCCCCTCCTCAACGCCTCGTTCTTTACGCTAAAGTTTTTTATTGTTTAAAAAATAGAGTTGTGAGAAAGTCAAACTTTAACGTAAAGAGCGAGGCGTTGAGGAGGGGACAGCCCCTTTCATATAGGGAATAATTTCTGTTCGTTTTAAGTTTTAATGTCGCTCTTTACTTTCAGATAAAAAAAGACTTGTTTTTTTATTTAATTTTTGAACGTTTTTGTATAAATGCAGGTTTTGATCTTGGCTCACAGTACATGAATAATTAAAACAAAATTTTCATATTAATTTACTTTTATTTGGTTAAATGGCTTTCATGAAACTTGTTTCATTTTATTTACGAACGTTTTTATTAATAATAAATATACGTAACTTACGAATTAAGTTACGTAACGAACTTCTATATTCATATATTTTTAATAGGTATATTAGGGGGTTCGCCCCCTAGTCAATACCTTTCTCTTTAAGCGAAAGTTCAAATTTTGTTCCAATTCTTTAAAAATGACCGCTTAATCACAAAGGCTGTTAATTAGAATAAATAGCTCTTATGAAAGTACTAAAAAATCTCTGGCTTAAAGAGTGAGGTATTGACTAGGGGGTGAACCCAATCATATATGTAATATTTTCTGTTCGTTTAAAGTTTTGATGTTGCTGCTGTTGCAGTTGAAAAACTTGTTTTTTTATATTTAATTCCTGATCTTTTTTAAATAATGCTGTGAAGTCCGAAGTCCCCTTCATAGCAATGTCCCTTTCCCCATGAAAACTTCCTTCGTGGAAAGATCCTCCTACATAACCCCCGACCCCCCCCCCCAATACCAGGAAAAATCTCCCCTGAAAACGTCTGTACTGTATACTTCCCAATAACAAATACTATATGCTAACATTGGGTAAAGTTCATAACTTTCAGCCCTCCTCCCGGGAACTTCGGGGGATTAAGTCATCCTAAAAGACATACTTATAATATTTTCGAACATGCTAAACAAAATGGCTATCTCAAAATTTTGATCAGGTGACTTTGGGAAAAGAATGAGCGTCGGAGGAGGCCTAGTTGCCCTCCATTTTTTTTGGTCACTTAAAAAGGGCACTAGAACTTTTAATTTTCATTCCAATGAGCCCTCTCACGATATTCTAGGACCACTGGGTCGATACGATCACCCCTGGGAAAAAAAACAAAAACAAATAAACACGCACCCGTGATCTTTCTTCTGGCAAAAAATGCAAAATTCCACATTTTTGTAGATAGGAGCTTGAACCTCTACAGTAGGGTTCTCTGATACGCGCAATATGATAGTGTGATTGTCATTAAGGTTCTATAGCTTTTAGGGGGTCTTTCCCCCTTTTTTCGAAAATCAGCCGAATTTTCTCAGGCGCGTAGCTTTTGATGTTAACACTGGGTAAAGTTCATAACTTTCAGCCCTCCTCCTGGGGGCTTCGAGGGATTAAGTCATCCTAAAAGACATAGTTATAATATTTTCGACCATGCTGAACAAAATGGCTATCTCAAAATTCTGATCGGGTGACTTTGGGAAAAAATGAGCGTGGGAGGGGGCCTAGTTGCCCTCCATTTTTTTGGTCACTTAAAAAGAGCACTAGAACTTTTTATTTCCGTTCCAATGAGCCCTCTCACAATATTCTAGGACCACTAGGTCGATACGATCACCCCTGGGGAAAAAAAAACAAAAAAAAACAAAAAAACAAATAAACACGCATCCGTGATCTTTCTTCTGGCAAAAAATGGAAAATTCCGCATTTTTGTAGATAGGAGCTTGAAACCTCTACAGTAGGGTTCTCTAACACGCTGAATATGATGGTGTGATTTTCATTAAGGTTCTATAACTTTTAGGGGGTCTTTTCCCCTTTTTTTCGAAAATCAGCCAAATTTTCTCAGGCGCCTAACTTTTGATAGGTAAAATTAAACTTGATGAAAGTTATATATTTGAAATCAGAATTAAAATTTGATTCTTTTGATGTATCTATTTATATCAAAATTCCGTTTTTTAGAGTTTCAGTTACCATTGAGCCGGGTCGCTCCTTACTTACAGTTCGTTACCACGAACTGTTTGAAAATACAGGTCTAAATTACAATTTTGTACAGTTTGAAAAGCTCTTTCAGCAAGTCAAATAGGTTTTTTGGTTTTTTGATTAATTATTTGCACTGATATTGATATGGAGAATTCCAAGCGAATGCTGCTGAGTAAATTTTTTCTTGCATTATAATAAAAAGAAAACCATTTTGTGCAGCCATTAAGTCAGCATTGACTTTTATTAGACTTATATGTAAATATGCTTGTATCAGATACTAGAATTGTAACAATTAACTATTACTTATTCAAATTCTTCCTTGAGTAGCTAATACTGGGAGGGATTTAAGCCTTTTCAGGTATACAGGTGTGAACCTTTTTCCAGGTATAATGCTTTAAACGATTTACTTATGGTAAAGAAAATTTTCGGATAGATTTTAAAAGAAAATTGTTAAAAAGCACACGGGGAGAGTTTTGAAAGTGCTCACAGCTTCAGCGTAAGGTGCTTGGTACTGAGAAGGGGGGGGGGGGATATCCCATTCATATTCGGAATAAAAAATCTCTTGAAAACTAAGAAACAAATTGTTTTTTTATGCATCTTATCTACATTATTCTATGGGTTGAGTCCGTCTTAGGGGGGCGCTGACCCTTTTTATGATTTAGGAGTTTAACCAGATGGAATTTTGAGCAAAATAATTTACTCCCTAAGTTTTAATCTTGTTTTTTACTTTCAATAGAAAAGGCATACATTTTTTGTTTCTTAAGGCGTTAAAACTTATAAAATAAAAGAGGTTGCTATTGTGATAACAGTTTACAGATCGACATTTTTAATTGATTTTAGCTATGTATTGAGTTTCTGAGTGTTTTTCAATTATGTTAATAGTAAATGATAGATTCGTATTTTAATTTCTTGGCTCTCGATGCAATAGGCTATGAGATATTATCGCGAACATTGCTATCAATTTAATAATATAAAATATGTCATTCAAGATGCGAAATGTATTAAGAACCATACCTCGTTTCAGAGGTTAAGAGACGTATTGTTTAATTAAAATAGGAAGTTTTTTTAAAAGTATAAACAGCTTTAAGGTAGAGAGCATCATATTAAAAATATATTTGGTTTAGCCTCCATCTAGGACTGCCGCTCTTTTCTCTATGTGTTTAATTAGGTTGATATTTAGGTCTTTAAGTTTACGAGCTACCTACTGAGAAAACTGAAAATAATTTTTTATTTTAGGATGTTGTTGATCAAACTCCCCAGCAAAAACGGGCAAAGTTGGATGTCACCCCTGACAGCAATGTGAGTCATAGAAAAATACACAATGAAAATACCCCCTTGCGCATTTTCGAAGATTCGAGTGCTATAAGAAAACGGATAAGGATGCTTGTAAAAACACAAGAAAAAGATAGACATTCACTTCTGTTTAAAGGACGAGATGTGAGGCGCTATACTCAGTTAAACCATGCAAGGAAGTATCCTATAGTGTTGTTATGCTAAATTTCAAATCAATCAGTGATTGTTCCTTTTTAAAAGCAGTATTTTTATGATTTCAAATAAAATTTGTTGACTTTTTAATACTCCCATTACTCAAAAGGTCCAGAGATTCTTAGCATATATTTTATATCCTAATCCCCTGCGATATAACCTATTCATCACTTGAAAAAGCCATTATAACTGTTGATTTTTTATCAAAAAATATACTTTAAAGTGGATTATAGAATGGACTTGTTCCAGTTCGGCACCCATAGTTGAGATTCTGGTACTATTCCTACTTGCATCGATAGCTAAACTACCAAGTGAGAAAAAATTGTCATTTGTAGCTGATTTGGAAGGGTAAATATCAACTTGACAACATCATCTTTTAATGTCAAGGTTACTAGTGCTTCCATTCATGGTTCTATTCACGAGACCCAACTGATCATGCATCTAGCTTTTTTAATATTTTATACATTATATTTAGGTTTCTTAACCTTTCGTAGGTGTGTATTGCATGAAACTCATAATTTGGGATGTCTAGTTTGCTATTTTGAACTTTTCTGAGCTAGATTTCCTAACCTTTCGTAGGTATATGTCTGGTTTTATTAATAATATTTGATTTTCTAATAAAGTTGGGTTTTAATTTTCAGAAATAAGAAAATACATGTTTAAAATACATCTAATTTTAATAATTGGGTACATTTTTGCAGATTTTTTAATAAAGTTGGGGTTTAGTTTTCAGAAATAGGAACATCCCACTTTAAAATACATCTGATTTTATTAATAAAATTTGATTTTTTTATATAAAGTTGGGTTATAGTTTTCAGAAATAAGAACATCCATAACGTTCTGTTCTAAATTTTTCAGTAGAAGATAGAAAAAGTTACACGTTGATTGTGAATGTTTGCCATGAAGATAAAGAGTTCTACTTTCTGCGTTTTCTCAAAGAAGTGCAAAAATGTTCAAGTTCTCTTCTGAAGGTAAAAAGTTCCTCTTTAATTCTGAGTTTTCTCAATAAATTGAAGAAAAAGTTCAACCTCCCTTCTGAATTTTCTCAAAGAAAAAAAAGTTACAGATCATTTCTAATTTTTTTCAAAAGAAAATAAAAAGGTTCCACTTCAGTTCTGAATTTTCGCAAACACGGGAAACAAGTTCTGAGTTTCCTCTGGAGTTGACATCGTACTCTAAAAAATAATGGAAACAAAGACGAAGTAATGCATTAAAATACCTTTATTGTTATAATTACATGATGAATATCATCCTAAAAATGAACTATGACACCAAAATGGAATAAGTATCATATAACGAGAAAACATTATGAAACAATTTTATAATAGGCTTTGAAATAACCTTTATTTCTATGGATGAATGGGTGAAGCCTAAAAAAAACAGAAATTACTATCATTGAATAAATGGAACATAAAAGGAACAATGTTCTGTTCTAAATTTTTCAGTAGAAGATAGAAAAAAGTTATACTTTGATTGTGGATATTCTCCATGATGATAAAAAAGTTCCACTTTAATTCTGAGTTTTCTCAACGAAGTGAAAAAAGTTCCAAGCCCTCTTCTGAATTTTTTCAATGAAAAGAAAAAAGTTACAGTTCAATTTTAATTTAAACTAAAGAAAAAAAGGTTCCACTTCAGTTACAGATCAATTCTAATTTTTTCCAAAGAAAATAAAAGGTTCCACTCCACTTCAGTTCTGATTTTTCTCGAAGAGATGAAAAAATTTAAAGTTCTGTTCCGCATTTTCCATAGAAGATAGAAAAAAGTTATACTTTGATTGTGAATATTCACCATGAAGATAAAGAGTTCCACATTAATTCTGAGTTTTCTCATTGAAGTGCAAAAATGTTCAAGTTCTCTTCTGAAGATAAAAAGTTCCACTTTAATTCTGAGTTTTCTCAATAAAGTTAAGAAAAAATCAAGCTCTCTTCTGAATTTTCTCAAACGCCTTCTATAAAAATCGACAAGGACAACGCCTTCTATAAAAATCCTATATGCCCCAGGGCAAAACTTAAAACCTTTGCACTGAGGGTTTTGGTGGATTGTCCTCCACAAAACATATTTTCTATCTGGAAATCAAATACGCTGAACAAAATAGCTGAGTCAAAATTTTGATTGGATGTGTTTGGGGGAATGATGGGCGTGGGGTGTGGCTAGTTGGCCTCCAATCACTTTCGAGTATTAAAAAGAGCACTAGCCCTTTGAATTTCCAATCGAATGAACCTTTTTTGAAGTTTATACGGCAACACCTTCTATAAAACCTTATATGCCCAAAGGGCATAACTTAAAACCCTTGCCCTGAGGGTTGTGGGGGAGTGTCCCCCTCAAAAACATATTTTCTGTCTGGAAATCAACTACGCTGAACAAAATGGCTATCTAAAAATTTTGATTGGATTTGTTTTGGGAAATGATGGGTGGGGAGTATTTCCAATCGAATGAGACTTTTTTGAAGTTTCTTCGACAACGCCTTCTATAAAAACCTCATATTCCCCCAGGGCAAAACTTAAAACCCATGCCCTGAGGGTTGTGGGGGAGTGTCCTTCTCCAAAATATATTTTCTATCTGGAAATCAACTACGCTGAACAAAATGGCTATCTCAAAATTTTATGTGGATGTGTTTGGGGGAATGATGGGCGCGGGATGGGGCTAGTTGCCCTCCAATCACTTTCGACTATTAAAAAGGGCACTAGCCCTTTGAATTTCCAATAGAATGAACCTTTTTTGAAGTTTCTACGACACCACCTTCTACAAAACCCTATATGCCCATAGGACATAACTTAAAACCCTTGCCCTGAGGGTTGTGGGGGAGTGTCCTCAAAAATATATTTTCTATCTGGAAATCGACTATGCTGAACAAATTTGCCCATTATGTTCTAAAAACCTTATATGCCCCCAGGGAATAACTTAAAACCCTTGCCCTGAGGGTTGTGGGGGAGTGTCGTCCTCAAAAATATATTTTCTATCTGGAAATAAACTACGCTGAACAAAATGGCTATCTCAAAATTTTCATTGGATGTGTTTGGGGAATGATGGGAGTGGGGGGAGCTAGTTGCCCTCCAATCACTGTCGACTATTAAAAAGGGTACTAGCCCTTCAAATTTCCAATTGAAAGAGCCTGTTTTGAAGTTTCTACGACAACGCCTTCTATAAAAACCTTATATGCGCCCAGGGCGTAACTTAAAACCCTTACCCTGAGGGTTGTGGGGGAGTGTCGTCCTCAAAAACATATTTTCTATGTGGAAATCAACTACGCTGAACGAAATTGCTATCTCAAAATTTTGATTGGATGTGTTTGGGGGATTAGTGGGCGTGGGAGGGGGGCTAGTTGCCCTCCAGTCACTTTCGAATGTTAAAAAGGGCCCTAGAACTCTCGATTTACAATTGAATGAGCCCCTATTGAAGTCTCTACGACGACCCCTTCCATATGGAGTGCCCTGCTCTAAAGTAAAAAAAAATATATGGTACATTGTGCCAACATTGTTCTTATATGCCCTCAGGGCATAACTGTAAACCCTTACCCTGAGGATTGTGGGGGATTGTCCTCCTCAAAAAGATATTTTCTATCTGGAAATCAACCACGCTGAACAAAATGACTATCTCTAAATTTTGATTGGATGTGTTTGGGGGAATGACGGGCGTGGGGGGGGCTAGCTGCCCTCCAATAACTTTCGAATATTAAAAAGGGTACTAGCCACCCTAATTTCCAATCGAATGAGCCCTTTTTGAAGTTTCTACGACAACTTCTTCGATACGAAGTGCCTATTGAAGAAAAAAAAACACATTGTGGCCACATCGTTCTTTACTTAGGCAGCGCTGGCGCGCTGCCTATGATTCCGTAAGAGCTAGATCTACTTTTGTAAGTACTATTTGTATTTATATGAATTTTTGTTTGTTTTGCAAAATCTATTTTGTATTTTGTATTAACTATTTTGTATTTCGTATTAACTATTTTGTATTTTGTGCATATACTTTGTGTTTATTATGTTCATTTTAAACTTGTGCAGAAGAGAGCTAGAGCTTGAGCGAGCAGGAACAGCCGTATCGGTATCAGCCGGCCATCAGGCCTTAAACTGCAGGGAACAGGCATCTCGAGTACTTGCACTTTCCAGAAGCCAATCAAATTATGTATTTTGTCTTGAATTGTATGTGAATGTTTTATTTTGTATTTTGTACAATATATTCTGAATGTGAAAAAGTGCGTTTGGTATCCAAAAGAAGCTTGTTTAAGAATAAGTTTTCATTTTCTTAAAAAAGAAGATATAGCCTTAGTGGATGTATTTTTACAAGACTTATTTTGTATGAACACTATTGTAAAAACATTTGTGTTTTTTAAGAAGTATTTTATATGTTTTAAAAGCCTTTCCTGATTTTTAAGAATTATTTTGTATTTTGAAAGAACACAACCATGCATTCCCATCAATCATCAATGAAAATCAAGTAGTCAGTATTATAGAAATGACAAAATTATCTGTATACCTTTCAAGGTAAATCAACTACAACGTTTAAGATACAAATATCAATAAGAATTGCTGCTAACAATAATAATTTTTATTACTGCTAAATGGGGTTTTGATGTATGCTTAGTGGATGATAACCATGAGCACAAATAAGCTGAATTTCAAGAGGGGGGGGGGGCTTACCTGGTCTAATCATAACTTCCAATGCTGTATAATAGAAATCTCAAAACAAAAATATAAAATATAAGGCAGCATCATTCAGCCAGGGGGGTTTGAGCCCCCCTCTTTCCCCCTTATGTGCGCCCATGGATGATACCCAATGATTTTTTAGTGAACAGGACTTTTAATACACATTCAAAAATCTTACTGCTATAAGGCTCAAAATATTTTGGTCTATATTACGGATCCGTTACTTAAAATATCTAAAAAAGTTCGAACACTGGAATGTCTTATTAAAATTACACTGATTGTAACGTGTTTTATTTGAATTATTTTAGAAATAAACTTGCCCCTTAAAGTTACTTCATACGGGAAAACTTGGGCTCTGGGAAACTTAGCGGAAGATGCTCAATACTTTTTCAAAATGTATATATATTAAATTTGAGTAAATTTAATCAATAAAAATCAAAGAGAGGATTAGTGGCTATAGGAGACAACTAGCAAGTTGGCTACTATTTTCTCACTTGCTTGCACTATTTACAAGTAATATTTGACTAATCTTAACGAGTAAAAGAAACTGCCGAAACCTCTAAAAAAAATGTACCTAGATCTCTACCTCTTGGATGGTATGTAAAAGAGGTTTTTTAAAAATATAATACACAATATATGTGATTTTTATAAATGCAAACCACGGGCTCTAAAGGAGGCTTAGTGGACAATACTAAATATTAAAAAAAATATACATTCATTAAATTTGGCTTAGTAAGAACTTGTTTTATTTAATTTTCATTAAAAACAATTTTTGAAATTTTCAATAATTGTTTTTAATGAAAATTAAGCAGAGGATTAGTGGCTAATGGCAATACCTCTATAAGAAAAACGCGCCTTGACCTCTACCTCCTGGGTGGTGTGGAAAAGAGGTCGTGTGAAAAAATGATTTTCTTTGAATTTTTTTTTAGTTTGAAGAAACATTGCCAAAAAAAAGAAGGCTGAAAAAGAGAACAAGGAGGTTGTCTAAAAAAGAGAAGCGAATCGGGAAGAGCTGGAACCAATCAGGAATCAAGATGCACTATACTTCATCCTTTTAAAGACATAGGAAGAAACCAAAGACGACGGTGACGACAACGTTCTTCTGTTCCAAAGACACAATCACGATGAAATTTCCTACGTCGCCACACTTGCCAGCAAGTTATTGTCTATTCCTGCGACTAGTGTGACCGCAGAAAGACTATTTTTGGTGGTAGGCCTGATAGTGACTATGATAGTGACTTAGAAAAGAAATGGCCTCAGTCCACACAGAGTGTATAATTTGATTTTCATTCACGATAACTATAGCCACATCCCACAGTTCTAATATACTTCTGAAATTTGCCTGAAGGAGTTTTTTTCGACGCACTAATATTCAAAGATAAATGATGAATACGGTAATACGGTATTCGAAGTTTCGTATACAGTAGTTTTCGAGGAATATAAATAATACTAATTTTGATTATTAATTCTGTTAGAAAAACATAGCTCTTAGATATTTCAACTATTCTGCAAGGATTCTGAAATGCCACTGCCATTTCGTTTTTACCAGATTTCTACTTCTCTTGATGAATAATGAAGAAGACCAGCGTCCAGCAAGCGAATCGCAAAGTTTCTACCTCATGAATAGGTTGAATATCTTGTAAATAAAAACTGGATTTGAGGAAGACTAAAATCTATTCTATAAATCATATACAACAACTTTCTATATAAACCTTATATGCCCCTAGGGCATAACTGACAACCTTTGTACTGAGGGCTCTGAGGGGGTTATCATCCTAGAAGACCTAATTTCCAGACCTTTCAACTACGTTGAACAAAATGAATATCTCAAAATTTTGATTGGATGTGTTTGGGAAAATGGTGGGCGTGGGAGGGGCGTTAGTCGCTATCCAATCACTTTCAACTATTAAAAGACACTAGCCCTTTCAATTTTTAATTGAATGAGCCCTTTTGAAATTTCTGCGGCAAGGCTTTCAATAAAACCTTTATATGCCCCCAGGGCAAAACTTACAAGCCTTGCACTGAGGGCTCTGAGGGAGTTATCATCCTAAGAGACAAAATTTTCAGGACTTTAAACTACGTTGAACCAAATGGATATCTCATAATTTTAATTCAATGTGTTTGGGAAAAAAGTGGCCATGAGAGGGGTGTTAGTCGCTATCCAATCACTTTCAACTATTAAAAAAGGCACTAGCCCTTTCAATTTTTAATTGAATGAGCCCTTTTGAAATTTCTGCGGCAAGGCTTTCAATAAAAACTTTATATGCCCCCAGGGCATAACTTACCACCCTTGCCCTGAGGGCTGTGGGAGGAAGGGTTGTCATCCTTAAAGACCTAATTTCCAAGACTTTCAACTACGTTGAATAATATGGCTATCTAAAAATGTTGATTGGATGTATTTGGGGGAATGATGGACGTGGGGGGGCTAGTTGCCCTCCTATCACTTTCGACTATTAAAAAGGGCACTAGTTCTTTGAATTTCCAATAGAATGAGCCCCTTTTGAAGTTTCTACGACAATGCCTTTTATAAAAACCTTATATGCCCCTTGCCCAATAAAACCCTTGATTCTATAAGAAACCCTTAAAAAACCCTTGCCCTGAGGGTGGGCGTGAGAGGGGCATTAGTTACTATCCAATCACTTTCAACTATAAAAAAGGCACTAGCCCTTTCAATTTCCAATTGAATGAGCCCTTTTGAAGTTTCTACGACGCTTTCAATAAAAACTTTATATGCCCCAGGTCATAACTTACAACCCTTGCCCTGAGGGCTGTGGGAGGAAGGGTTGTCATCCTTAAAGACCTAATTTCCAAGACTTTCAACTACGTTGAATAAAATGGCTATCTAAAAATGTTGATTGGATGTGTTTGGGGAAAAAGTGGGCGTGAGTGGTACTAGCCATTTGAATTTCAAATTGAATGAGCCCTTTTCAAGTTTCTACGATAAATATTTCAATAAAAACCTTATATGCCCCATGGCATAACTTATAATCCTTACCCTGAGGGTTGTGGAGGAGTGTCCTCTTCAAAGTATGTTTTCTATCTGGAAATCAACTACGCTGAACAAAATGGCTATCTCAAAATTTTTATTAGATGTGTTTGGGGGAATGATGGGTGTGGGGTGGGGCTAGTTGCCCTCCAATCACTTTCGACTCTTAAAAAGGGCACTAGCCCTTTGAATTTCCAATCGAATGAGCTTTTTTTGAAGTTTCTGCAACAAGGGTTTATTCAACTACGTTGTATAAAAGGGCTATCTAAAAATTTTGATTGGATGTGTTTGGGGAAAAGGTGGGCGTGAGAGGGGGGTTAGTTGCCCTCAAATCACTTTCGATAATTTTAAAGGGTACTAGCCCTTTGAATTTCAAATCGAATGAGCCCTTTTTCAAGTTTCTACGACAAAGATCTCAATAAAAACCTTATATCCCCCCAGGGCATAACTTATAATCCTTGCTCTGAAGGTTGTGGGGGAGTGTCCTCCTAAAAAATATGTTTTCTATCTGGAAATCAACTATGCTGAACAAAATGGCTATCTCAAAACTTTTATTGGATGTGTTTGGGGGAATGATGGGCGGGGGGGGGGCTAGTTGCCCTCCAATCACTTTCGACTATTAAAAAGGGCACTAGCCCTTTGAATTTCCAGTTGAATGAGCTTTTTTGAAGTTTCCACGACAACGCCTTCTTTAAAAACCTTATATGCCCCCAGGGCATAGCTTAATACCCTTGCCCTGAGGGCTGTGGGGGAGTTTCCTCCTCAAAAACGTATTTTCTATCTGTAAATCAACTACTCTGAACAAAATGGCTATCTCAAAATTTTGTTTGGGGTATGTTTGGGGAAATGATGGGCGTGGAAGGGGGGCTAGTTCCCTTCCAATCACTTTCGACTATTAAAAAGGGCACTAGCTCTTTGAATTTCCAGTTGAATGAGCTTTTTTGCAGTTTCTACGACAATGCCTTCTATAAAAACCTTATATGCCCCAGGGCACAACTTAAAACCCTTGCCCTGAGGGTTGTGGGGGAGTGTCCTCCTCAAAAACATATTTTCTATCTGGAAATCAAGTACGCTGAACAAAACGTCTATCTCAAAAATTTTGATTGGATATGTTTGGGGGAGTGATGGGCGTGGGGGGCTAGTTGCCCTCCAATCACTTTCGACTATTAAAAAGGGCACTAGCCCTCTGAATTTCCAATCAAATGAGCTTTTTTTGAAGTTTCTACGACAAGGGTTTATTCAACTACGGTGAATAAAAAGGCTATCTAAAAATTTTGATTGGATGTGTTTGGGGAAAAGGTGGGCGTGAGAGGGGGGTTAGTTGCCCTCAAATCACTTTCGACAATTTAAAAGGGTATAAGCCCTTTGAATTTCAAATCGAATTAGCCCTTTTTCAAGTTTCTACGGCAAAGATTTCAATAAAAACCTTATATGCCCCCAGGGCATAACTTATAATCCTTGCTCTGAAGGTTGTGGGGGAGTGTCTTCCTCGAAAATATGTTTTCTATCTGAAAATCAACTACTCGGAACAAAATTGCTATCTCAAAACTTTTATTGGATGTGTTCGGGGGAATGATGGGTTGGGGGGGGGGCTAGTTGCCCTCCAATCACTTTTTACTATTAAAAAGGGCACTAGCCCTTTGAATTTCCAGTCGAATGAGCTTTTTTGAAGTTTCCACGACAACACCTTCTTTAAAAACCTTATATGCCCCCAGGGCATAACTTAATACCCTTGCCTTGAGGGCTTTGGGGGAGTGTCCTCCTCAAAAACGTATTTTCTATCTGGAAATCAACTACGCTGAACAAAATAGCTATCTCAAAATTTTGATTGGATATGTTTGGGGGAATGATGGGCGTGGGGGCTAGTTGCCCTCCAATCACTTTCGACTATTACAAGGGTACTAGCCCTTTGAATTTCCAATCAAATGAGCCTGTGTTAAAGTTTCTACGATAACGCCTTCTATAAATACCTTATATGCCCCCAGGGCATAACTTAATACCCTTGCCTTGAGGGCTTTGGGGGAGTGTCCTCCTCAAAAACATATTTTCTATCTGGAAATCAACTACGTTGAACAAAATGGCTATATCAAAATTTTGATTGGGTGTATTTGGGGGAATGATGGGCGTGGGGGGGGCTAGTTACCCTCCAATCACTTTTGACTGTTAAAAAGGGCACTAGCCACTCTAATTTCCAATCGAATGAGCCCTTTTCGAAATTTCTACGACAACTCCTTCGATACGAAGTGCCCGGGTATGGAGAGAAAAAAAAACGAAACACATTGTGCCCACATTGTTCTTTACTTAGGCAGTTCTAGCGCGCTGCCTATAATATTGAACATACTCCTCGTTTAGTACTTGTGTATTATACCAATCACACTTATACATTTAAAATTCCCACGTTAAATATATTGGAAAATTTAAATCAAAACATCCCTCCAAAATAAAAAATAATTTATATCCCTTAATGGAACCACTATTCACTCATTCATAGCTTAGTTGATATGCAAATATCAATTAAGCTTCAAGCCTTACCCTCTCTTTAAATATTATTGACCATATTCCTCGTTTGGTACTTGTGTATTATACCGAGCACACTTATACATTTGAAATTCTCACGTTAAATATATTCGGAAATTTAAATCAAAAATCCCTCAAAAATAAAAAATAATATGTGCCTTAATGGACTTACCATTCCCTGAGATTTATCCCATAGTTGATAAAACAATTAATATTCCAACCCTTTTCTCTTTTTAAAATAATTATTTCCAATTCCATGTGTACGTAAAAATCTCAAGTCAAAATTCCTTGTAAGAAATAATCTGCAATTTGTCACTTGAATCCTAACACCCTCTCAAAAGTAGGTCAAAGTTCCTTCCCCTTGGCTTAGTAACGCATTCTAAGTGCCATTATGTAAGAATTTCTGTCATATCGCATTCTAAGTCCCGTCATTTTATCGATTTTTAGATCTAGTTTATGTATTCCTGAAATCTAATAGGCTTAGAAACATCTCTGATTTGCCCAGGAATGGGTGTAGCTGCAGAAAGTGGTCTGACAGGTCTTGTATATTTGGAAACTTTACCCCTCTTACTACTAGCAGCTACGACGGAGTAGGGTAAGTTCAATTTCACAGAGGTTAAGAGTTTCTCGGCTCTCTTGTGATAGGCTGGACAAAGTTGCTTCTCAAGTGCCGTGTGCATATTTTTATTACTATTTTTACAAAAGGTGTCTTTCTCGATGCAATTTTCTGTTACGTGGCTAGGATTACCACATTTTCGACATGATTATAGTGACTTTTTACAGTTTTTTTTTGCTATGACTAAGGGCTAGGCAAATTGTGCATTGTAGGGGGCTTTGGTTTATAGGACTTATTGCGAAGGGCCATGCCATACAAAAAATTTTTCTCTTTGCAACAATTTTTTGCATACAATGAGCACTGAGCGACTGGGTATAAGATTCCCATCATTTTTCAAGCTCAGTCTTGTGGTAGTTGTTCGTTGGACGGGATGACCCGAAGAATCCCTTAGTTCAGCTGTAAATTCCTCTATTTGTATAGCGGTGTCAACACCATAAACCATGTATTTTTACGATTTTTCTACCTCTTTTGAAGTGGCAAAGATTTTGGAACCCTCAACGATTAGTTCCCTTGACCTTGAAAGGACTTAATCCGTGGCCTTGTGAGAGGTAAAATAAAGATCTATCAAACCGTTTTTCAGAAAGACTACGTCAAAAGTTGAGTTAGCTAGTAGAAATATAGGCTTCCTAATATCCATTAACCGGTCTCTAATAAAGGGTTGATCATTGGTTTTCTTGATGGTCACAATGTAATAGTTTGGCTGATCTAAAGAGCTAGGTAGGGATTCAATTGGTGGGGAATCATCAGGGAGTGATCTAATATCTGGTTGGGGTTGTTCAGGGGGTGATCTAATTGTATAATTTTTTTTTGCCAGGGGTTTCACCGGTACTTTTAGCTTGAAGGATGTTTAGGGCATGTATCCCCTAAAATATGTGGTTGATTGAGACATAGGAGTTGGGGGGGGGGGTCTGGTTAAATTTATTTTTGAGGGCAGGAAAGGTTAGACATCGATATCTTTTTCAGGAGGTTCCCTTGTGTCAGACATGAGCTATTTGGATCTAAAAATCTCACATCTGATTTCTTTCACTGTTCAAGACTATAATAGAAATCCTATAATCCAATTAACAAGAACCAAGGTCTCTAATATCATTTAGGAAAGTCCAAGGACATGCATGGTCAGTAAAAGTTCACGTTACACACGGGGAATTTCGACTGGCAAATACCAAGAGTGAAAACACCAATTAGATGTTAACACAGCGGAAGGTAGTCCATAACTCAAGTGCTACCAGGATCTTTGTTCTCAGTGAGTTTAAATGGTAATATTTTTTATTTCCTATTTATATACAATGTTTAATGTTTTCTTTTTTCCCTGGAGCGTCACACCCTACTGGAGTCCATGGAGAGGATTCCTATATCACAGATTTGTTCAGAGAATTGGAAATTATGATTCTGTGAAGAATTTTTTATATTCCACCCCCCTCCGGGTCGGTCGAAAACAGGATCAGCCGCTTTGTGGCATGTTTGAAACAGGTTTTATGCGGCCATGCCCCATAGAAACAAAAATGAATTCTTGTCGAAAAGGGGCATGTTTAAGAGCTGACGTCACAAGACTTGTTTTGTTTCTTAAGCTAATACGAAGGTGATGACATGCCAATTCTAAACCAAAAACGACTCTATCGAAATGTGGCACGTATAGGCATCATGTCAAAAAACTGGTTTTTGTTCTATAAGCTAATATGAAACCAATGGCAAAAGTTCATTTGCATTGAATAATTAAGGGTTTGCTGGAATTCAGTGGTAGAGTAAGTACTTTGAAATAAAGATGGCAGTGAGAGATAAACCCCTTTTTAAAAAATGGATGTCTTTTCAACTTAGGATTTATAAATACCTACTTCTAAGGTGTAGAATGTACAAAAATAAAAGTAGACATTTTATTTGTAAATATATTTGTTTCCTTTATGTATAAATTATATTTTTGGAAGGAGATTGTATAAAACATTTAGTTAAAAATTTTTGATGGTTTTCGTTCAAATAAGAAATTTTGTTTATCACTGGTTTCATATCAAGTGGGACTCTTGTTAAAATGGATTTAAATGGCCATGTTCACTGGAAAAGGGTGATTCTAACCCTCTAAATAGCTCCCTCTGGAGCTATTGTTTTATCCTTATATCCTTTCACTCTATACCTTCAACTCTGTTTCTACTTAGCCTTTTGTGTCATTCCTATCTAGTATTCATTCATATAGAAAAAAAATTACAAGAAACGTTGAATCGATAAATACTTTATTTTAAATAAGAGATTATTTTATAAAACACATGGTTGTGTCTTCTTCCACTGTCAAATCCATAGACACTTTGAGTGTCTGTTTTGTCGTTGTCGGGTAAACTTCGAAAGGTTAAATTTTTGTTATTTTTTTTCTTCTTTCTTTTTTGTTTAGCACTGAGGACAGCTTGAGGGAGGTCCTTGTAGAAATATTTGCTTGTTTCTTCGTCATCATGGTTTGCCACTGGCTGACAAAATCCTTGTTTTCTCACCTGTTTTGATTTTATTTTTCATTTTATTATTTTCTGATTAGAGAGCCTAAGTGTAGAAGTTTTAACTCCTATTTTCTATCTAAAATCTTGAATTTTGTACTTTTTCCTTGAAGAGATACGGTTTTATATGTTTCGTTCCCCATGCCCAATTGTAGCAAACCAAACCTAGAAGATTAGAAGAGGGCTTATTTGATCGTGAATCACAAATATTACTGACCTTTGAGAATAACCAAAGATTGGAGGGTAGCTATCAATTGTTCCACGCCTCTTTTTACCCATATAATGACATATCAAAATTTGGCATTATTAATTTGATTTAAACAGTAGAAAGGTCCAATAATTTATCTTTGGGGAGGAAATGATCCTTTATAGTCCAAGAAGAAGGAACTACAAGTTACGCAGTTTGCCCACCGTTCACATATAGTATTTCTCATTGCAGAATAGGAAAAAAATTATAATGGGAAGTGGTATTTTTTGGTGGGAAGGGGGTCCTTGAGTGGTATAAAGCCCTTCCGGGGGAATAATTTTTCATGGTAAGATTCAGGGAAATTTCTGAGCCAAATTTTACACAGAAAGCAGGAAAGGATTTCTTGTCAAAATTTGAAAAACAATCAGAAATTCCATTTATAAAACCAAGTTTTAAGCTTAAGAGAAACAAGAGCCATTTTAAATATGAGTGGAGCGGCTCCTTTCTCAACCCTTGCTCTTTAAGCTAGTCAGTTTTTGTTATCGTTCTATGACTCGTTCCTTTAGGAATGAGTCATAGAACACAAGGGCTGTTGAATTTGAAGTATTTTTAAATAACTTGCTTTTCAAACAGTTCGTGGTAACGAACTGTAAGTAAGGAGCGACCAGGCTCAATGGTAACCGAAACTCTAAAAAACGGAATTTGGTACCAATAGATACATCAAAAGAATCAGATTTTAATTCTGATTTCAAATATATAAGTTTCATCAAGTTTAATATTACTCATCAAAAGTTACGCGCCTGAGAAAATTTGGCTGGTTTTCGAAAAAAGGGGGAAAGACCCCCTAAAAGTAATTGAACCTTAATGAAATTCACACCATCATATTTAGCGTATCAGAAAACCCTACTGTAGAGGTTTCAAGCTCCTATCTACAAAAATGTGGAATTTTGCATTTTTTGCCAGAAGAAAGATCACGGGTGCGTGTTTATTTGTTTTTTTTTCCCAGGGGTAATCGTATTGACCCAGTGGTCCTAGAATATCGTAAGAGGGCTCATTGGAATGGAAATTAAAAGTTCTAGTCCCCTTTTTAAGTGACCAAAAAAAATGGGAGGGCAGCTAGGCCCCCTCCCACGCTCATTTTTTTCTCAAAGTCACCCAATTAAAATTTTGAGATAGCCATTTTGTCCAGCATAGTCGAAAATCTAATAAATATGTCTTTTACGATGACTTAATCCCCCACAGTTCCCAGGGGAAGGGCTGTAGGTTATGAACTTTGCCCATTGCTTACATATTGTATTGGTTATTGGGAAGTATAAAGACATTTTCAGGAAGAATTTTTTTCTGGTGGGGGCGGGGGCTGGAGGAGGGGCTATCTATTCTAATTAAACGGCCTTTGTGATTCAGGGGTTTGTGAATTAAAACATTTTTAACTTTTAACGTAAAGAGCGTGGTATTGACTAAGGGGAGAACCCCATCATATACGTAATAAAAAAAAAAAAAAAAATAAAAAAAAACAAGCGATACGGCTCAATAGTAATCGAAACTTTTAAAAACGGAAGTTTGATGTCAATAAATGTATCAAAAGAATGGGCTTATAATGCTGATTCTAAATATATGAATTTTATTAAGTTTAGTATTACTCATCAAAGGCTACGAGCCTGAGAAAATTTACCTGATTTTTTAAAGAGGGGGGAAACATCCCCTAAAAGCGAAAAAAATTTAATGAAAATCACACCGTCAGATTCAGCGTATCAGAAAACCCTATAACATAGGTTTCAAGCTCATATCTACAAAAATCTGCAACTGTGTATTTTTTGCCAGAAGAAAAATATACGAATATAGAAGTTCGTTACGTAAATTAATTTGTAAATTACGTCAGAACCAAATTTAGAGAGCCATTTAGCAAAAGAAAAGTAAATTTTTTATGCAAATTTTGCTTACTTATTCAATGCCGGCGAGCCAAAATAAAAGCTGCATTAACTAAAAAACGATCAGAAATTAAATAAAAAAAACAAGTTTTTTAAACTGAAAGTAAGGAGCGACATTAAAACTTAAAACGAACAGAAATTATTCCGTATATGAAAGGGGCTGTGCCCGATTTTCGACTATGTTGAACAAAATGGCTATCTCAGAATTTTAATTCGGTGACTTCGGAAAAAAAATGAGCGTGGGAGGGGGCCAAGTTGCCCTCCAATTTTTTTGTTTTATTTCATTAGAATTAATGACACTCCACTTCTCGCGTGTGTACCTAGATTCTAAACAAGTACCGTTGTTTCTTATGGAAAAGAAAGCACGAACTTGACAGCTGACAGTTAAAATTTGGGATTTGCAGGTTGCACAAAATATCTTCAAAGTTTTCCAATAGCAAATCCTATCTGTGAGCAGTGGACAAATTATTAACTTCAAAAGGCCCTTCAACTTCTACAATAGAATCCTGTGAGTATTCTGCAGTTTGGGAGGGAGGGGGATATCTCAAATGGTGTATTTTAATGCCAAAACATCATAGTTCTAATTGAACCATCAGATAAATACAGAATTAGTTCTAAGTGAGAGACAAGGGCATTGCGGGAGTAAAAAACGATGTATAATCACCAGGGCCATAACCAGAATTTTTATTTTTGGGGGATATGTTTTGTTTGAGGAGGGGACAAAAGAAACTTTAAAAAAAGAATTAAAATTTGATTCTTTTGATGTATCTATTGGTATCAAAAATCCGTTTTTTAGAGTTTCGGTTACCATTGAGCCGGGTCGCTCCTTACTTACTGTTCGTTACCACGAACTGTTTGATATATTTTTTGGGTTATTCAACTATGCTGGACAGAATGGCTATCTCAAAATTTTGATCAGACGAAATTGGGAAAAAAAAGGGCGTGGGAGGGGGCCAAGTTGCCCTCCAGCATTTTTGGTCACTGAAAAGGGCACTTTAACTTTAATTTCCGTTCGAATGAGCTCTCTCTTGATGTTCTAGGGCCAATGGGTCGGTACGATTACCCCTGAAAAAAAAAATAAACACGCCTCCGTGATCTTTCTTCTGGCAAAAAATACAAAGTTGCAGATTTTTGCAGATATGAGCTTGAAACATATGTAATAGGGCTTTGTGATACGCTGAATCTGACGGTGTGATTTTCATTAAAATTATTTCACTTGTAGGGGATGTTTCCCCTCTCTTTCAAAATTCAGGCAAATTTTCTCAGGCTCGTAGCCTTTTATGAGTAATACTAAACTTAATAAAATTTATATATTTAGAATTAGCATTAAAAAAAGTTTTTAAAAGTTTTGATTACTATTGAGCCGTATCGCTTGTCTTTTTATTGTTTTTTTTTTTTTATTACGTAGTTCAAGTTCTTTATTAATCAATAAAAAAATTTTTGACAAAACTATCAAATTAATTACCCACAGTGAGAATAACTCGTGTGTGGGTTTATACGTATATGTTATTACGTATATGAGGGGGTTCTCCCCTTAGTCAATACCACGTTCTTTACGCTAAAGTTAAAAATTTGTTTAAATCACAAATCCCTGAATCACAAAGGCTGTTTAATTAGAATAAATAGCTCTTTTGAAAGCACTAAAAAAAAACTATAGCGTAAAGAGCGAGGTATTGACTTGGGGGTGATCCCACTCATATACGTAATAATTTCTGTTCGTTTTAAGTTCTTATGTTGCTTCTTACTTTCAGTTGAAAAAACTTTTTTTTTTAATTTAATTTCTGATCGTTTTTAAATAATGCTGGTAAATCTGGCGCCCCCTTCATAGAAATGTCCCTTACCCCAAGGAAACATCCTCCACGGAAAGATTTTCCCGAGTAACCCCTCCTCCTGCCCCCCCCCCACCAGAAAAAAATCCTTCATGAAAATGTCTGTAAACTTCATAATAACCAATACAATATGTAAACAATGGGCAAAGTTCATAAATTGCAGCCCTTCCCTGGGGACTGTGGGGGATTAAGTCATCCTAAAAGACATATTTATTAGATTTTCGACTATGTTGAACAAAATGGCTATCTCAGAATTTTAATTGGGTGACTTCGGAAAAAAAATGAGCGTGGGAGGGGGCCAAGGTGCCCTCCAATTTTTTGTTTTATTTCATTAGAATTAATGACATTCCACTTCTCGCGTGTGTACCTAGATTCTAAACAAGTACCGTTGTTTCTTATGAAAAAGAAAGCACGAACTTGACAGCTGACAGTTAAAATTTGGGATTTGCAGGTTGCACAAAATATCTTCGAAGTTTTCCAATAACAAATCCTATCTGTAAGCAGTGGACAAATTATAAACTTAAAAAGGCCCTTCAACTTCTACAATAGAATCCTGTGAGTATTCTGCAATTTGGGAGGGAGGGGGATATCTCAAATGGTGTATTTTAATGCCAAAACATCACAGTTCTAATGGAACCATCAGATAAATACAGAATTAGTTCTAAGTGAGAGACAAGGGCATTGCGGGAGTAAAAAACGATGTATAATCACCAGGGCCATAACCAGAATTTTTATTTTTTGGGGGATATGTATTGTTTGAGGAGGGGACAAAAGAAACTTTAAAAAATGTATCTGGATTACTTTTTGGTCTGCATTCTGGGAATATTTCTGGTCTACGCTGTTATCATGAAATGAAATTAGAGTATCGTTAAATCCAAAATAAGCAGGGATCTATTACATATGGAAGGGGGACTGCCCTTCGTCATCTGCAACTCCACCTTGTGATCACTGATACTCTGGAGGATGCTGATTAGATCAGCAATTGAGAGCTCTAGTCCAGGGGCGGATCGATAGCAAAATATTGGTGGGAGGGGTGGGGCAATGTGACAAAAGCGCCAATGAGCAAAATCTTTGGGGGGGGCAATTTGACAAAGGGCCCAATAATTGACCAAATATACAAGTTTATTCTAAAGGAAGAGTGAAAAAAAAACAGGGAAAGAGGACGCCAGAAAATCGTGGGGGGGATGGTTGACTTCAACAAAAATTTTACACGGGGGGAAGTTTGCCTGAATTCATAAGCAAAATTTACTCATTTACCTCATGAGAAGTAATCCATGAAGAACTATCATCAGTAATAATTCTCTGCTGTAAAATTTTCCACGCAAGAAACTTCCTGTTGGAGGGGAAGGACCTTTGAAAAATTTTCAACATAGAGGTGATTTTTGGTATGAATTAAAAAAAAGATCATAAATAAAGTTAAAAACAAGTATTTTTTCGAGTTAGATTATGTTCAGAAGAATTTTTCGTCCAGAATAGTGAACAAGATTTTTTTTTTTGGGGGGGGATGGGCATTTGCAGTAAGCATGAACTTTTACGAGGTAAAATTCATGGGGGTACTATCTTGCGCGTGGGAACTCTCCTTGGGGGAGTTTTCCTTTGGGAAATTGCCATGAATGGGGAGGTGTGTGTCTCGTTATTATTCGAAAAAAAGATCAGAAATTAAATTTTAAGAAAAACTATTTTTCAACTGAAAGCACGGAGCAGCACTAAAACTTAAGAAAAAAACAGAAATTAATATATTTGTGCGGTGCCTCCTCCTCAATACCCTGCTCTTTACGGTAAAGTTAAACCTTTTTTCCTAAGTCTTAAAAAGGGCCTCCTGAATCAAATTTCCCAGTTAATAGTGTTTGACATGTGAAAGTTTGCTAAGCATTAGAGATTTTCAGGGCAAGTTTATTCAAATTTTAATTAAGAACTACTTTTTAACCAACCCTTTAGATTAATAAAAATACCGTTTGCAAGAATTCTTATTGAAACAACCTGTTTTGGTATTTATTGGAACAACACAAACAGTGGAAAATATCCCCCGCCAAACTTTTCATAAATTAGTGCTACCGGTCACTGATTTTCACTGCGAAGGACACATTAAAACCTCTATATGGGATAATCTGCAGTACCTGCAAATATTTATCTAGATCTGTGAACGTTTGACACATCCAAAATTAGACTTCAAAATAGCACTTAAAAATAAGAGATTCGCGTCTCATATGCCATCTTCTATTCAAAGTACAAACTCCATAACTCGTAATTAGCAGACCCATATATACGATGGATATGTCTTTGTATCCTTGGCAAAAGCCAAAACAAGAGACATTCAAATTTTGTGACAGAAACCAGTTTTTTACGTAATGCCTAAACGTGCCGCATTTCCATAGAGTCATTTTTGGTTTAGAATTGGCATGTCATCACCTTCGTATTAGCTTAAGAAACAAAACAGGTCTTGTGACGTCAGCTCTTAAACATGCCCCTTTTCGACAAGAATTCATTTTTGTTTCTATGCGGCCATGCCACACAAAAACCTGTTTCAAACATGCCACAAAGCGGCTGATCCTGTTTTCGACCGACCCCCCCCCTCCTAATAAATATTTAGGGGACACATTTTTTCTGGGATGAACGTTATTCTCCAAGCAATGTCTTACAAATTAAATTATTTTACATTTAAGAGAACCTGGGGTCAAACAACTAGTAGTAACAAACTATAAGTAAGAAATAGCTGTCACGAAAACTGTCGATAGAACGTACTCTGGATTTTCTATTTCTTCTCGTTGGAGACTTTCCAATATCTCGTTGCTTCGTAGGGAAACATGAGCAGTTTTCGCCGACTGATCCAGTGCTATTATCATGTATTCTATCTAGAACAAAAAGTGAAATATTTCTTATACAAGTTAATATAATCAGATATGGCATAAGTTTACTTACAAATACTACAGTAGTGGAATTTTATGGATAATAATTTATTTTAAGTAGGTAGTATCTGAATAGAGCTAAACCAAAAAGGTTTAAGTTTAGGGACTTTCAAACTTTATAAGAAAGACGATTACTTAAAAGAAGCATTAAGGGCTACCTACAATGTGAAAAAAAACCTTATACTTCGTATATCAAATTTAAATAGAGTACCCTCTTTCTACACCCCCCGTAAGGTAACAACTAAGTATTATGAGAATGAACCCCCCCCCCCCCGCCCCTTCAAGTTTACTTCAATAATAACATTTTTGCTGTTTAGGTCATTTGCGTAATGGCCAAAAATTCATGCAATAGTAGTTAAAAAACGAATACTCTTTAAACTTTAAGCTTTTCGATAGCCTCGCCTTCTTCGAATAAATCCGAGATCCAACTTCCGTAAATACTTCCCTAATTTGACGGCGAGGTCGGGAAAACAGATACCTTTTTAGTCATAATTCTTCATTAAACAGTGCATATTTTATGTATGCACTTTTTGTCCTATGTGTGTCTATTCTATAATTTTTTGTGTTTCAGGGAAGAGTAATTGAATGCCTTAAACCTACATCCCCTCTGCTTTAAAAAGTAATTTTTTTTTTCAAATGCGGTTCTGCTCTTACCTCGTCTCCCCATTTTAAAACAGGACTTCGTGTGTCTTTCGTCTTATGGTAAATGTTGATAAATTGTTTAAGTCCATGTTTATGCACATGAGACGCTTTTTGCTTTGTTTCTTGCCATGACAATGGACTCCCTTCGGCTAACTCCTGAAATTAATTTTCTGTCAATCAATCGTTAATTCAGTACTAAAAGAACGAAGTTACAAATAACCAATAGATAGCTAGGCATTGAACAGAGAGCTTTCAAGCATGAAATAACACCTCTGACCATATTAACACCCAGGGGGCATGGAAAAGTTATGCTTGCCAAAGATATAGGTACTTGTAGGAAGGCCTGGGAAGTAAATTAGCCGCTATTTTTTTGTGAATTTTGCGTTTTCAGTAAAGTTTCGCACTTTTCCATGATGCATCAAATATATATAGAATGATCATGAATCAGTTTATTTGCCCTATTTTTATAGATATATGTTGCTTAAACTGCGAAGGAATAATTTTGAGCCCCCTGAGCCCTGCAAAAAAAAGCTTTGGTTTTGTGTTAATTTTGCTCATAAAAAAAAAAAAAAAAAAAAAAAAAAAAAACGAGGAACTTGATAAAGATTTTTTTTTATCTATTTCAGGCAACGATGCAAAAAAGATCAATGTTATTTTTTGATAAAAAGTAGCATTAAACACAAGATTTACCCCTGGTCTTATTCACACCTAAGGAATATATGCCCCAGAGATGTCCAAATAATATATATCAGCAGCCTAGTACTGGGTTCCATCAAGGGATCCCTAGTGGTAATACATAATAGAGTAAAACAGATTCAAAGAATTGAGATACTCGGTACGGTAGTAAAGTTGTTTTTCGGTAAGGGAAGATGAGTACAGGGAGCATGATAGAGGGCCGTGAACCTCAAAGGATTAAGGCGTACTTTTGGAATGTGCAAGGCAATAGTGACACTGAAGTAAATGAACTGATGAGAGTGGGATATATTAGGGTTAGGAGAAACTTAGAAAGGTTCGTGTGTTTGCCTAGATAATTTTAAATAATTTTGTGCATACAGAAAACCCTCTACAAATAGAATAGTATATAAATACATTCTTAGACCACACTGGCTCTACATGACAAATGAAACTCAGAGAGGAAATAAAATAACAAAATGAAAAATAAAATCCAAAAAATTTTTTTGTTTAGCACTGAGGACGACTTGGCGGAGGTTCTTGTCGAAATATTTGCTTATTTCTCCTTCTTCATGGTTCGCCACCGGCTGACAAAATCCTCGTTTTTTCCCCCTTTTTTATTTTATTTTTCATTTTGTTATTTTCTTTCCTCTCTGAGTTTTAGAATAGTATATGGAGGAGTAGATGTAGTAGACAGGGAAAAGTTTGTTTTTTTCCAGCTGTATGCCTTAATACCAATCTTGAAAACATGATACGGCTAAAACTGGTGCTATGGGATGTCAATATTATAATTTTTCCGTGTGTTTATTTCAGGCACCCCACACCCATCATTTCCTCAAATACATCGAATCGAAATTTGGTTGGATTGATTGGATAGACACTTGTTCAGCATAGTTGAACGGTCCAGTAATATATCTTTGATTATTTAACCACCACCCTCCCCCCAAAGTCTTCAGGGCGAGGGCTACAAGTAATGCTAGTTGGCCATTGTTACTATATAAGGTTTTTATGGAAGGGTGGTCGTATAAACTTCGGAGGGGGCTCATTCGATTATAAATCAGAGATTTTACTGCCGTTTTTAAGATTCAAAAGTGATCGAAGGGCAACTAGCCCCTCCCCCACAACGCCCTCTTTTTTCCTAATGCATCCAATCGAAATTTTGAAACAGTCGTTTTGTTCAAGTGTTCAAAACCATCTTACTCAAATAACTGAGCCCATGGGGATGACATAACTTCCACAGTTCTTCTTGATTTTAATGACGATTTTGATTATTCTACAAGTTTTATGCAGAAAGCTGTAAAAAGTAGTGTTATATTGTGTTCTTTTTTTTAAGGAGAACAAAATTTGTAATGCTTTGGCACCTAGCAATTTCCTTATATTGACCATTCCAAGATAATGTAACGCTACTTGGACTGAGGAGAAATTAATTTAGAATTTAATCTGTAGTCTGTTTAAAAGACTTTGATGATAATTCTTCTTGGGGTAAAAGTGTCCGAAAATACAAATTTCAAAACATACTAAATGCTTTCATTTACTCTTCGCTTGCAAGAAAACAAAAAATACATGCATTCATAAATTGTCTTGTTGCATTGGTTCAGAGCTTATTTATTGAATTTTTTTTTTAATTTGGTTCATTAGTGACAGGTCAACACTAATTGTTCATTCAATTAGGGCATTCGAATATAATCATAAATTTCTCAATCATTATCTTCAAGACATTTGTTTAGTTGTTCTTCTGTCTTTTTTATTTTTATTTTTACAGAAATGAGTTAAAAACAAACAGAGAATAAATAAAAAACAAGTTTAAAAAAAGGTAAAGACCAAAAGTATGTCTTGAACTGAGAAAAAAACTAACAGAAATTGTAATGAAAAATGAACTAAAAGTTAAAAGAAACACATTTTACACTTAATAAAAATGAAAACAATAATGAACTTAAATGTGCCTAAAAAATGATGTGAAACTCAAACTCAAAACGAACAGAAATCACTAGATATATGGGATTTGAGTGTAATTTGTGATTATATTTTTATTTTTAGTTGAAGAGATGAACTACTTAAAATTATTGGAAGCATGAACTCCAATTCAGTGGGGATAGATGGAATGAACCTCCGAGCTCTCAAGTCAGTTTTAGTTTACCTTTTGCCTTATATTGTTCATATAATAAATTTGTCGCTAGAAACTGGAATCTTTCCTGAAGGTCTCAAGACAGCCAAGGTTATTCCCCTTCACAAAGGTGGCTCAAGATCTGATTTTGGGAACTGGAGTCCAATCTCCATCCTTCCCCTTTTCTCTAAAATACTTGAAAAAGTTGTTCATCGACGACTCTACCAGTATTTGACACATCATGGTATCCTTAGTGATACTCAGTTTGGCTTCCACAAAAGTAACTTAACTACACATGCGGTGTAGCACCTATGTGATTTGGAAATCAGCGTCTTGATAGTGGAAAAATAGGCATTTTTCAAGGCATTTGATGCGGTTGATTTTAGTGTTTTATTAAGTAGATTAAATTTTTCAGGGGTTAAAGGGGCTTGTTTGAATTGGTTTGACTCTTTTTTAAAAGGGAGGTCAATAAAGTTTGTATTTAATAGTGTAACTACTAGTCCATATCTTGTGAATTGTGGTGTTTCACAGGGTTCTGTGCTGGGTCCGCTTTAATATTTGATTTATGTAGATACTATGAGATTTTACCTTCGTGATTCGCGTCTTACATCTTTCGCTGATGACACTGCTATTTCTTTTCGTGGTGTTTCTGTGGATGAGTTAATTAATAATGTAAATACGGTATTAAATGATTTAAGTGTGTTTACGTCTTTAAGTATGCTGGCGGTTAATGTAAAAAAGACAAGTTTTATGGTGTTTAGTCGAATTGGTCAGCCCATAGATCTTGATGGCCGAATATTATTTTCTGGTAATTCTCTAGAACAGGTTAACTTAATGAGGTATCTAGGTTTTTACCTAGACTGCAATATGTCTAGCAACCGTCACAGTTCAAGTTCAAGTTCTTTTAATTTCTCATTAAGTCACTACAAGACAAAATAACACTTGTACAATATGAATCAATGGAAAAGAAAATATTGACAGAGGGTGCCTAAACAGTGGAGTGCCTGAATCACTGTGGCAACTTTGATGCCAGAGTGATCTTGTGGCATCAAAAGTTGCAACAGGCCTTGGTCAGTTGCAACAGTTGGAAATTATGCGTCGACTGAAGCACTTTGTACCAGGTCGGGTGATGTTGCTTCTTTATAATGTGATTATTAGCCCCTATATATCGTACGGCTGTGTGTTATGGGCTAGCAATTTTCTCGGTAATTTAGGTTTGTACAGGTATCATAGGCAGCGCAATAGCGCTGCCTAAGTAAAAAACAATTTTGGTACAATGTATTATCTATTTATTTTCGGGTTTTGGCCAGGGCACTTCGTATCGAAGGAGTTGTCGTAGAAATTTCGAAAGGGGCTCATTCGATCAGAAAGTGGAATGGCTAGTGCCCTTTTTAATAGCCAAAAGTGATTAGAAGACAACTAACACCCCTTCCACATCCACCATTTCCCGAAACACATCCAATCAAAATTTTTAGTTATCCATTTGGCTCAGCGTTGTTGATTTCCAAATAGAAATTATGTTTTTAAGGAGGACACTCCCCCCAGAGCCCCCAGGACAAAGGCTGTAAGTTATGCCCAGGGGCATATAGGATTTTTATAGAAGCTTTTTCGTAGAAACTTCAAAAAGGAATCATTCAATTTGAAATTCAAAGGGCTAGTACCCTTTTAATAGTCGAAATTGACTGGAGGGCAACTAACCCCCCTCTCATGCCACCTTTTCCCCAAAGATATTCAATCAAAATTTTGAGATAGCCATTTTGTTTAACGTAGTTGAAAGTTCTGGAAATTAGGTCTTTGAAGATGACAACCCCCCCCCCGCAACAGCCACCAGGACAAGGGTTGTAAGTTATTCCCTGGGGGCGTATAAGGTTTTTATAGAAAGCGTTGTCGAAAAACTTATAAAGGACTTATTAGATTGGAAATTTAAATAGCTAGTGCCCTTTTTAATAGTCGAAAGTGATTGGAACGCAACTAACGTGGAAGACAACTTCCACGCACACCATTTATCCAAACACATCCAATAAAAATTTTGAGATAGCCATTTTGTTCAAAGTAGTTGAAAGGTTCTGAAATTATATCTTTGAGGATGAAACTCCCCCCAAAGCCCTCAGGGCAAGGGTTGTAAGTTATGCCCTGGGAAAATATAAGGTTTTTATTGACAGCAATGTTGTAGAAACTTAAAAAAGGGCTCATTCGATTAGAAATTGAAAGGGCTAGTGCCATTTCTAATAGTCGAAAGTGATTAAAGGGTAACTAACCCCCCTATCACGCCCACCATTTCCCCAGCCACATTCAATAAAAATTTTAAGATATCCATTTCCCCCAAACACATCCAATCAAAATTTTGCGATTGCCATTTTGTTCAACGCAGTCGAAAGTTCTGTAAATTATATCTTTGACCAGGACGCTCCCCTAAGGGAGAAGGGTTATAAGTTATGCCCTGGGGGCATCTAAGGTTTTTATTGAAAGCTTTGTCGTAGAAGCTTTAAAAAAGGCTCATTCGATTGGAAATTGAAATATTTTGTGCCCTTTTTAATAGTCGAAAGTGATTAGAAGGCAACTAACACCCCACCCACGCCCACCATTACCCCAAACACATCCAATCAGAATTTTAAGATAGCCATTTTGTTCAACGCAGTCGAAAGTTCTGAAAATTATATCTTCGAGCAAAACCCTCCCCCCACAGTCTTCAGGGCAAGGATTATAAGCTATGCCCTAGGGGCATATAAGGTTGTTATTGAAAGCTTTGTCGTAGAAAGTTTAAAAAGGAATCATTGGATGGGAAATTCAAAGGGCTAGTGCCCTTTTTAATAGTCGAAACTGGAGGGCAACTAACCCTCTTTCACGCCTACCTTTTCCCCAAAAACATCCAATCAAAGTTTTTAGATAGCCATTTTGTTCAACGTAGTTGAATGTTTTGGAAATTAGGTCTTTGAAGATGACATCCACCCCCCCCCCCCCGCAACAGCCCTCAGGGCAAGGTTTGTAAGTTATTCACTGGGGGCTTATAAGGTTCTTATAGAAAGCGTTGTCAAAAAATTTATAAAGGACTTATTAGATTGGAAATTGAAATGGCTAGTGCCCTTTTTAATAGTCGAAAGTGAAATGAACGCAACTAACGTGGAAGGCAACTTCCACGTACACCATTTATCCAAACACATCCAATAAAAATTTGAGATAGCCATTTTGTTCAAAGTAGTTGAAAGGTCCTGAAATTATATCTTTGAGGATGAAACTCCCCCAAAGCCCTCAGGGCAAGGGTTGTAAGTTATGCCCTGGGAAAATATAAGGTTTTTATTGACAGCAATGTTGTAGAAACTTAAAAAAGGGCTCATTCGATTAGAAATTGAAAGGGCTAGTGCCATTTCTAATAGTCGAAAGTGATTAAAGGGTAACTAACCCCCCTATCACGCCCACCATTTCCACAGCCACATTCAATAAAAATTTTGAGATATCCATTTCCCCCAAACACATCCAATCAAAATTTTGCGATTGCCATTTTGTTCAACGCAGTCGAAAGTTCTGTAAATTATATCTTTGACCAGGACGCTCCGCTAAGGGAGCAGGGTTATAAGTTATTCCCTGGGGGCATCTAAGGTTTTTATTGAAAGCTTTGTCGTAGAAGCTTTAAAAAAGACTCATTCGATTGGAAATTGAAATATCTTGTGCCCTTTTTAATAGTCGAAAGTGATTGGAAGGCAACTAACACCCCACCGACGCCCACCATTAGCCCAAACACATCCAATCAGAATTTTAAGATAACCATTTTGTTCAACGCAGTCGAAAGTTCTGAAAATTATATCTTCGAGCAAAACCCTCCCCCCACAGTCTTCAGGGCAAGGATTATAAGCTATGCCCTGGGGGCATATAAGGTTGTTATTGAAAGCTTTGTCGTAGAAACTTTAAAAAGGAATCATTGGATGGGAAATTCAAAGGGCTAGTGCCCTTTTTAATAGTCGAAACTGGAGGGCAACTAACCCTCTTTCACGCCCACCTTTTCCCCAAAAACATCCAATCAAAGTTTTTAGATAGCCATTTTGTTCAACGTAGTTGAATGTTTTGGAAATTAGGTCTTTAAGGAAGACAGCCCCCCCCCCTACAGCCCTCAGGGCAAGCGTTGTAAGTTATGCCTTGGGGCATATAAGGTTCTTATAGAAAGTGTTGTCATAAAAACTGCAAAAAGGGCTCATTCGATTGGAAATTGAAATGGCTAGTGCCCTTTTTAATTGAAAATGATTGGAGGGCGACTAAACCCCTCTGAAGCCCACTATTTCCCCAAACACATTAAATCAAAGTTTGAGAAAGCTATTTTTTTTTAACATAGTTGGAAGTTCTGGAAATTATGTCTTTGAGGATGACGACCCCCCACAGCCCTCAAGGTAAGAGTTGTCAGTTATGCCCTGAGGACATATAAGGTTTTTATTGAAAGCGATGTTGTAGAAACTTCAAAAAGGGCACATTCAATTGCAAATTGAAAGGGCTAGTTCCCTATTTAATAGTTGAAACTGATTAAAGGGCAACTAATCCTTCTCTCACGTGCACCATTTCCCCAAACATATCCAATCAAAATTTTGAGATACCCATATTGTTCAACGTAGTTGAAAATTCTGGAAATTAGGTCCATGAGGATGATAACCCCCTTAGAGCTCTCAGGGCAAGAGTTTTAAGTTATGCCTTGGGGGCACATAAGGTTTTTATAGAAAGTTTTGTCGTAGAAACTTCAAAAAGGGCTCATTTGATTGGAAATTGAAAGGGGTAGTTCCCTTTGAATAGTCGAAAATGAATGTAGAGTAACTAACCCCCGTCTCACGCCCACCATTTCCCCAAAAACATTTAATCAAAGTATAGAGATAGCCATTTTGTTCAACGTAGTTGAAAGTTCTGGAAATTGTGTATTTGAGGATGACAAACTCCCCAGAGCCCCCAGGGCAAACGTTGTAAGTTATAACCTGAGGGTATATAAGGTTTTTATATATAGCGTTGTCGTAGAAACTTCAAAAGGAGGCTCATTTAATTGGAGATTGAGAGGGCTAGTGCCCTTTTAATAGTCGAAAGTGATTTGAGGGTAACTAACCCCCCTCTCAGGCCCATCATTTCCCTGACCACATCCAATAAAAATTTTCAGATAGCCATTTTGTTCAACGTAGTTGAAAGTTCGTGTAATTAGGTCTGTGAGGATGATAGTCCCCCCAGAGTCCTAAGGGCTAAGGTTGTAAGTAATGCCCAGGGGGTATATAATGTTTTTATTGTAAGTTTGTCGTAGAAACTTGAAAAAAGGACTCATATGATTGGAAGTTCAAAAGATTAGTGCCCTTTTTAATAGTCAAAAGTTATTGGAGGGCAACTAAACCCCCCTTCACGCCCACCTTTTCCCCAAACACATCCAATCAAAATTTTGAGATAGCAATTCTGTTCAACTTAGTTGACAGTTCTGGAAATTTGGTCATTGAGTATGACAACCTCCCACAGCCCTCCGGGCAAGGGTTGTAAGTTATGCCCTGGGGGCATACAAGATTTTCATAGAAAGCGATGTTGTAGAAACTTCAAAAAAGGACTCATTCGATTAGAAATTGAAAGGTCTAGTGCCCTTTTTAATAGTCGAAAATGATTGAAGGGTAACTAAAACTCTTCTCACACCCACCATTTCCCCAAACACATCCAATCACAGTTTTGAGATTACAATTTTGTTCAATGTAGATGAAAGTTCTGGAAATTATGTATTTGAGGATGACAAACCGCCCAGAACCCCCAGGGCAAAGGTTGTAAGATATGCCCTGAGGGATTATAAGGTTTCTATAGATAGAGTTGTTGTAGAAATTTCAAAAGAGGCTCATTCAATTGGAAATTGGGAGGGCTAGTGCCTTTTTTAATAATCGAAAGTGATTGGAGGGTAACTAACCCCCCTCTCACGCCCACCATTTTCCCAGACACATCCAATCAAAGTTTTCAGATAGCCATTTTGTTGAACGTTGTTAAAAGTTCTAGAAATTAGGTCTTTGAGGATGACAACTCCCCACAGGCCTCAGGGCTAAGGTTGTAAGTTATACCTTGGGGGCATATAATGTTTTAATAGAAAGCGTTGTCGTAAAAATTTCAAAAATGGCTCATTTGATTGGAAATTGAAAGGGCTATTGCCCTTTCAATTTTTTATGGAAGGGATGGTTGTTTAACTTAAGAAGAGGGTCAGTCTTTTCCCCTGAAAAAGACTATGTCAATATAAAACGAACAAAAATTAATCAAAAAACGTTTTGCACAAAACAAGTTTTTCCAATAAAAATAAAAGAGCTCCATTAAACCATAAATGAACAAAAATCGAAAAAAATAATTTACCAAGCATATAACAACCACAAATCAGTATCAATAAATAAATGAAACTCTAAACAAACAGAAATTAAAATAAGTCAAACTCAAAACGAGCAGAAATTAATCTGAGTAGGGTTCTAAACCCTATTCTTTCTAAAAGCCAGAATATAATTTTTACTTTACTGAAAAAATTCGTTTCAATGTTTTCACTTTTATATCTTTCAGAAATCAAAAAATTAATTCGGTTTTTAAGGAATAAATATCAGCATATGTATATTAAACTGACAATGCATATTTTTTTCAGTAAATTCATCTGAATTTTTTCAGTAAAGTACAAATTATATTTTAGCTTTTAGAAAGCATAGGGTTTAGCACCCTATTCAGATTAAGATGTTTATTGCTTAAAGTTCACTACGATATATTCATTAACATATGATTAAGGATTAAGTATAAAAAAAATAATCATAATCGCAGTAAAAAGCTATTTCACTTTTAATATTTTCATTCATCATAAACTAATTTGAAACTGTCTAGAAACTTAATTTAAAGCTTAGTCTATCATAGGTAGCGCAATAGCGCTGCCTAAGTAAAGAACGATGTGGGCACAATATATTATTTTTCTTTTTTTGGCTATTGGTCTTAGACCAGGGCACTTCTTGTTGAAGAAGTTGTCGTACAAACTTCGAAAAGGGCTCATTCAATAGGAAATTGAAGTGGTTTGTGCCCTTTTAATAGCCGTAAGCGATTTGAAGGCAACTAACACCCCTTCCACGCCCACCATTTCCCCAAACACATCCAATAAAAATTTTGAGGTAGCCATTTTGTTCAGCGTAGTTAATTTCAAAATGGAAATTATGATTTTGAGGAGGACACTCCCCCACAGCACTCAGGGCAAAGGTTGTAAGTTATGCCCTGGGGGCGTATAAGGTGTTTATAGAAAGCGTTGTTGTAGAAACTTCAAAAAAGGCTCGTTCGATTGAAAATTCAAAGGGCTAGTGCGCTTTTTAATAGTCAAAAGTGATTGGAGGGCAACTACCCCCCCCCTCACGCCCACTTTTTCCCCAAACACATCCAATAAAATTTTTTAGATAGCCATTTTGTTAAAGGTAGTTAAAAATATTAGAAATTAGGCTTTAAAGGATTATAACCCCCTCAGAGCCCCCGGGGCAAGGGTTGTAAGTTTTTCCCTGGGGGCGTATAAGGTTTTTATAGACAGCAATGTTGTAGAAACTTCAAAAAGGGCTCATTCGATCGGAAATTAGAAGGGCTTGTGCCCTTTTTAAGGGTTGGAAGTGATTGGAGGATAACTCACACCCCTCTCAAACCCACATTTCCCCAAACACATCCAATCAAAATTTTGAAGTAGCCATTTTGTTCAACGCAGTTTAAAAGTCTGAAAATTATGTTTTTGAGGGTAAAACTTCCCCCAGCCCTCAGGGAAGGGTTGTAAGTTATGCCCTAAGGTCATATAAGGTTTTTTTATAGAAATAGTTGTCGTAGAAACTTCAAAAAGGAATCATTCGATTGGAAATTGATACGGCTAGTGCCCTTTTTAATAGTCAAAAGTGATTGTATGGCGAGAAACCCCCCTCTCAAGCCCACTATTTCCCCAAACACATCCAATCATAATTTTGAGATGGCCATTTTGTTCAACGTAGTTAGAAGGCCCGGAAGTTTTGTCTTTGAGGATAACAACCCCCTCACAGACCTCAGGTCAAGGGTTGTAAGTTATGCCTTGGGCATATAAGGTTTTTGTAAGAAAGTGTTGTCGTAGAAACTTCAAAAAGGGCTCATTTTATTTGAAACTTAAAGGGCTAGTGTCCTTTTTAATTGTCAGAAATGATTGGAGGGCAACTAACCTCCCTCTCATACCTACCATATCCCCAAACACATCCAATCAAAATTTTGAGATAGCAATTTTCTTCAACGTAGTTGAAAGTTCTGGAAATTAGGTCTTTGATGATGACACCGCCCCCAGCCCTCAGGGCAAGGGTTGTAAGTTTTGCCCTCGGGGCTTATAAGGTTTTTATTGAAAGCGTTGTCGTAGAAACTTCAAAAGGGCTCATTCGATTGGAAATTGAAAGGGCTACTTCCTTTTTTAATAGTTGAAAGGGATTGGAGAGCAACTAACGCCCCTCTCACGCCCACCATTTCCCCGAACACATCCAATCAAAATTTTGAGATAGTCATTTTTAACGTAGGTGAAAGTTCTGGGAATTATAACTTTGAGGATGATACCCCCTCAAAGCCCTCAGGGCTAGGGTTGTAATTTGTGCCCTGGGGGCATATAAGGTGTTTATAGAAAGCGTTGTCGTAGAAACTCAAAAAGGGCTCATTCAATTGAGAATTGAAAGGGCTTGTCCTCTTTTTAATAGTCGAAAGGGATTGGAAGTTTTGACATTCTTATAGTCAAGATAAAGATCGATGGGGATACAATATATTATTTTTCTTTCCTTTTATTTAGACTAGGGCACTTCGTATCGAAGGAGTTGTCTTAGGAGCTTCGAAAAGGGCTCATTCAATTAAAATTAAAAAAGGCTAAGGCCCTTTTTAATAGTCGAAAGCGATTGAAGGGTAACTAGTCCCCCTCCCACGCCCACCCTCCCATTTGCCCATTATGTTTAAAAAGTAAATGTTGCCTGAAGACTAAATCAAAATGCACTGTGTTAATGCTTATTCCCAATAAGACATCTCAGCAGTATCCAAAGAACGACTGAGGGTATTATGTTCAAACTTTTGGGGCTACTTCTGCTCTTAAAAATTAACCAAATGAAAATAGCTTAAGTGTATCCGAGCTATCTAAGAAAGTAAACAGATTTTTTGGTGAATGACATCAAGTTTTCTATTTCAGGTCAACTAGAGGAGGTATGAAACTAAATTAAACACTACTATTTGTGTCCAGATTTTTAAAAGGGTGTATGTTGTTAAAAATTGCTGAAAATTTTTTTCCAGCATATTAATAGCAGGCCAAATCATAAGGTCTTAGAAAAACGAAAAGATTTAAAGAATTATTTTTCACAAAATAAGTTTTTCAAAGAAAAGTAAAGAACTCCATTAAACCAAAAATGAGCAAAAATAAAATCAAATAATCTACCAAGCGTGAAACTATCACAAATCAGCATTGATAAATTAATGAAACCGAAAACAAACAGAAATTACAATGAATAACCGAGTCAAACTCAAAACTAGCCGAAATTAACATGAGTAGGGCTCTAAATCCCTATGCCTTCCCAAGGCCAGAACATAATTTGCACTTTACTGAAAAAAAATACAAATTAATGTGCATTGTCAGTTTAATATACATATACTGATATTTAGTAATCAAAATATTGATATTATTTGATTTATTAAAGTTACAAAAGTAAAAACATTTATCTCATTAAGTCTACATCGCCTCAGATTTCACTTTCTTTGGAAATTTAAATAGTTATATTGTAAAGAAATTCCTCAAAAAAGAGATTGCCTAAAATGTATACGACTTTGTTAGTTTCAACTTCATGCATACTCCAATACTATGTAATCCTTTTCAAAAGATATTGGCTAGGACTCTGCAATTTGAATAATTATTATCAAGATATTTCTCGAAAAAGAATTGGCTAAAATGTAGGAGTTAGCATCGCCTCAGATTTCACTTTCTTCGGAAATTTAAATAATTATTGTCAAGATATTCCTCCAAGAAAAAGATTGTCTAAAATGTATATGACTTTATTAGTTTCATCTTTATGCATACTCCAATACTATGTACGGTAATCCTTCTCAAAAGGTATTGGTTTGTAGGAATTATTTTTTGTTTCGTAATAAGTAGTTTGTATTTTGTAGGTAGAATTTGGAATTGTCTAGCATGTATGTATGCTTTGTAAGAAGTATTTTTTTTTTTTTGTAAGAAGTATTTTGTAAAAACAATATCTGATTTCTTTGGAGGTATTTTTGTTTTGTCAGAATTGTTTTTGTTTTGTAAGAAGTATTTATATTTTTTTAAGCTCAGTTTGTGATTATTTAGGATGCTTAATGAGCCTCTGAATAGTCAATGCAAAATCAGATTTATTGAAGCAAACTTTACTAAGACCATACCAATATTTTCCAAAAACCAACTAAGAAATGCATAAAATATTTTTATTGAAATAACAACATGTAGAATATTAACATAAGAAATATTTTACATACATTATTATACATTATTTATATCATTGGACAAATTTGGACGTTTTGAAGCTGTTCCATATAATAATTCATCCTGTTATCTCTTGATAGTGTAGGTATTCTCGTCTCTTAGTTCGTAACCAGTAGAATAATCATTAATCCATGTTGAGTCATTCACAATTTTTACTGTGGTGTCAATTACAGGCTCAATATGTGGTTTGACATTGGTATTATTGGGTGCATTGACTATATATGTAAGTATATGATCAATTCTATTAATAATGTTAATATGCGCTTTGTTTTCCATCAATTCGTCTTTATATTCTTGGTGATATCTGTGAACGCACTTTTTATTTTGCTTTCGATTTCATTGTCTGTTACCACATTATTTTTACATAGTTGGCAGTTTTGGCATATAGACAAGATATGGTCTATGATATTGGTGAAGTAGTATGTCTTTCTTTTTCTCGTTGCTTGTGTTTGAATGCTAATATCCGAAAGAGGGTAAGGGGTTTTATCAACAGGTAACGTGTTACCCTCACAATGAGCAAGAATTTGCCCCTCTTCGTCAAGTATTAGTTTCAGGCTTGTATTCTCTTTGAGCGGTATCATCTCTGGATAGATCACTCTCGCATATCCACCACCACCATATGGCTTGAATTGTTTCCATACTCCAAAGGAATCTAATCTCTCACTGTGATTATAATACCCACATATATTCCCAATAGTTTTACCACTAGTGCTTGTTTTATAGTTCAAATATATGTCCGGGTCAGCATTCATTGCTGCGAAAACTCTATTATGTGCACATACTTTCTTATCTCTCTTTTTTTTTATGTTGTTGATGAATCCGCATTATTCTAAAATAATATATATAGACTGAATAGTCATTTATGTTTCCCTACTGTTTATGTAGACGAGACAAAGGTCTTGAGGTACCTAATGCATTTTTTCTTATCAAATATCTTCTCAGGTACCCATTGAGTGAAATATCGAACTTTATCCCCAGGGTCATGATCTAAATGTGGGTATTTCTTACAATTGAAGTCTTCCAAGTTGAATAATGGAATGTCTTTATGACATTTTCCTATTAAGAGCTTATCAGTCGGCACGTTTCCCTTAACATAAACAGCTCAGACACCGAAAAAACTGCCTATTTCTCGAATTTACTCTTATAATTGTATTATTTCATGGCCATTTTCATTGCATGGTCTTATGATTTTATCGTAAAAGCCATTTGGGCTTATAAAATTTATTGTTTTATGCCATCGTTTTTTTATCTTTCTTAAACATATTATACTTGAGATTCCATTTATAGCTATAAACTTCAAGGCATTGTTCATCTAACAATAGGAAAGCCGCTGTAAAAATAAAACCAGTCGAGGAATATTTCAGTCCGATATATTCTGAGTCAATCACACCGAATATTATAATAACCAAAAAAAATAAAAATTCATAGACATGGTAATAGTCACAGCAGATATATTTTTGACAATTGGCGTTTTTAGTTCGACTATTCTTATTTTCGTTGCTATTTTTGATAGTGAAGAATCTGTATTCGTCTAAAATAATAAATATAGTTTTAATTACCATTTATATTCTTCTACTGTCTATGCAGATGAAAGAAAACCGAATGAAAACAATATTAATCTTTAGTTTTTTCAAATATTATCACACATGGTTAAGATAGATTAGAAATATATCCTAGTTTTTTTTCATGAAATAAAACGAGCATGCTGCCTAAGTAAAGAGAAACTGTAAAAGTAGCAGTAGTAGGTTTTTGTTTTTACCCAGAAATGTTTTTTCTTTGTGACACTTTTTCCCTTCGAGAAATTGTTTTCTAGCTATGTGACGTTTTTTTATTTGCGACGTTTTTATTTTGATTTTGTGATATTTTTTAACTTCAGGTCACTTTTTTTAACTTCAAGACGTTATTTTTCTTTGTAACGTTTTTTAACTTCGAGACGTTATTTTTTTCGTTGCGACGTTTTCCTCGAAAAGTTGATTTTTAGCTTGGAGATGTTTTGTTTTCTTTGCGACGTGGTTTGTTTTTGCTTTGTGACGTTTTTTTACTTTGCAACATTTTGTTTTTAGCTCAAACATTTTTTTTTTTCGTTAAGGTTTTTTAACTTCTAGACATGTTTTTGTGACTATTTTTCCCCTCCGAGAACTTGTTTTCTAGCTATGAGACATATGTTTGCTTTGTGACGTTTCTTAACTTCAGGACGTTTTTTTTAACTTCGAGATGTTATTTTCTTTGCAACGTTTTTTTCTTCGAGACGTTGCTTTTTTGCTTGGAGACCTTTTATTTTCTTTGCCAAGTTGTTTCCTTTTGCTTTGTGACGTTTTTTTTCTTGGAAACATTTTGGTTTTAGCCTAGACGTTTTTTTCTTTGCGACATTTTTTAACTTCTAGGCACTTTTTTTCTTTTAGACCTGTTTTTTCTTCGAGTAGTTGTTTTCTAGCTATGAGACGTTTTCTCTGCTTTTGACTTTTTTTAACTTCAGGACTTTTTTTTAACTTCGAGACTTATTTTCTTTGCGACGTTTTTTTTTTTAATTCTGAGACGTTGTTGTTTCTTTGAGATGTTTTTTTTTTTCTTCGAGACGTTGCTTTTTAGCTTGGAGACGTTTTTTTGTGACGTTATTGCTTTGCTTGGTGATGTTTTTGTACTTCAGGACGTTTTTTAACTTCGAGACGTTTTTCCTCTGCGACAATTTTTTTACTTCAAGACGTTGTTTTTTCTTTATGACTTTTTTTCTTCGAGATGTGGATTTTTAGCTTGGAGACGTTTTTGTTTTCTTTGCGACGTTGTTGTTTTGCTTTGTGACGTTTTTTGTGACGTTTCTTTTAATGGGGAGAGGGCTTTGGGGCCTAGTCATATTAATTACGGTCCCGTGTCAATCCATTTATTGTTCACGAGCAGAAAAAATATTTTAAATACGGGTATGGACCCTATCATACTCAAAATACATATTCTACTAGTAATCATGTTAGGGGTTGAGTTCAATAATAACCCATGGACTGAATTCAAAAGTTTAATAATAACTAGTAGAGAGGGTTTTTTTAAACGAAAGATCATATATGACACACAATTACCTACAATTTGGTAACTAAAGGGATTGTAAATGTGCTTCAATAAATCAACCCCTTCCACTAAGCATATGACAAAAAAACTTGTTGTAAGTATGTGACAAAAAAACTAATTTGTTATAATAGTATATCAGAATCAATATCCGTATTGTAACTTCTCTTACTAGACATAAATTTTTACAATTCAATCCCTGTTCAGACTTTTTTTTCTAACTTGAATCAATGTAAGCTAGTCAAGTGTCAATTCGAAACTATGATATCAACTCTCAATCAAGTTTTTCTTATATCTGCACTCAAGGCAAGAGTAACAGCGTCAATGGCTAAAATCAGACTACAAGGATGACTGCATCTGCCTAAAATTAATTCCGTCTAAAAAACAATTTACTACTTTAAGAAACTACACCCATCGAAAGTGCATATTATCTAAAAGATAATTAACTACTTTAAAAAACTACGCCCATCGAAAGTGCATTCCGTTTAAAAAAAATTAATTACTTTAAAAAAAACTATGCCCATCGAATAAAAAGCTACATTAATTATAAGCATTCAAAAGAGCACTTAGGATCGATATGGTACACTGGTTCCTAAGGCCTCTATGGAATCCAGAAGGTGCAATCTACTGACAATTTACCGATCCTCCTGGTATTGTGCACCCCTACGCCAGGGCATAATTTTCTATGGGGCAGGGAGGGGGGCAACTACCACCTCCAGACCTCATTTCCTCCCCCTTTCCTCTCCCAGACCTCATTTCCCCCCTCCCAGACCTCAGTTTGCCCCCTCCTCTTCAGCTGAAATTGATTTTCTGCAAAAAATTGTCAAAAAAAAAGATAAATCAGCATAATTCAAGCCTCCAGAGAAACAGTTCATTTTTCTTTAATATATCTTTGCCCTTATGGTACTATATGGCTCGCTTTTCCTTTTCGCTGTTATTTCTACTTGATTGGGGAAAAGTGACTCCCATTTTGCCCCTCCCCCCAAGGATTATAATGAAATTACGACACTGCCCTGAACTCAGGCCTAGTTGGCCTATTAGTAAATCCTGGACTGGTTTTGACTAGGGTTAGCTACCCCTGAAGGAGACATAGACCAGACTAATACTGACTTTTTTTTTCTAATGTAAGACCAATAAACTAGGATTTACTTAGGGAAAACAAAGGCGTCCTTACTGGTGCACATGACCTTCTGACGCAACTACTGTGCTGAGCATGACGTCAGGGTCATAATCTAGTGGAATCAATAATAATGTAGCCTCCAAAGGAAGTGGTACCAGTTTGATTTGTAGGGTTCAGCGGGATCATTGTGGTTTTAACAACACGGCAAAAAATAACCGCGCATCGACGGAGGGCCCTGCATGCGTTCTATAGCTTTTGAGGTTTTCTTCGTGTTGACAGTAGAGTTTGCGCCACGGCATTTTGCGTTATCAAATATGAATGCCTTACGCGTGTAAAAACGCTTCCACGTTGCAGTAAAACAATAGTAAAATATAACGTTAACTCAGTTAAATTAATTCAGCATTAAGAAGACAAGTGCTGAAACGTTCTATAATGTTAACTTACGCCGTGAATTTCCAGCATAAAAGCGTGATCCATCGCCTTATTGTACACTAAACGAAAAAACTAGAGATTACAAAGTAGACAAAGTGTTTTAGGCAAAACGGTGGTTGCAGTAAAGATGTTAAAAGTAAAATAGCCAAGGCTCAAGGTGTTTTTTACAGTTGAAAAAGTTTGGAAGAATAGGAAGAAAGTCTAAAAACTAATATTTGAATGTTGGAAGCTACAGTAATGACTGTTGTCAATGGATTTCCAATCATGGGCATTCCAAAAAACGAGAAAGATTTGCTAGTTGTTTTCCAGAGAAATTGCCTACGGACAGCAGGCCAAAAGAGTACATTTGGCTACATGAACATGGTTCAAAATCATCTTGAGGGGTTTGTGATGGACCTGCCGCTAAATATAAAACGAAGAGAAAGATTAAAGGGCATTGATATAAAAGAAGCCCCTGCAAGAGGTGGCCTTACAATATTGACCAATAGCATTCCAGCCAACTGTCCAGAACTGCACCTGACAGTATGCTAAGGAAAATTTTTCTAGTAGAATCACCCGCAAGATATTTTTTGAGGGAAACTTTCAGCGAGGATGGAATTGTTCGGGGAGAGTTTAAAAGGTGGAGGATTTTACGCGGGGGGGGGGGACTTTGGATGGATAACTTTTCTCGGAGGATTTTTTATAAAGGGGAGGGGGTTATGCTTGCCTTACTTGAAAACCGATCAAAATTTTTTGTCCCAATTCTTTAAGAATGGCTGCAGGAGCTTTGTAAAATATTAAACAGCTTCAGCTTTAAGATCAAGGTATTGAGAAGGGGGCAACCCCCCTCTTATACATAATAATTTTTGTTCGTTTAAGTAGTTGTGTTGCACTTTAATTTCAGTTAAAAAGATTTTTTTTATTTAATATAGATCTAGACGGTAGTAAACTCCAGCTAGAATAAATCATCAGTAAAGAAAATAACCCAACAAAAACTAGAAACAGCAGAAATGATAAGAGAGTATCTTATTCAAAACCAGCCATAGGAACACTCACTAGAAATAAAGGGCTATTTACTAAATAGTTACTGAAAAATCCTCCAATGGTAAAAAGTAATTCTAACTGCTTTAAAATATTTCATTGATTTTTTTATACTTTAAAATTATTTTATGTGTTCTTATTTATCTCTACCTGACTGGCAATGCTGTTCTCACTCATTTACACATTTGTTCTCTACAATCTTTCTCCTCTCAAAAATTCAAACTTCATCCTACTCATCTCACTCTTTTTTTTTCATATAAAGTAGTAACATGCGTGTCTAGCTAGAATCCCATGTCTAGACACGTGTCTAGCCCGACTTCAATGTCTAGGCAACGACCGTTCACAAGCAAAAATCGGTGATTAGCTAGACAAGCTGCTTGGCTAGATTTCGAGACTCTAGAACTCAGTGTCTAGGATTTTCAATTACAGCCAATCAGAATGTGTCAATTTCCACTATTTTCATCATCTATGTTTACATTTTTAAACTGAAATTTAAATTTTGTTTTCTCATTAATGTTTTTTTTTTTTCATTTTAGGCAAATATGCAACACCAAACATAATAGTAAACCACAATAAGGCAACTGCTTGGCTTATCTCCTCCATTATCTTGTGACATTAAAAATGGGGATTACAACTTTGACAGTTTTGCCTGCATAAGCTCTCTTGATTGGCTAGAAATGACAACTGTAATCTATTTGAAACTAAATTTGTAGTTTTAGCTAAGCATTAAATTCTTCTTGTGAACAGTAATTTCCTAGACATTGATTTCTGACCAGACCCGTGTCTAGACATGGGATTCTAGCTAGGCACGTATGTGAACGCTGCTTAAAGCACTTTTTTCTTAAATAGATTTATCTTTCAATTAAACTC
This sequence comes from Artemia sinica, assembly GCA_027921565.1. NCBI lineage: Eukaryota > Metazoa > Arthropoda > Branchiopoda > Anostraca > Artemiidae > Artemia > Artemia sinica. The sequence goes on along the minus strand of CM051264.1, from coordinate 25,770,689 downwards.
ATAAAACCTTTCAAACCACCAACACAATCTAGAGTCTGGTGACTTTGCTTGACCTACAACTGATGCATGCTTGTAGTTTCAGTTCTTGGGAAATACAGGAGAGGGTGAATAGGGGAGACATCTTTTTTAAATAGGTCTACTAGATTAAATTTGCCTAGCCCATTTAATTTAGCCTACCAAGATTGGCTTAATGCTTTTAGCTTTGCTAAATTTGCAAAGCTAGGCTTACTATTTACAAACAAAGTTTTACAAAAATATTGCAGATTTGATCTTACTTCATTTTAGATTTAAAATATCAGACGTCCAATTTTCTTTTAAATTTTCTGGTCCTTTACTTCCTTATCTTAACATTTTAATCCACCACGATCCAACTCTTGCATCTAAACTTGTAAGCTACATGTAAAGACTACTTGTAAGCTACATGTAAGCTACATGTAAGAGCTACATGTAAAAACACCTAAGGTTAAATGTAAGCATGCAGACATGTAAGAACTCTTGAAAGTTTCTTCTAAAGTTTATGATTTAGCCCTCAGGTCTGGAAAGTGATAATATATTAGAACCGCCTTGTCCGAAACCCCTATATAGGAGACTTATAGTCCCTTGGCTTAAACAACAAGCGAAATATACTGGCTTAAAAAACAAGAAAAGTGGCTGCAACCACGATATTCTGCATATACGGCATCTTTTTTCTTCTTTTTCTTCTTTTACTCAGATAGCGGGACACTGGAATCAAACAATTCGTGGTATTCGTGGTTTTTTATCAAACAGTTCGTGGTAACGAACTGTAAGTAAGGAGCGACCCGGCTCAATGGTAACCGAAACTCTAAAAAACGAAATTTTGATACCAATAGATACATCAAAAGAATCAGATTTTAATTCTGATTTCAAATATATAGGTTTCATCAAGTTTAATCTTACCCATCAAAAGTTACGCGCCTGAGAAAATTTGGCTGATTTTCGAGAAAAGGGGGAAAGACCCCCTAAAAGTTATAGAAACTTAATGAAATTCACACCATCATATTCAGTGTATCAGAGAACCCTACTGTAGAGGTTTCAAGCGCCTATCTACAAAAATGTGGAATTTTGCATTTTTTGCCAGAAGAGAGATCACGGGTGCGTGTTTATTTGTTTGTTTTTTTTCTTTTTCCCAGGGGTGATCATATTGACCCAGTGGTCCTAGAATATTGTAGGAGGGCTAATTGGAACGGAAATTAAAAGTTCTAGTGCCCTTTTTAAGTAACCAAAAAAATGGAGGGCAACTAGGCCCCCTCCCACGCTCATTTTTTTCCCAAAGTCACCCGATCAAAATTTTGAGATAGCCATTTTATTCAGCATAGTCAAAAATCTAATAAATATGTCTTTTACGATGACTTAATCCCCCACAGTTCCCAGTAGAAGGGCTGCAAGTTATGAATTTTGCCCATTGCTTACATTTTGTATTGGTTATTGGGAAGTATACAGACATTTTCAGGAAGAATTTTTTTCTGGTAGGGGGGGGGGGCTGAAAGAGGGGGTTACTCGGGAGAATCTTTCCGTGGAGGATGTTTCTTTGGGGTAAGGGACATTTCTATGAAGGGGGCGCCGGATTTCCAAGCATTATTTAAAATACGATCAGAAATTAAATTTAAAAAAACAAGTATTTTCAACTGAAAGTAAGAAGCAACATTAGAACTTAAAATGAACAGAAATTATTACGTATATGAGGGGGTTCTCCCCCAAGTCAAAACCTCGCTCTTTACGCTATAGTTTTTTTAGTGCTTTCAAAAGAGCTATCTATTCTAATTAACGGCCTTTGTGATTAAGGGGTCATTTTTAAAGAATTGGAACAAAATTTGAACTTTAGCTTAAAGAGCAAGGTATTGACTAGGGGGCAAACCCCCTAATATACGTATTAATAATATATGAATATAGAAGTTCGTTACGTAAGTTAATTCGTAAGTTACGTATATTTATTACTAATAAAAACGTTCGTAAATAAAATTCAACAAGTTTCGAGAAAGCCATTTAACCAAATAAAAGTAAAATTAATCTGCAAATTTCGTTTTAGTTATTCATGCACGGTGAGCCAAAATCAAAACCTGCATTAATTAAAAAAACGTTCACAAATTAAATAAAAAAAACAAGTTTTTTAAACTGAAAGTAAGCAGCGACATTAAAACTTAAAACGAACAGAAATTATTCCGTATATGGAAGGGGCTGTCCCCTCCTCAACGCCTCGCTCTTTACGCTAAAGTTTGACTCTGTCTTAAAACTTTATTTTTTAAAACAATAAAAAACTTTAGCGTAAAGAGCGAGGCGTTGAGGAGGGGAAAGCCCCTTCCATATACGGAATAATTTCTGTTCGTTTTAAGTTTTAATGTCGCTCCTTACTTTCAGTTTAAAAAACTTGTTTTTTTTATTTAATTACATAAAGGATCAATATATTTTGAAGTAAAGAACAAACATTAAAGCCCATAAAGAGACTAAAATTTTGTTATATAACCTTAGTTTACTAGAAACCATCATCATCCATTTGAAATTAATTTTAAATGTTCCCCGGGTAAGGTTCGAACTCAACACCTTAGGATTAATCCGGTTGCAGCGGTAGCTAGCAATCTTGTAAAAGACGATCACGTTCAATGTTAAGAAATATAAAAACCCATAACTCCTACAAAAAAAAGAGTCAGATCAAAACAAAAAGTACACCATAAAAACTGCCTTGTCCGAAAACCCTACATAGGAAACTTTCTGTCCCTTGGCTTGAACAGCAAGGGAAATATATTGGCTTCAAAATCAAGAAAAGTGGCAGCTACTACAGCATTCTGGCTAAAAGGCATCTTTTTTTCTTTTTATCTTCCAAATCTCTAGGGGTCTGACAGGTCTTAAAAATCTCTAGGGGGACAAATCCCTAGGGGTCTTACAGTTACCATTCCTGAATCGGTGATTAAGTTAGGTCAGGTTAAGTTAGGTTAGGTTAGCCTACGTACGCGCGCGTACTTAGGCTAACCTAACCTAACTTAACCTGACCTAACTTAATCTAACCTAACCTAACCTAATTTAATCTTTTTACCATGTTTAAGTTAGGTTAGCTTATCATGAGCGCTCATGATAAGTTAACCTAACCTAGCCTAACTTAAACATGGAGAAATGTTTCTAATTATTTATTAATATTTATTTATACCTAACCTAACCTAACCTATTGTTTTTGGTGGTTAGATGAATGAACTGAATTTAAGAAAAATTAGAAATAGAGTGAAACTTTTTATCTTCATGGTAAATAATCATAATCATAGTATAGCCATTCCTATTTTCTATGGAAAAATTTAGAATTGAACTTTTAAATTTTTATGTCTTTGAGAAATTATGAACTGAAATGGAAGGTTTTTCATTTTCATTGGTAAATTTCAGAATTGAGCTAACTTTTTTTCTCCTCTCTAAGAAAATTCAGAAGAGAACTTGTACATTTTGCACTTCTTCGAGAAAACTTAGAATTAAAGTGGAGCTCCATATCTTCATGAAGAATAATCACAATCAAAGTATAACTTTTTCTATCTTCTATGAAAAATTTGGAACAATATTTTAAATTTTGTCATCTCTTTGAGAAAAATCTGAATTGAAGTGGAAAATTTTATATTATTTTGGGAAAATAGATTTGATCAATAACTTATTTCATTTTCATCGAGAAAATTCAGAATCGAAGTTGAACTTTTCTTTTCCGGGAAAATATTTGGAACAGAACTTTAAATTTTTTCATCTCTTTGAGAAAGGTCGGAATTGAATTTAAGAAAATTTAGAATTAAAATGAAACTTTTTATCTTCATGGAAAATAATCACAATCATAGTATAACTTTTCCTATCTTCTATGGAAAAATTTAGAACTGAACTTTAAATTTTTATGTCTTGGTGAACTTAAAACTGATGTGGAAGCTTTTTATTTTCTCTGGAGAAATTAGAATTGAATTATGTTCTTTGGTAAAATTCAGAAGAGAACTTGAACTTTTCTATCTTCTATGGAAAATTTGGAACAGTATTTTAAATTTTTTCATCTGTTTGAGAAAAATCTGAACTTAAGTGGAAAATTTTTATATTATTTTGGGAAAATAGAAATGATCAATAACTTATTTCATTTTCATTGAGAAAATTCAGAATCGAAGTTGAACTTTTCTTCACTTCTTTGAGAAAAATTAAAAATTGAAGTGAAACTTTTAATCTTCATAGGAAATAATCAAAATCATAGTATAACTTTTCCTATCTTCTATGTAAAAATTTAGAACTGAACTTTAAATTTTTTATGTCATGGTGAACTTAAAACTGAAGTGGAAGCTTTTTATTTTCTCTGGAGAAATCAGAATTGAAATGTGTTCTTTGGTAAAATTTAGAAGAGAACTTGAATATTCACGATCAAAGTATAACTTTTCCAATCTTCTATGAAAAATTTTGAACAGAACTTTAAATTTTTTTCATTTCTATGTGAAAAGTCGGAACCGAATTTAAGAAAATTTGAATTAAAGTGAAACTTTTTATCTTCATGGAAAATAATCACAATCATAGTATAACTTTTCCTATCTTCTACGGAAAAATTTAGAACAGAACTTTAAATTTTTTATGTCTTGGTGAACTTAAAACTGAAGTGGAAGCTTTTTATTTTCTCAGGAGAAATTAGAATTGAATTGTGTTCGGTGGTAAAATTCAGAAGAGAACTTGAACTTTTTATCTTCTATGAAAAATTTGGAAGTATTTTAAATTTTTCATCTCTTTGAGAAAAATCTGAACTGAAGTGGAAAATTTTTATATTATTTTGGGAAAATAGAATTGATCAATAACTTATTTCATTTTCATTAAGAAAATTCAGAATCGAAGTTGAACTTTTCTTCTTCCGGGAAAATATTTGGAACAGAACTTTAAATTTTTTCATCTCTTTGAGAAAGGTCGGAACTGAATTTAAGAAAATTTAGAATTAAGGTGAAACTTTTTATCTTCATAGAAAATAATCACAATCGTGGTATAACTTTTCCTATCTTCTATGTAAAAATTTAGAACTGAACTTTAAATTTTTTATGTCATGGTGAACTTAAAACTGAAGTGGCAGCTTTTTATTTTCTCTGGTGAAATTAGAATTGAATTGTGTTCTTTGGTAAAATTCAGAAGAGAACTTGAACTTTTCTATCTTCTACGAAAAATTTGGAACAGTATTTTAAATTTTTTCATCTCTTTGAGAAAAATCTGAACTGAAGTGGAAACTTTTTATATTATTTGGAAAAATAGAAATGATCAATAACTTATTTCATTTTCATTAAGAAAATTCAGAATCGAAGTTGAACTTTTTTTCTTCCGGGAAAATATTTGGAACAGAACTTTAAATTTTTTCATCTCTTTGAGAAAAGCCGGAATTGAATTTAGGAAAATTTAGAATTAAAGTGAAACTTTTTATCTTCATAGAAAATAATCACAATCATGGTATAGCTTTTCCTATCTTCTACGGAAAAATTTAGAACTGAAGTTTAAATTTTTTATGTCTTGGTGAACTTAAAGCTGAAGTGGAAGCTTTTTATTTTCTCTGGTGAAATTAGAATTGAATTGTGTTCTTTGGTAAAATTCAGAAGAGAATTGAACTTTTCTATCTTCTACGAAAAATTTGGAACAGAACTTTAAATTTTATCATCTCTATGTGAAAAGTCGGAACTGAATTTAAGAAAATTTAGAATTGAAGTGAAACTTTTTATCTTCATGGAAAATAATCATAATCATAGCATAACTTTTCCTATCTTCTATGTAAAAATTTAGAACTGAACTTTAAATTTTTTATGCCTTGGTGAACTTAAAACTGAAGTGGAAGCTTTTTATTTTCTCTGGAGAAATTAGAATTGAATTATGTTCTTTGGTAAAATTCAGATTAGAACTTGAACTTTTCTATCTTCTAAGAAAAATTTGGAACAATATTTCAAATTTTTTCATCTCTTTGAGAAAAATCTGAATTGAAGTGGAAAATTTTATAATATTTTGAGAAAATAGAATTGATCAATAACTTATTTCATTTTCATTGAGAAAATTCAGAATCGAAGTTGAACTTTTCTTCTTCCGGGGAAATATTTGGAACAGAACTTTAAATTTTTTCATCTCTTTGAGAAAGGTTGGAACTGAATTTAAGAAAATTTAGAATTAAAGCGAAACTTTTTATCTTCATAGAAAATAATCACAATCATGGTATAACTTTTCCTATCTTCTACGGAAAAATTTAGAAGTGAACTTTAAATTTTTTATGTCTTGGGCCTTTTCTTCTTCCGGGAAAAGTATTTCTTGGTGTTGAGATAACCAAAAAGCTGTAAAGTATAGTTGTGGTTGAAAAAGATAAGTACTTCAAGTTGGAAAATGGGTTTAGGAGGGACATTAAGAAAGTAACTTGCTCTGAAATGGTCTTTGAAAAGTATTTCTTGGTGTTGAGGTATCCAAAAAGCTGTAAAGTATAGTTGTGGGTGAAAAAGATAAGTACTTCAACTTGTAAAATGGGTTTAGGAGGGACATTAAGAAAGTAACTTGCTCTGAAATGGTCTTTGAAAAGTATTTCTTGGTGTTGAGGTAACCAAAAGCTGTAAAGTATAGTTGTGGGTGAAAAAGATAAGTACTTCAAGTTGGAAAATGGGTTTAGAAGGGACATTAAGAAAGTAACTTGCTCTGAAATGGTCTTTGAAAAGTATTTCTTGGTGTTGAGGTATCCAAAAAGCTGTAAAGTATAGTTGTGGATGAAAAAGATAAGTACTTCAAGTTGGAAAATGGGTTTAGGAGGGACATTAAGAAAGTAACTTGCTCTGAAATGGTCTTTGAAAAGTATTTCTTGGTGTTGAGGTATCCAAAAAGCTGTAAAGTATAGTTGTGGGTGAAAAAGATAAGTACTTCAAGTTGGAAAATGGGTTTAGGAGGGACATTAAGAAAGTAACTTGCTCTGAAATGGTCTTTGAAAAGTATTTCTTGGTGTTGAGGTATTCAAAAGCTGTAATGTATAGTTGTGGGTGAAAAAGATAAGTACTTCAAGTTGGAAAATGGGTTTAGGAGGGACATTAAGAAAGTAACTTGCTCTGAAATGTCTTTTGAAATGTATTTCTTGGTGTTGAGGTATACAAAAAGCTGTAAAGTATAGTTGTGGGTGAAAAAGATAAGTACTTCAAGTTGGAAAATGGGTTTATGAGGGACATTAAGAAAGGAACTTGCTCTGAAATGGTCTTTGAAAAGTATTTCTTGGTGTTGAGGTATCCAAAAAGCTGTAAAGTATAGTTGTGGGTGAAAAAGATAAGTACTTCAAGTTGGAAAATGGGTTTAGGAGGGACATTAAGAAAGCAACTTGCTCTGAAATGGTCTTTGAAAAGTATTTCTTGGTGTTGAGGTATCCAAAAAACTGTAAAGTATAGTTGTGGTGAAAAAGATAAGTACTTCAAGTTGGAAAATAGGTTTAGAAGGGACATTAAGAAAGTAACTTGCTCTGAAATGGTCTTTGAAGAGTATTTCTTGGTCTTGAGGTATCCAAAAAGCTGTAAAGTATAGTTGTGGGTGAAAAAGATAAGTACTTCAAGTTGGAAAATGGATTTAGGAGGGACATTAAGAAAGTAACTTGCTCTGAAATGGTCTTTGAAAAGTATTTCTTGGTGTTGAGGTATCCAAAAAGCTGTAAAGTATAGTTGTGGGTGAAAAAGATAAGTACTTCAAGTTAAAAAAAAGGGTTTAGGAGGGACATTAAGATAGTAACTTGCTCTGAAATGGTCTTTGAAAAGTATTTCTTGGTGTTGAGGTAACCAAAAAGCTGTAAAGTATAGTTGTGGGTGAAAAAGATAAGTACTTCAAGTTGGAAAATGGGTTTAGGAGGGACATTAAGAAAGTAACTTGCTCTGGAATGGTCTTTGAAAAGTATTTCTTGGTGTTGAGGTATCCAAAAATCTGTAAAGTATAGTTGTGGGTGTAAAAGATAAGTACTTCAAGTTGAAAAATGGGTTTAGATGGGACATTAAGAAAGTAACTTGCTCTGAAATGGTCTTTGAAAAGTATTTCTTGGTGTTGAGGTATCCAAAAAGCTGTAAAGTATAGTTGTGGGTGAAAAACATAAGTACTTCAAGTTGGAAAATGGGTTTAGGAGGGACATTAAGAAAGTAACTTGCTCTGAAATGGTCTTTGAAAAGTATTTCTTGGTGTTGAGGTATCCAAAATACTGTAAAGTATAGTTGTGGGTGAAAAAGATAAGTACTTCAAGTTGGAAAATGGGTTTAGAAGGGACATTAAGAAAGTAACTTGCTCTGAAATGGTCTTTGAAAAGTATTTCTTGGTGTTGAGGTATCCAAAAAGCTGTAAAGTATAGTTGTGAATGAAAAAGATAAGTACTTCATGTTGGAAAATGAGTTTAGGAGGGACATTAAGAAAGTAACTTGCTCTGAAATGGTCTTTGAAAAGTATTTCTTGGTGTTGAGGTATCCGAAAAGCTGTAAAGTATAGTTGTGGGTGAAAAAGATAAGTACTTCAAGTTGGAAAATGGATTAGGAGGGACATTAAGAAAGTAACTTGCTCTGAAATGGTCTTTGAAAAGTATTTCTTGGTGTTGAGGTATCCAAAAAGCTGTAAAGTATAGTTGTGGGTGAAAAAGATAAGTACTTCAACTTGTAAAATAGGTTTAGAAGGGACATTAAGAAAGTAAATTGCTCTGAAATGGTCTTTGAAAAGTATTTCTTGGTGTTGAGGTATCCAAAAAGCTGTAAAGTATAGTTGTGGGTGAAAAAGATAAGTACTTCATGTTGGAATATGGGTTTAGGAGGGACATTAAGAAAGTAACTTTCTCTGAAATGGTCTTTGAAAAGTATTTCTTGGTGTTGAAGTATCCAAAAAGCTGTAAAGTATAGTTGTGGGTGAAAAAGATAAGTACTTCAAGTTGGAAAATGGGTTTAGGAGGGACATTAAGAAAGTAACTTGCTCTGAAATGGTCTTTGAAAAGTATTTCTTGGTGTTGAGGTAACCAAAAAGCTGTAAAGTATAGTTGTGGGTGAAAAAGATAAGTACTTCAAGTTGGAAAATGGGTTTAGGAGGGACATTAAGAAAGTAACTTGCTCTGAAATGGTCTTTGAAAAGTATTTCTTGGTGTTGAGGTATCCAAAAAGCTGTAAAGTATAGTTTTGGGTGAAAAAGATAAGTACTTCAACTTGGAAAATGGGTTTAGAAGGGACATTAAGAAAGTAACTTGCTCTGAAATGGTCTTTGAAAAGTATTTCTTGGTGTTGAGTTATCCAAAAAGCTGTAAAGTATAGTTGTGGGTGAAAAAGATAAGTACTTCATGTCGGAAAATGGGTTTAGGAGGGACAATAAGAAAGTAACTAGCTCTGACTAAAACTAAACTAAACTAGAACTCTAACTAAAACTCTAAGCTAAGACTCTAAGGTAAAACTTCAAACTCTTACCTATAACTAAGTTGTGGGTGAAAAGGATGGGTACTTCAATTGTAAAATGGGTTTAGGACGGTCACTAAGAAAAGAAATTGTTCTGAAATGCCTTTTGAAAAGTATTGCTTGGAGTCCAGTCATGACCTTCTGATAGGGTTCTACCGATTATGTAATCAATTTCTCAGAAATCCATTTGTCCTAGTCGATTACGTCATTCTATGTCCATATATGGACCCCCGTCACGACCTCCTGATAGGGTTCTACTGATTATGTAATCAATTTCTCAGAAATCCATTTGTCCTAGTCGATTACGTCATTCTATTTCATATATGGACCCCAGTCATGACCTTCTGATAGGGTTCTACCGATTATGTAATCAATTTCTCATAAATCCATTTGTCCAAGTCGATTACGTCATTCTATGTCCATATATGGACCCCCGTCACGACCTCCTGATAGGGTTCTACTGATTATGTAATCAATTTCTCAGAAATCCATTTGTCCTAGTCGATTACGTCATTCTGTGTCCATATATGGACCCCCGTCACGACCTCCTGATAGGGTTCTACTGATTATGTAATCATTTTCTCAGAAATCCATTTGTCCTAGTCGATTACGTCATTCTATGTCCATATATGGACCCCCGTCACGACCTCCTGATAGGGTTCTACCGATTATGTAATCAATTTCTCAGAAAATCCATTTGTCCTAGTTGATTATGTCACTCTTATGTCATATGTCATGTGTCATGTGTCATTCGTCATGTGTCATGTGTCAAGTTTCGTGTCATGTGTCATGTATCATGTCTCAGGTCATGTGTCACGTGTCACATGTCACGTGTCATGTGTCATGTGTCACGTGTCACGTGTCACGTGTAACCTGTCTCTAACTGTTTCGCCGAAATAATTCCATAAAATGTCTAAAACGGTTTCGCCCAAATAATCCCTGAACGTAATTTCTGCGTGTTCCTTTTGTTTTTGGCATCCCTGCGCTGTCACATTTGAAATTACTAAGAAACCCTTTCCAGCGTTAGACTCTAAGATCAAAACATTCGCTGGACTTAGAATTAACCTTGCCATCACCTGTCAGTTATTTATAAACTTTACCCCGGAAACAATTCTGGTCGAACTCCAAAGATATTGATAAACTTCTTCCTGGAAACTCATAACATTCGCCTCGAGCATGCACTTGGCCAAAACAACAACATCAGCAAATCGACCTTGGAAAAAGAGGTCATTGACCCCATTAACCACGTGTTCTCCCTAGGGACTCTATGCCTATATATGGTGTGGGGTCACGACTATAAGACCCCTTTCTACTTATAACTCACTTACGAATGGTAGAATTGATAAAAAGCACGTAGATATGAGTAAAAGTTTTAAAATGAGCCGTTAGACATCACTCTAAAAAGTTCTGTTAGCCTACTAGCCCTAGCTTTTCCACTTGAAATATGGCACCAAAAGTGCCGTTTTTAGTGCTATTTGAAACTTGCAGATGGTGAAATTTATAGGAAGAACGTAAATATGAGCAATATTTTTATGTGAGCTATCACAAATCTATCTAAAATGTTCTGGTAGACTGCTAGCCCCACCCCTCAAGAAACGGCGTAAAAAGCGCCGCTTTTCGTGCCATATGACACTTGCATATAGCGAAACTTATATAAACCACGTAGATTTGAGAAATAGCTTTTGAATGAGCTCTTAAGCCTCTCTCTATGATGTTCTAGTAATCCGCTAGGCCTGGAAGAAAGGAGGAAAAACGAATGTTTTAACATTTTTTATCTTTGATTTACTATGCGCTGCGGTTCGCTCTTCACTAGGTTGTAGCTAATGCTTCAATTATGACAAAGAGTTCATTGCAAATTTTCCTCAGACACTTGTTAACATTAAAACCTGTAAAATCTAATATATGGTAGAATTTGTAAAAAAACATATTAAATACAAGCAATAGCTTTTAATTGAACCAACAAACATCTATCTGCGACGGTGTGGTAGCCTGCTAATGTTTCAGTAGCTTACTGACGAGCAAACGATTTATGAAACTTACTAAGGGGGCTGGGAGGGGATTGTACAGGAAGGGTTCTTGTGAACCCCCAGTTAAGGGTTCTGGAACATAACTATTACAATGATACCTGTTTTGTACTTCGGAGCTTTTTCACTTAAGAAGTGGCACCATAAGTTTCGTTTTCAATGCTATATCGCACTTACGAATGTAAAATTGAAATAAAGCACGTATATAAGAGCAATAGCTTTCAATGAGTCATTGAACATCACTCTTATAAGTTCTGCTAGCCCAATAGCCCCAGCTTTTCCACTTGAGACACGACACCAAAAGTGCCGTTTTAGTGCCATTTGGAACTTCCTGGTGATGGAATTTATATCAAAGACGTAGATATGAGCAATATCTTTTATATGAGCTATAAAATTCTATCGACGATGTTCTGGTAGCCTGATAGTGCCATCCCTTGAGAAATGACACAAAAAGTGCTATTTTAGTACCATATGGCACTTGTAGATGGCAGAATTTATAAAAAAAAAGAACGTAGATATGAGAAACAGCTTTTAAATGAGCCATTAAGCTTCTCTCTATGATATTCTGGTAGCCCGGTAGGCCTGTTGAAAAAAAAAAGAAAGAAAAAAAAACGCGAGACAGATCAGTGCTACAGATGCAAAAATGAGATTTTCCTTGTTGTTCAAAGAGGGGAACTGTAATTTCCCTCTACAAGGTTTTCGACCATGCTAATTCCAATGGTACATTCTTCATTTTGATCTGACACCATTTTCGAGGGTTTTGAGGCTTTTTTCGAAATCACCCTAAATTATTTTTAGCAATAAACTTTTACTTTTAAGACGAACCGAAATAATAGTAAATATTCCTGAGCCAGCGTCAGATGGCAATTTTTTTTCACCAGACAGTTTTTTTTTTCAAATCGCGGTTTTTTAACTTTTGGTTACTATGAGCTGTTGTTCGCTCTTCACTAGGTTGCAGCTACCGTTGCAACCATGATGCCTTGCTGGGACATGCTTTAAAAAATAAGCCTCACTCTTTACGCTAAAAATTGACTTTCTCACAACTCGATTTTTTTTAAACAATAAAAAACTTTAGCGTAAAGAGCGAGGCGTTGAGGAGGGGACAGCCCCTTTCATATACGGAATAACTTCTGTTCCTTTTAAGCTTCAACGTCGTTCCTTACTTTCAGTTAAAAAAAACTTGTTTTTTTTTATGTATTTTAAACACAGAGAAGACATGACGTTCCATAAGGTGAAAAACAACGGAGAAATCTACTGTCAATTTTATTCTATAGGCATGTTTCCTTTAGGCTTGGTCAACCATAGCAAATTAAACGAATCGGGTGAATTGAAGGGGGGTTGAGCTGCATCCAGATTGAGTTAAACAGGGGTTGAATTGCATGGGTTGAAAGGAACAGGGTTGAGTTCATCTGAGGTTGAGTTGCACGGAACTTAATTTGAATTGAAGGGGGGTTGAGCTGCATCCAGATTGAGTTAAACAGGGGTTGAATTGCACGGGTTGAAAGGAAGTTGCATGGAACTGAAAGACGATTAAGTTGAACGAGGTTGAGTTGAACGGGGCTGAGTTACACTGAGCACCATGTTTATTAACTAACAATTCTGTTGCCGCTACTCTAACAAAATTTCTAGCCAACTTTGTTATCTGATAATTGGAGGGTGGAAAAGGCCTTTAAACTCCGGGAATTCAATTACTTTTTTCAATAACATTTTAAGAATTTTAGTTATGATGTGAATTTTACACATTTTACACGGGGAATTTTAAGTTATAATGTGAATTCCTGAAGTTACTTTGCAGCCTTAGCAAAATATCCCTTTTAAAACCTAAAAGAGAGCCATTCATTGCATTGGGCTCATTTTGCAAAAGTCGCACCAAATGAAGCAAGTTCAAATAATATTAAAATGTCCTAATTACTTTTTTTCTACTCTAAGAAATATACTAAAGCACTTTACGTTTCTACTGTGCTACACCATATTTTGTTTTATATTTTCAGTAAGGTGCTTATTTTGCAAAAATCTAGAAATATAGCGAAGTATCACAAGTTAGTTTATTTGAGCGAGATTTATAGATATACAATTTTACAATTAAGTAAAATTAACGCTCTTTCTCCCATTTGACAAAGAAGTTTTTTTTTTTAATTCCATCTTTTGAAGAAAAAGAAAAAAAAAATCCCCATTGTTTATCTTTAAATTAGGTATAATGGTTTCAAAAATTCCTAGTGGGTTTACATCAATACAACACATAGAAAGTAATCAGAAAGAAATTAAAACTTGTATTACCTTTCTTGTCATTATCAAAGTGCTATTTTATATGGGTTAACTGCAATTACAATACCTTTAGACTAGAGTTTGTCACCCAGCTAATTCTTCATGTTCATCCTCACAATTCCTAGAATTAAACCTGTTTTGAAGCGTTAAATCTTATCAAAGTTAATTTTAACCCTTTATTTGTCTTTCTGTAAAGCAAAACTAATCAGTGTTGATTTACTGGCAACATTCAGTCATTTTAATCAGTGTCTCATTTGCATGTCACATCAATGCGGGGTGCTACCATTTCATTTAACCATCAGAAGCACTAAACGTCATTTCGTCGACAAGGAAAATCCGTCAGAACATCGACATGTCAGGACATCGACAAAATCCGTCAGGACTTCGACAAAAAAAATTATAAGTTTATATAATAGTAACAAGTATATAATACTTTAGAAACAAATTTCGGCTATATATTAGCACATCAGGGGGGGGGGGGTAGGGTAAAGCATAGCATATATTAATACGTAACCTAACCTAGGTAACTTTCCCTCCTAAACCCCAAAAAACTAAAGTTTTTAAATTTTAAATATTATGAAGGATTTTGTCGATGTCCTGACGTGTCGATATTATGACTGTCGATGTTCTGACGAGCAGCGATTGTGACTGACGATGTCCTGACGTGTTGATGATATGACTGTCGATTCCCTGACGTGTCGATGTTCTGACAGATTTTTTGTCGATGTTATGTCGGATTTTTGTCGATTTCCTGACGGTAGGCGGTCCTGACGTGTCGATGTCCTGACGCCTTCCCATCACTGCTGCCCAGAAAATGACATATTTTATGTGACGTTCAAGAAATGAGACAAAAATGACATCCAAAATGATCTAACTACAATACAGTAGAACATTTTGGGGAAGGGTGTGCCGAGATTAGATTATAAGATACCTAAGTGAGGACCCGGAGATCTTATAACCTCCGAGGGGAGGTTATAAGATAATTGGGTTATAAAACAACAATAGGGCCATTCGCTTCATCACCTTTGTGCTAAGATCTTGCATGTTTTGACAAAGAACGCTTAAAAGTGAAATCTTAGCACTAAGATCTTACATCTTATAACGTTCTTTTGTAAATGTCTTTCATCATTCTGCTCTATCAGCGGTCGAAGAACAAAGATGAGTATATCATCAAAATTCTCTCATCATTGTTCTATATGGCAAAAACATGGCGTCCTTCACACTTTTTGCTAACATCAGTGAGCTGTAAGATCTCAGAACAAAGATGAGTTAAAAGAACGGAAATCTTTGCAGAAAGATGTGAGATCTTAGATTTAAGATCTTAGTGCAAAAGAACGGCCCTAATATTATATTATTAGCCCCTAAAATGCCCAGGGGTTGCCAAAGATCATGGTTGCAGCGGTAGCTGCAACCTAGTAAAGAGCGAACAACAGCCCATAGTAACTAAAAGTTAAAAAACGAGTTTAGGAAAAACCTGCCTAGTGAAAAAAATTGCCATCTGACACTGATTCAGGAGTAGTAATTTTTATTTCCGTTCGTATAAAAAATAAAAGTTTATTGCGAAAAGAAATTTACGGTAATTTCGTAAAAAAGCCTGAAACCCCTTGAAAATGGAATCAGATCAAAATGAAAAGTGTACCATTGGAATCAGCAGAGTTGAAAACCTTATTCAGGGAAATTACAGTCTCCAACCTTGAACAACAAGGAATATCACTTTTTTGCATGGGTGGCACTTATCTGTCTCCTTTTTTTTTCTTTTCTTCCAGGGCTAGAGATTTACCAGAATATCATAGAGAGATGCTTAATATCTCATTCAAAAGATATTTATCGCATATACGTGCTTTTCGTAAATTCCACTATCTGCAAGTGCCATATGGCAAAAAAATGGCACATTCAGTGCCATTTCTCAAAAGATGGGGCTAGCGGGCTACAAAAGACAGATGTTGAATAGCTCACATAAAAGCTATTTCTCATATTTAAATTTTATTTATAAACTCCACCACCTGCAAGTGCTAAATGGTACTAAAAGTGGCACTATTGATACCATGTCTCAAGTGGAAAAGCTAGGGGCTAGTGGGCTATCAGAACTTCTTAGAGAGACGTGTAATGGCTGATTTGAAAGCTATTGCTCGTATCTATGTGCTTTTAATCAGTTTTGCCATCCGTAAGTGCCAAATAGCACAAAAAACGGCACCTCTTGTCCCACTTTTTAAGCTGAAATGTTTCGAAGTATAAAACGGTACCATTGTAACAATTATGGTCCAAAACCATTATCTGGAGATTTTCAAAACCTCTTCCCGTATACTCTTCAAGTGCCATATGGCACTGAAATTGGTGCTTTTTGTGCCATTTCTCAAAAGTTGGGGCTATTGGGCGACCAGAACATCGTAGATCGATATTTAATAGCTAATATCAGTCATGTCTACGTTCTTCCTATAAATTCTACCATCTGCAAGTGCCAAATAGCACTTTTGGTGGCATGTCTAAAATGCAAAGGCTGGAGCCCGATGGCTACCAGAACTTTTTAGAGTAGCGTTTAATGGCTCATTTTAAAGCTATTACTAACATCTACGTGCTTGTATCAATTCTACTATCCGTTAGTGTGATATAGCACTAAAAACAGCATTTTTGGTGCCACTTCTTAAGTGGAAAAATTTGGAAGCATAAAACGGTACCATAGTAATAATTATGTCCCAAAACTCTTCCCTAGAGGTTTTCAGGAAGCCTTCCTGTTTACCCTTCCCTCCCATCCCCATTAACCATGGTTGCAGTGGTAGCTGCAACCAGCTTTTTTTCCTGCCCCACCCAAAGTCATCCAATCACAATTTTGAGATAGCTATTGTGTTCAATATGCTTCAAAAGTCAAATATCTTTCGTTTTGGTGATGATATGACCCTCCTTAGTGCCTGGGGAAAGGGCTGCACACTGTATCAGTGTCGGGCATATTGATATCACGCGTATCGGTATTGGCGTATTGTTATTGGGCGTATTGGTATCGCAGGTATCTAGGCAGATTTTTAATAACTCATATAAGAGATATTGCTCATATCTACGTCCTTCCCATAAATTCAACTATCAGCAAGTTCCAAATGGCACTAAAAACGGCACTTTTGGTGTCATGTCTCAAGTGAAAAAGCTGGGGCTAGTGGGCTACCAGCATTTTTTATAGTGACATTTAATGGCTCATTTGAAAGCTATTGCTCATATCTACGTGATGTTTATTAATTCTACCATCCGTAAGTGTGGTATAGCACAAAATATAATACTTTTGGTGTCACGTCTTAAGTAGGAAAGCTTGGTAGCATAAAACGAAATCATTATTGTAATAACTATGATCCAAAAACCCTAATCGGAGGTTTGCAAGAGCACCTCTCGTATGTTCCATCTCCAAGCCCCCTTAATAAACTAAGCAATTAAGGTAACAGCACTAACATATCAATCCCGATTATTAGAGCCGTGGACTTGAGGGTATAGCGTTCGATTTTGAAATAGAGTGTTATGCGTTCGATTCCTGCTTGGGTGTCGTTTTTTCAATTATAGTTTTTTCCCTTCTATACGATCATTTTCAGATAGTTTCACTGTTTTTGTAAATGTAATATACTCATTTTTTTTTTTTTTTTTTTTTTTTTTTTTTTTTTTTTTTTTTTTTTTTTTTTTTTTTTTTTAGAATGTCCCAGGAAGGTGTTTGGTCAAGCATTTTGATTCAAAATGGAATATAGGTCATCCAGTTCATGGTTTGCAACGGCATTCTGAATAGATCTCTAAATCCATACCCCATCGAATCAAGTCAAAATGACAGAGAAAATTGAACAACTAGCCGTATAGTAATAAAAAAGGTAAATATGTACTTCCTATTCTTCCGAACTTTTTTCAACTGTGAGAAAACACCCTGAGCCTTAGCTATTCTACTTTTAACATCTTCATTGATCCCACCGTCTTTACTGATAATGCTACCAAGGTAGGTGTAGCTGTCCACCTGAACATTCTTTTCACTACCCAACGTAATCTTTTAATCTTCACTTATTCCTAGCCTTAGTGAATTAGTCTTCTTAACATTAATTTACAAACCTATTCCTGTACTCTGAACTCGCAAAACCTCTAAAAGTTCATTCATTTTGCTCACACTTTCATCTAAGATGCTTAAATCATCAGCATAATCTAGGTCAAGGTAATTTTTCCTCCATATTTGATTCCGTGTTCTCCCATTCCCTTTACTGTGCTCCTTAAGGCAAAGTCCACCAAAATCATCCATGTAAAGGGGGATAGAACACAATCCTGCTTTACTCCTGATTCATGGGCTCCCGTAAGGGGGCCGGGGGGCGCCCCCCCCCCCCCCAGCTGAATGATACTGCCTTATTTTTTTATTTTTGCTTTGAGATTTCTATTATATAGCATTAAAAGTGTCAATTAGACGAGGTTTGTCCCCCCTGGAATTCAGCTTATGGGCGCCCACGTCCTGATTTGATACGAAACCAGCTGCTAACATAATTTCCTACCTTAACCGCAGCAGTGTTATTGTCGTACGTAGCACTCATTACTTTAATATATTTATCTGGTATACCATACAAGGACAAGACTTTCGCTAAAGCTCTTCTATCAACAAAATCGAAAGCTTGCTCATAATCTACAGAACTGAGTACCAAAGGTGTTTGATAACTCAGGCACTTCTCAATTATTAAATTAAGAGTGAAAATTTGGTCGACACGTCCTCTCCGCTTTCTAAAACCGTACTGTTCTTCTCTTATCACTTTGTCAACAACATCTCTCAGTCTAAAAAATATCATATTACTAAGTAATTTGCCACCTACAGAAACCAGGCAAATGCCTCAATAATTATCACACAAACTCTCATCACCTTTCTTACATGGTGGTTTAATTAGGGTTGTCCTAAAATCACTAGGTAGGCCTACTCCCCCTTTAAAAAAAATCATATTCACGATCTTCAGTAGCTTATTTCTAACCTTAAAACCACCATATTTAAGAAACTCATTTGTTCCAGTATCAGCACCTGGGCCCTTATTGTTTTTTAATGTTTTTAGTACTGTCGTTAATTCTACCTCAGAAAATAAATCTTCCTTCATATCCAAGGTATCATAAACTTCTTAATTTTCCTCTATATCCTTTCCTGCAACTCTATCTCGGTTTAGCACATTCTCAAAATGCCCTGGTCATCTCTCTATAACTCCTTCCTTATAATTAGTTTTGGCTCCGTTCCTATCTTTAACTGGGAAAAGTCTGGATTGACCACTCCCTCTCAATTTATTAACATGCCAGTACAATGTTTTACTATCATTTTTTAACTTACGTCCGCTCCCATTCTAAGTCCAAATTAGAAATTTACGTGACCCTCGAGTGTTCCCTCAAAGTTTTGACTCAGCCCCTTAGGCTATTTTCAAGATACTGTAGATAATTTTACAAATACAGAGCACATAGCTTCTTTTGATTTACTCAGATAAGCGTGTTGCTTCCAGGATGCACTTTTGGGAAACTTTGGTAATCTTAGACTAACAATTGATCATTAACAGTATACTCGAAATTCAACAAAAATAAAAAGGAATTTTTTGGCCCATTTTAAGACCCCCCCCCCCTACCCCAAAAAAATTATGATTTGTTTGGCCCAAAGTAAAATCAATGAAATTTTTGAGTTAATTGGACACCACCCTCCCTTTTCCTTATAAGTCCATGTGTAAACGATGGGTGACTTGTATAATTTATAACCCTTGACCCAAGGGTTGTAAGTGCCATGTGATCCGTAGAGAGATATTTTTTTAACATTTCAACTATTTCGAACAAATGGGCCGTCTCAAAATCTTGATCCGATATTTTGGGGCTCTGGGGGCGTACGGTGGCAAAAGTACACACGAGAAAAGCTGGTTGCCCTTCAATCAGTTTCGGCTCTTAAAAAGTGCACTCGAACTTGCAATTTTCCATTTTTAGCACCCGTTTCCGTTTTGGGACTTTTGCAGATATCTTTAACATAGACATAAAAATTTCAATTTAATACCCTAAGCCGTTCTAAAGATGCAGGTACGTCATTGCATGTAATTAATTAAAAAAAAAAAAAAAAAAATCCGAAAAATAAGTTTTTCAAAGAAAAAGTGAAGGCCATTTTAAACTTGACCTCAGGAGATACAAATACCTGTTAAAATTCAAACTCAAAGCGGCCAGAAATTACTATTAAAGAATAAATGAAACCCAAAACGAACAGAAATTAAATAAACAATCATAGCAAAAAACATACAACAAGTAATAATATAAATGAATAAATAGATCTTAAAGCGGGTAATGCTTAGATTGAATATGAAAATCGAGCTTAAAACGAAAAAAAATATTTTCCTATTGAAGCATAAATGAGCTTAAAACGAATAGAAATTAAATAAAAAATCAATGGAAACAAAACATACAATAGATATTAATGTAAATTAATAAGTAAATCTTAAAACGAGTGAAATTTAAATTGAATATGGAAATGAAGCTTGAAATGAACAAAAATTACTACAAACAAGAGTTTGGGTATCACCTCCTTCTCTCACTGTAAAAGTCTAAAACCTACTGCGTCGTAGGCGCTTTACTGAAAACCAATTTTATGACAAATATTTTCTTTTGCATTTAATATTGAAAATAAACATTAAAATTATAGTAAAATTTTGAACTGATGAGCTTTCAGCATTTAATCAAGGAGGCACACTTGTGCCTCTATAAAGAGGCGACCCACCACAATGTTAAGCGATTTCAGGTCCTAGAGGTCGCAGAGAGACGGCGGTAATCGCATTTTGTAGCCCAAGCTCAAACTAAGAAACTTGTAAAATTTCATCCTCCTCCGACTTTATCTTCATGGGGTAAACTGGGCCGGAAGTTTCGACCCTCCCACCACAGCCCCCCTTTAACAGTTGGGGGCTGCCGCCCCCCAAATCCCCCGCTTTCGCAGCCTTTAAATAAAAAAACAAGTTTTTTAAACTGAAAGTAAGGAGCGACATTAAATCTTCAAACGAACAGAAATTATTCCGTATATGAAAGAGGCTGTGCCCTCCTCAACGCCTCGCTCTTTACGCTAAAGTTTGACTCTGTCTCACAACTTTATTTTTTAAAACAATAAAAAACTTTAGCGTAAAGAGCGAGGCGTTGAGGAGGGCACAGCCTCTTTCATATACGGAATAATTTCTGTTCGTTTTAAGATTTAATGTCGCTCCTTACTTTCAGTTTAAAAAACTTTTTTTTTATTTAAAGGCTGCAAAAGCGGGGGATTTGGGGGGCGGCAGCCCCCCAACTGTGCCTCCTAATCCCTGTACGTTTTAAGGTTCGACCTTGTAACTCAGCCTCTTTAACTCTTTAGAAAACGTAGTTTTTTTCAAATAATATTATTATAAATCAAATATTCAGTTTGACTTATTAGCTCTTTTTAAAGTTGTTCAAGACGAATATAATTTCACTACAAACAAGTGTTTGGATACTGCCTCCTTCCTTAACGGTAAATTAATTAAAAAAAAAAACTTTTCCACAAAAAAAGTTTTTCAAAGAAAAGTAAAGAACTCCATTAAACAAAAAATGAGCAAAAATAAAATCAAATAATCTACCAAGCGTGAAACTACCACAAATCAGCTTTGATAAATAAATTAAACCCAACACGAGCAGAAATTACAATAAATAACCGAGTCAAACTCAAAACGAGCAGAAATTAACATAAGTTGGGCTCAAAACCCCTATGCCTTCCCAAGGCCAGAACATAATTTGCCCTTTACTGAAAAAAATATAAATGTTTTTACTTTTATAACTTTAATAAATCAAATAATATTAAGATTTTGATTACTAATTATCTGTAAATGTGTATTAAACTGACAATGCACATTCATTTGTATTTTTTTCAGTAAAGTGCAAATTATGTTCTGGCCTTGGGAAGGCATAGGGGTTTTGAGCCCAACTTATGTTAATTTCTGCTCGTTTTGAGTTTGACTTCATACCTTTTGAATTCCAATCGAATGAGCCTTTTTTCGAGTTTCTACGACAACACTTCCTATAAACACCTTATATGGCCCCAGGGCATAAATTACAACTCTTACCCTAAGGGCTGTGAGGGTGGTTGTCATCCTCTAATACCTACTTTCCAGAACTTTCAACTACGTTACACAAAATGGCTATCTCAAAATTTTGATTGGATGTGTGTGGGAAAATGGTGGGCGTGAGAAGGGCGTTAGTCTTTCTCCAATCACTTTCAACTATTAAAAAAGGCACTAACCCTTTCAATTTCCAATCAAATGAGCCCTTTTGAAGTTTCTACGACAACGCTTTCAATAAAAACTTTATATGCCCCCAGGGGTATCTTATAACCCTCGCCCTGAGGGCTGGGTGGGGGGGTTGTCATCCTCAAAGACCTAATTTTCAGAACTTTCTACTACGTTGAACAAAATGACTATCTGAAAATTTTGATTGGATGTGTTTGGGGGAATGGTGGGCGTGAAAGAGGGGTTAGTTACCGTCCAATCACTTTCAACTATTATAAAGGGCACTATCCCTCTCAATTTCAAACTGAATGAGCCCCTTTTGAAGTTTTTACGACAACTCTATCATTAAAAACCTTATATGCCCCCTGGGCATAACTTAAAACCTTTGCTTTGGGGAATCTCGGGGGTTTGTCATCCTTAAATACATAATTTCCAGAGCTTTCAACTACGTTGAACAAAATGGCTATTTCTAAGCTTTGATTGAATGTGTTTGGGAAAATGGAGGGCGTGAGAGGGGGGTTAATTACTCTCCACTCACTTTTGACTATTAAAAAGGGCAATTTCAATTTCCAATTAAATGAGCTCCTTTTGAAATTTCTACAACAACTTTCTATATAAACCTTATATGCCCCCAGGGCACAAATTACAACCCTTGTACTGGAAGCTCTGATGGGGTTTTTATCCTAAAAGACCTAATTTCCAGAACTTTCGACAACGTTGAACAAAATGGATATCTCAAAATTTTGATTGGATGCATTTGGGGAAATGGTGGGCGTGAGAGGGGGGTTAGTTGCCCATTTCAATAAAAACCGTATATGCCCCCAGGGCATAACTTATAACCCTTGCCCTGAAGACTATGGGGAAAGTGTCCTGCTCAAAGGTATAAATACCTGAACTTTAAACTTCGTGGAACAAAATAGCTATCAAGAAATTTTGATCGGATATGTTTGGGGAAATGGTGGGCGTGGAAGGGGTGTTTGTTGCCTTACAATCACTTACGACTATTAAAAAGGGCACTAGCCATTTTAATTTCCAATCGAATGTTTCATTTTTGAAGTTTCTAGAGACGACGCGTTCAGTAAAAGCCTTATATGCCTCCAGGGCATAACTTACAACCCTTGCCCTGAGGGCTATGGGGGAGTGTCCTCCTCAAAAAAATAGTTTCTATCTGGAAATCCAAAACACTGAATAAAATGGCTATCTAAAAATTTTGATTGGATGTGTTTGGAGAAAAGGTGGGCGAGAGAGGGGGGCTAATTGCCCTCAAATCACTTTCGACAATTAAACAGGGCACTAGACCTTTGAATTTTCAATCGAATAAGCCCTTTTTCAAGTTTCTACGACAAACATTTCAATAAAAACTTATATACCCCAGGGCATAACTTATTACCCTTACTCTGAAGACTGTGGGGGGAGTGTCCTGCTCAAAGGTATAATTTCCTGAACTTTAACTGCGTGGAACAAAATGGCTATCTCAAAATTTTGATTGGATGTGTTTGGGGATATGGTGGGCGTGGAAGGGGTGTTAGTTGCCTTCCAGTTACTTTCGACTATTAAAAAGGGCACAAGCCCTTTAAATTTCCAATCGAATGAGCCTGTTTTGAAGTTTCTACGACAACGCCTTCTATAAAAACCTTATATGCCCCAGGGCACAACTTAAAACCCTTGCCCTGAGGGTTGTGGGGGAGTGTCCTCCTCAAAAACATATTTTCTACCTGGTACGTACGCTGAACAAAATGGCTATCTCAAAATTTTTATTGGATGTGTTAGGGGGAATGATGGGCTTGGGGGGAGCTAGTTGCCCTCCAATCACTTTCGACTATTAAAAAGGGTACTAGCCCTTTGAATTACCAAAACGAGCCTGTTTTGAAGTTTCTACGAAAACACCTTGTATAAAAACCTTATATGCCCCCAGGTCATAACTTAAAACCCTTGCCCTGAGGGTTGCGAGGGAGTGTCCTCCTCAAAAAAATATTTTCTATCTGGAAAACAACTACGCTGAACAAAATGGTTATCTCAAAATTTTGATTGGATGTGTTTGGGGGAATGATGGGCGTGGGGGGTGCTAGTTGCCCTCCAATCACTTTCGACTATTAAAAAGGGTACTAGCCCTTTAAATTACCAAAATGAGCCTGTTTTGAAGTTTCTACGACAACGCCTTCTATAAAAACCTTATATGCCCCCAGGGCACAACTTAAAACCCTTGCCCTGAGGGTTGTGGGGGAGTGTCCTCCTCAAAAACATATTTTCTATCTGGTACGTACGCTGAACAAAATGGCTATCTCAAAATTTTTATTGAATGTGTTTGGGGGAATGATGGGCTTGGGGGGAGAAAGTTGCCCTCCAATCACTTTCGACTATTAAAAAGGGTACTAGCCCTTTGAATTTCTAATCGAATGAGCCTGTTTTGAAGTTTCTACGACAACGCCTTCTATAAAAACCTTATATTCCCCCTGGGCATAACTTGAAACCCTTACCCTGAGGGTTGTGGGGAGTATCCTTCTCAAAAACATATTTTCTATCTCGAAATCAACTACGCTGAACAAAATGGCTATCTCGAAATTTTGATTGGATGTATTTGGGGGAATGATGGGCGTGGGGGGGGTTAGTTGCCCTCCAATCACTTTCGACTGCTAAAATGGGTACTAGCCCTCTGATTTTCCAATCGAATGAGCCTGTTTTGAAGTTTCTACGACAACACCTTCTATAAAAACCTTATATGCCCCCAGGGCATAACTTAAAACCCTTGCCCTGAGGGTTGTCTGGGAGTGTCCTCCTCCAAAACATATTTTCTATCTGGAAATCAACAACGCTGAACAAAATGGCTATCTCAAAATTTTGATTGGAAATGTGTTTGGGGGAATGATGGGCGTGGGGAGGGGGTAGTTGCCCTCCAATCACTTTCGACTATTAAAAAGGGCACTAGCCACTCCCATTTACAATCGAATGAGCCCTTTTTGAAGTTTCTACGACAACTCCTTCAATACGAAGTGCCCGGGTATGGAGAAACCAAAAACACATTGTTCCCACATCGTTCTCTACTTAGGCAGCGCTAGCGCGCTGCCTATGAGAAAAACCAAAAGGATACTGCGTCATTGGCGCTAAACTGAAAACGAACTATATTACAAATATTTTATTTTCGATTTCTTACAGCATTGAAAATAAAAAAAATTACAGTGAGATAAATTCTTGAACGGATGGATATTTCAACAATTAGTATCATTATACATCAAATATTAAACTTGATGTTGTTTATACTTTCCAAGACTGTTCAAGACGCATATGGTTTTCAGTAAATCGCCAATGACGCAGAAGGTTTTAGACTTTTACAGTGAGAGAAGGAGGTGATACCCAAACTCTTGTTTGTAGTAATTTTTGTTCGTTTCAAGCTTGATTTGCATATTCAATTTAAGTTTCACTCGTTTTAAGATTCATTTATTAATTTAAATCAATATCTATTGCATGTTTGTTTGTGGCTAGCTGCCCTCGGATCTCTTTTGACTATTAAAAAGTGAGCTCGAACTTTCAATTTCCAATCAAATGACCCTCTCTGAAATTTATACGAGCATCCCTTTTACATGAACCATATATGCCCCAGTGCATAACTTACAATGCCTGCCTCCGGGCCCAGGGGGGGGGGGAGGTTGTGACGACATATGAGTTTTAGTTATCTGACTTTTGAGCAATTTTAACTTAATAGCTATCTCAAAATTTTTATTGGATGTATTTGGAGAAAAAGGGGCGTGGAGGGGGGCTAGTTGCCCTCCAATCTATTTTGACTCTTTAAAAGTGAACTAGAAATGTCAATTTCTAATAAAATGGGTCCTCTTTAAAGTTAATACGATCATCCCTTCCATAATACCCCTGTATGTTCCCAGGGCATAACTTACAACGCCTGCCTCTGGGCCCTGAGGGGTTTTGTCGAAACCAGAATTTTTGTTATATAATCTTAGAACTATTTTTAACAAAATAGCTATCTCAAAATTTTAATCAGATGCATTTGGGAAAAAAGGGTTTGAGGGAGGGAAAGCTGGTTACCCTCCGATATCTTTTGCTTCTTGAAAACTGAACTAGAACTTTCAATTTCCAATCAAATGAGCCCTCTCGGAAGTTTATACGAGCATTCCTTCCATAAGAACCATATATGCCCCCAGGGCATAACTTATAACCCTTGCCCTGAAGACTGTGGGGGGAGTGTCTTGCTCAAACATATAATTTCCAGAACTTTCAACTACGTGGAACAAAATAGCAATATCAAAATTTTGATTGAATGTGTTTGGGAAAACGGTGGGTGTGGAAGGGGTGTTATTTGCCTTCCAATCACTTTCGACTATTAAAAAGGGAACTAGCCATTTAAATTTCCAATCGTATGAGCCCTTTTTGAAGTTTCTACGAAAACACTTTCTATACAAACCTTATATGCCCCCAGGGCATAACTTACAACCCTTGCCCTGAGGGCTGTGGGGGGGGGGGTTGTTATCCTCAAAGACCTAATTTCCTGAATTCTCAACTACGTTCAACAAAATGGCTATCTCAAAATTTTGATTGGATGTGTTTGGGGAACTGGTTGGCGTGGAAGGGGTGTTAGTTGCCTTCCAATCACTTTTGACCCTTAAAAAGGTCTCTAGAAGTCTCAATTTTCGATCGAGTGAGCCCCCTTTGAAGTTTCTACGACGACCCCTTTCATATGAGGTACTTCTGGAAAAAAAAATAATAATAAAACATTGGAGCCGTATGGCCTTTACTATAGGCAAAGCTATAGCGTTGCCTCTGATGTCTTTTGTTATTGTGCAACATCCTCTGATAGTTTCAATTTAATACCTATAGCAATTTTTGAGCTGTTGCATACACTTCATTTTGACAACCTGGATGCATATATTGGCTTTTGAGTTAGCTCAACATGCCGTGAAAGTCTGACCTTCAGCCATACACTTTTTAATACCTGGATCTACATGGTGTCTTTTGACTTAATTTATCATTACATCAAAGTTTCAACTTAATCCAATAGCTATTCCTGAGATATTGCAGATACACCAATTTGATTACCTAGGTGGATATAGTGTCCTTTGATTTAGTTCAACATCCCCTCAAACTTTTTCAACTTAATACATTTAGCTGTCCCTATGATATTGCACACACCACTCATTTCCTTTCTAAAAAAATAACAACGAAGTTCTTCTGTTTGGAGTAAAAAGTGGAGTTGAAACTTAAAACAAACAAAAACTTCGAAATTTCAAAGTTTATTTAACATGTATCTTTAAAATAGGTTCAAATAAACTGGCTTTTGATATTCCATATCTTAGGCAGTGCAATCACGCTGCCTAAGTACAGAACGATGTTGGCACAATGTTTTATTTCTTTAGACCAGAGCAGTTCGTATCGAAGGAGTTGTCATAGAAACTTCAAAAAAGGCTTATTCGATTGAAAATTAGAGTGGCTAGTGCCCTTTTTAATAGTCTAAAGTGATTGGAAGACGACTAACATCCCTTCCCCGCCCACCGTTTCCCCAAACACATCCAATCGAAATTTTGAGATAGCCATTTTCTACAGCGTAGTTGATTTCCAGATAGAAACTATGTTTTTGAGAAGGACACTCCCCCACAGGCCTCAGGGCAAGGGTTGTAAGTTATGCCCTGGGAGCATATAAGGTTTTTACAGAAAGCGTTGTCGTAGAAACTTCAAAAAAGTCTCGTTCGATTAAAAATTCAAAGGGCTAGTGCCCATTATAATAGTCGAAAGTGATTGGAGGGCAATTAATCCCCTCTCACGTCCACCTTTTCCCCAAACACATCCAGTCGATTGGAAATTCAAAGGGCTAGTGCCCTTTTTAATAGTCAAAAGTGATTGGAGGGCAAATAAACCCCCTCTCACGCCCACCTTTTTCCCAAACACATCCAGTCAAAATTTTGAAGTAGCGATTTTGTTCAACGTATTTGAAAGTTCTGGAAATTAGATCTTTAAGAATGACAACTCCCCCACAGCCCTCAGGATGTAAGTTATGCCCTGGGGACATATACGGTTTTTATAGCAAGCGTTGTCGTAGAAACTTCAAAAGGGACTCATTTGATTGCAAATTGAAATGGCTATTACCCATTTGAATAGTCGAAAGCGATTGGAAGGCAACTAGCACCCCATCCACTCCCACCATTTTCCCAAACACATCCAATCAAAATTTTGAGATAGCCATTTTGTTCAGCGTAGTTGATTTCCAGATAGAAACTATGTTTTTGAGAAGGACACTCCCCCACAGGCCTCAGGGCAAGGGTTGTAAGTTATGCCCTGGGAGCATATAAGGTTTTTACAGAAAGCGTTGTCGTAGAAACTTCAAAAAAGTCTCGTTCGATTGGAAATTCAAAGAGCTAGTGCCCTTTTTAATAGTCGAAAGCGATCTGAGGGCAACTAACCCCCCTCTCCCGCCCACCTTTTCCCCAAACACATCCAGTCAAAATTTTGATATAGCGATTTTGTTCAACGTATTTGAAAGTTCTGGAAATTAGATCTTTAAGAATGACAACTCCCCCACAGCCCTCAGGGCAAGGGTTTTAAGTTATGCCCTGGGGCATATACGGTTTTCATAGTAAGCGGTGTCGTAGAAATTTCAAAAGGGACTCATCTGATTGGAAATTGAAATGGCTAGTGACCTTTTTCATAGTCGAAAGTGATTGGAAGGCGACGAACGCCCCTTCTACGCCCACCATTTATCCAAACACATCCAATCAAAATTTTGAGATAGCCATTTTGTTCAAAGTAGTTTAAGGTCTGGAAATTACATTTTTGAGGATGAAACTACCCCCACAGCCCTCTTGGTAAGGGTTGTAAGTTATGCCCTGGGGGTATATATGGTTTTTATTGAAAGCTTTGTCGTAGAAACTTGAAAAAGGGCTTATTCAATTGGAAATTCAAAGGGCTAGTGCCCTTTTTAATGGCCAAAAGGAATTTGAAGGCAACTAACCCCTCTCTCACGCCCACCTTTTCCCCAAACACATCAAAATTCTTAGATAGCCATTTTGTTCAACGTAAATAAAAGTTTTAGAAATTAGATCTTTGAGGATGATAAGCCCCCCCCCCCCTCCCAGCCCTCAGAACAAGGGTTGTAAATTATGCCCTGGGGACATATAAGTTTTCTATTGAAGGCGTTGTCGTAGAAACTTCAAAAAGGCTCATTCTATTAAAAAATGAAAGGGCTAGTGCCTTTTTTAATAGTTGAAAGTGATCGGAGAGCAACTAACACCCCTCTCACGCCCACCACTTTCCCAAACACAGCCAATCAAAATTTTGCGAGAGCCGTTTTGTTTAACGTAGTTAAAAGTTCTGGAAATTAGGTCTTTGAGGATGACAGCCCCCTTACAGCCCTCAGGGCGAGGGTTGTAATTTGTGGCCTGGGGGCATATAAGATTTTTATTGAAAGCGTTGTCGTAGAAACTCAAAAAGGGCTCATTCGATGGAAAATTGAAAGGTCTAGTGCCCTTTTTAATAGTCGAAAGTGATTGGAAGGCTTGACTTGTTTATAGTAAAGATCTATGTGGGTACAATAGATTTCTTTTTTAGACCAGGGCACTTCGTATCGAAGGAGCTGTCGTAGGAACTTTGAAAAGGACTCGTTCGTTTGAAAACAGAAAGGGCTAATGCCCTTTTTAATAGTCGAAAGTGATTGGTGGGCAACTAGTCCCCCTTCCATGCCCACCCTCCTATTCGTCCGTTATGTTTAAAAACTAAATGTTGCCTTAAGACTAAATCAAATTGCACTGTGTTAATGCTAATTCCCAATAAGGCATCTCAGCAGTGTCCCAAGAACGACTGAGGGTATTATGTTCAAACTTTCGGGGCTACTTCTGCTCTTAAAATTCAACCAAATCAAAATAGGGTAAGTGTATCGAAGCTGTCAAAGAAAGTAAACGAAAGTAAAAGAAAGGCCAGAACATAATTTGCACTTTACTGAAAAAATAAAAATGAATATGCATTGCCAGTTTAATATACACGTACTGATATTTAGTAATCAATGTTAATATTATTTGATTTATTAAAGTTCTAAAAGTAAAAACATTTATATTTTTTCAGTAAAGTGCAAATTATGTTCTGGCCTTGGGAAGGCATAGGGGTTTTGAGCCCTACTCAAGTTAATTTCTTCTTGTTTTGAGTTTGACTCGGTTATTTATCGTAACTTCTGTTCGTTTTGGGTTTTATTTATTTATCGATGCTGGTTTGTGGTAGTTTCACGCTTGGTAGATTATTTAATTTCATTTTTGCTCATTTTTCGTTTAATGGAGTTCTTTACTTTTCTTTGAAAAATTTATTTTGTGGAAAAAGTTTTTTTTAAGCAAAAGAAACATGTGTGGTAGAGCTTCTAATTTAGTCAATTTGGAATTTAGTAAAAATATATTAAGACGCAAATACAAAGTTTAGAAATACCACTTTTTATTAAGATAAGGAATATATCCTGCCAAGTTTCTGCTTAGCGGGAAATTGAGAAATCACCACTTCCTAGCTATGTGGTTGATAAAAATGTATAAAAGATACATTTTATGGGAAGGGGGAGACTGATACTAACTTTATGAAGGACTGACCTCTGGTCCGTTGTTTTTAGAAACACCTTGGAATGTTGTCGGATCATTGTAAGTGGCTAAGTATCCTATTATATATTATTGTAGTTTTCCGAGATTTGTGGTCTACTTGGGACAGCCGGTCCCAGTAGAAAATATATATCTGGTATTATTATATGTTAATTGAATAAAAGTATTGTATTATAACCAACCTCTCTACAATCTACCTTTAGTCCCTCGAACATACCCAGTTGGTACGCCTCATTAGTTCGGTCATAGCCTAAGGCACGCTACCAAAGTTTAATTACTTTAGGGCCATAGTTTATCACCCCTATAAAGGGAGAATAAAGCATCTACAACAACATCACCTAATATACTATAAGAACCACGTTACCACAACTGGTGGCCGTTGGAAAAACTGGGTCGAGAGGGCTAGATAAAAATAGTAGATTGAAAAAATGGCTTTACCAGAGGGAAAAATGACTTCCCTATCAACGGTACTTGAAATTTCAAAAATTATACCCGAATACGCGGGAATTTCAGATGTAGATGAGTTTATCAAAAAATCAAAAATTTTCGACAAACTAACTGAATCGTTTGAGGATAAGGTCAAAGAGCAATGCGTTGCAGCCAGACTAAAGGGAAGCGCCCTTAAACATTTTGAGGCAATTAAGGAAAAAGAACTCTAATTGAATCTTTTAAAACAAGGTTCATAGAGACAAGCATCTCCGAGAGGCTAAGAACAGAGGTAGTGACATTCAATACCTCAACGAGTATCAGGGAATATGCCGACAAAATTTGTAGATCTGTATGCTTACAACTAGAGAAAGGCGGAAATGACGAGACAGTACAAAAAGTACAATTACATACTTTTACCCAAGGGTTACCAAAAAAGTTATTAAGACTAATATTATCACGGAAACCTGAAAATTTAGAGCAGGCTATAATCCTAGTAGAAACAGAGGTAAAAATTGACGAGGCCATGAAAAAGTTTGATGAGATGTCAATAGATAGTACAGGAGTCCAAGAAAGTATAAAATGTGAAAGGGGACAGAAGCGGGTGAACTTTGAGGAGCCAAATCGTGAACCAAAAAGGCACGAGGAAGGCCAAACTCTCCCACCATGGACTAACCCCTCCCCATTTGGCGACCAATCCCATGGTATTAGATCCTTAATGACTTTGGAATACCATGTGTTATGGACACCCACCTCCTCCTCCGGAGGAAAATTATAGAGCAAATGGTGGCAGGTCAAGAATATATAGAAATAAGTATAGACCCCATGAGGAAGGGCAAATTAGTAGAAAGGGGGGTGCTACTCCGATCCCTCACCCCTGCTGCCACCTACAACTTTTTTACATAATTTATGCATGTTTTTATGGTTTTTCTCACTTGAAAAAACAGGAACCTTCTCACTTTTATGGATGTTTCTTGGATGGTTATGTGTGTTGGTCAATTTATTTGATGTTTTTCATGGATGTCAACATCAATTCATGTCTGTTTTATGGTTTTTGTCAGTGAGAATGAAAAAACATGATTTTTCTCACTTTGATGGATGTTTCTTGGACGGTTATGTGTGTTGGTCAATTTATTTGATGTTTTTCATAGATGTCAACATCAATTTATGTCTGTTTTATGGTTTTTGTCAGTGAGAATGAAAAAACAGCAACGAGTACAGCAATTTATGGATGTTTTATGGTTTTTGTCAGTGAGAATGGAAAAACAGGATTTTTCTGTTTTTGATGGATGTTTCAAAAACAAGATCATCTGTTTCCTTCTCAGCCAATCAGCGAGTCGGATACATCCCCCTTCTCAGCCAATCGGAGGCTCGCTTACATAATAGCGGCGGAGGGTATATGAGGAAAGGATTTTTACTATAGTTTTTATTAGTCTGTGAATAGAATTCAAAGGAGTGAGAAGAACAGTTTTGACTTTACTCATTTGGATATATATTTGTGTGTTGATGAGTGGAATGTTTACCCTCTTAGAAGTTGATAGTGGAGTTGATGGTAATAATACAAGAGCACCAAACATTGCGGTGGAAATCACGAGAGGATCACGGCTTTGTCTGGAATGGGATGAAGTATATGCAAGATATGTGATATCCTTGAGCAAATTTAAAATGGAGGATCAATTATGTTTCGCTGCAAAAGTTGATATAGCACATGTGAATAGACTTCAATATGCTTTATGTGCATTGGTGAAACATATCGAAGACAATAAACTGTATCGCTAATTGTACATGCTTAGTATTATTGTTGTTGTTGTAATTATTCAATAAAATTGTTTCGAAATCGAAAATGTTCCCTTTCTTTTCGGGGCATGTTAGGTTAGGACTAACGAATCAGGGTCAGCCTAGAGTCAGCAGTCAGAGTGAAAGGATTGAAAAATGAATAAATTTGAGAAAGAGAGAATTAGATCAAATCTAGTGTTTGTGGAAAAACATTTGATTTTGGATGATGTTTTTCTCGAGTTATCTCTTCAACGCAGGATATTCTCTCGTCAGGGAACACTTGACAATATAATGAGGAGTGATTCTCCCCCATTGGACTATTGTATGAAACTTTTAAAATGTGATTCAAATGCTTATAGTCAATTTATTGATATTTTAATTGGAACAAAGCAGAATCATATCGTGGATATACTTTTGAAAACATTGCCAATGGATTCAATGTAGATGGCTCCCCCGTCATTCGAAAGAGGTAACGTCACAGAGCTACTCCTCTCCACATTCCTCCACATAGAATTTATCCGTCGGCAGGAACGATCAGTTTCGTTTTAGCTGTGAGTGAGTCAAGTGACATTGGAAACCAAAATATGTTGTATACATGTCCATTGTGCATGTACACTCTTGGCAGTTGGATTCAATTTGAGAATTGTACAATTATTGATGACTATAGAGAAAAGTGTAAATTATGTAATCCTTGTAAATTACATAGAGGCTATGCAGTACAAATTAAAGGATGTAATTCATGTCTTGAGGAGATTTGTGACTCTCACCCTAGAGGGCACCTGTGCTCCAATTGTCACTATGATAAATGTGATCAGTGGAAGAATACTTACCCCGCTATGATTGGAAAGAATCCCAAACCTGATTTTAGTTTATTTCCACGAGATTGGTATCGTCGTGGATTTAAATTATTCTGGGAAGAGGAATCTGGTCTACGATTCAACTGTTGGGGTAACAAGACAATTTGGTTTCTACGTCATCGTTGTGACGACACTGCCTACTATGACTATAAACCAAGTGATTTTTATTTGGCAGTTACCGAATGGGATTCACCATTTGAAAACACTATGTGATATTGCTTCAAATAGACAGATTGAAACTCGTGAATTTCATAATATGAATGCAAATAGTATCATTGACTATACAAAGAGATATGACAAGAGTGAAGTTACATTATACTGTAGAAAACGTGACCCTGACTTTGCAGCCAATCAAGATCAATATACAGTGTATCCAAATGATTTACCGGCATTAGTGGTTCACGACAGTTGCCTATACACAGGAGAAGAAATCTAAAGTGAAAATTTAAAGACATTGTTGTATATATATTCATTTTATTAATAAACAAATTCACAAACATTTTTTAAGCACTTCACTCTTAGGGCACTAAAATCAATACTGTATAGGTCTGAGAGGATATTTTCCACTAGAAAGTCGTTTAGACGCGGATTGTCACCATAAATGTGGAGAAACTGCTTGTAAGTATAGCCGCGACATCGGAACACAAAATATAGTAGTGCATGGAAGCCACAGCTTTTAGTCGTTAGATCCTGCACCCTCTTCCGATTTTGAATAATAGTTTTCCCACTGCTCTCAATATAGTTGCTGATGTGGGGTGTGTAAAATGTATAGGGTAGACCAAGAGGATCAAAAATTCAATCGTCTTCATTGTTTGAAAGATGCACAGCCAATGACCCGTCAGCACAGTCGATGGACTGCTATTAATAATAATTAAGATATTCTTGACACTTTGAATTTTCCAAGATTTTCCGAGGGTAGACAATAGGATTTGTACTGGGACATGTAGGGGTCCATATTAAATACATTGATTATTTGAATCTTCATAAATTAACTAACCACCACCAACTCGTTCATAAATTAACTAACCCAACCTCACCTTAACCCAACCTCAACTAACCACCTTAACCACCACCACTGACCCAACCTAACCTGTAGCAGTGACGACAACTATTGTGTACAGTTTTTTCCACTGTGGCCCCGGGGGGGGCCTTCCCGTGGCCAGCCCGGGGGGGGGTCCCGCCCGTGGCCGGCCGGCCTTCGGCCCCGCGGCCCCGACCACAAAGGCTAGGGTAGGTTAGGTTACCTAACGTTAGGTTAGGTTAGGCTAGATCAATATAGGTTAGGTTAGGTTAAGTTGGGTTAGGTTAGGTTAGCCTACGTACGCGCGCGTACGTAGGCTAACCTAACCTGACTTAACCTAACCTAACCTAACCTAACTTGATCTAGCCTAACCTAACCTAACGTTAGGTATCCTAACCTACCCTAACCTTGGTGGTGGGGGTCCCACCGTGACCGGCTTTCGGCCCCGTGGCCCCAGGGGTGGGGGCCCCGGTTAGGTTAGGCTAGGTTAAGTGGTGCGCGCCACTTAACCTAACCTAATCTAATCTATCCTAACCTAATCTAACCTATGGTTTTTAGGTTCACTTAGAGTGACACACCACTCTAAGTCAACCTAAATTAACCTAACTTTTTGCACATCTCTCTCACTATGACTGCGTGTCTAAACGGGGTGTGTTGCCATCTATAATGACATGAAATATACTTGCGGCTATAGTCATCGTACTCTATGCTTGCTCTTACAGCAGAAGCGGCTTTCCCAGTGGTACTCCATGGTAGGTTATCGAGACAATCTAGTTTATTGCATGTATTAGATTAGTAATTTTCATCCATTGGACGGATAAACACCGACATCATATTTAAAAGGAAGTGAAAATGAATTATTCGATGAAAGTGTGTATGCATGATAAAGTCATCGTTGCCTTAAATGCTGACAAAGAGATATATTTGAACTATGAAAAAAGTAGTAGTGGAGATCTTATTGGGAATGTATGCCTACATTGTCATGAAAGTGAGGAGTTATATTCCTTTGGAGTACTCAAGAATTTCCATAATACAAATGGTGGATATACGAAAGTATCATTTCCATAGAAGTTAGTAGTCAAAGAGAATGCCAACATAAAAATAATAGTTGATGAAGAGGGACAACTTCTAGCTAATGGTTCTGGTAACATGTTAGCCGTTGATGGATCTTATCGTCATCTTTCCGGTGTTAGCATTCGAATGAAAGCAAAGGGAAAAAGAAGACATGCATACAGCTGCACCAACATCATAAATCATATCTTGTCAACGTGTCAGAACTGTTACCTCTGTAAAAATAATTTGATAATAGACAACGAAATCACAGACAATATAAAAAGAGTATTGGCTGCCAATATCACTAATGAATATCAATATAAATTAATGAAGAATAAAGCATAAGTGAACATTATTACTACCAAAGATCATATGGTCAATGAATTAAATAATAGCAAAGTTGAAATGTGTATTGAACCTGTATGTGACATCCCAGTAAAAATTGCATATGATTCAAAATGGAATAATGATTATTCAAGTTGTTATGAACTAAGAGAAGTGAGTAACTCTATTACCAACAGAGAACCTAATGATTTATTTTATGGAACAGATTCAAAATGTTTAACGTGACTCATAAATATTACTAGTGTATTATAATGTATGTGATATACTTTTATGTTAATATTCTACATGTTGTTATTTCAATAAAAATATTTTATGCATTACTTTGTTATATCTCTATATGGAACAGATTCAAAATGTTTAAAGTGACTCATATATATTAATAGTGTATTATAATGTATGTGATATACTTCTATGTTAATATTCTACATGTTGTTATTTCAATAAAAATATTTTACGCATTACTTTGTTATATTTCTATTATTTAGGATAGGTTAGCATGTCGACGCTTAGAATGTTTATTAGAAAAGTCTGAGTTTTTTTATTTTCTTTGGAGAAAATTAGAATTGAGTTGTGTTCTTTGGTAAAATTCAGAAGAGAACTTGAACTTTTCTATCTTCCGTGAAAAATTTGGAAGAGTATTTAATGTTTTTTCATCTCTTTGAGAAAAATCAGAACTGAAGTGGATAATTTTTATATTATTTGGAAAAATAGAATTGATCAATAACTTATTTCTTTTTCATTGAGAAAATTCAGAATAGAACTTGAACTTTTCTTCACTTCGTTGAGAAAATTTAAAATTGAAGTAGAACTTTTTATCTTCCGGGAAAATATTCACAACTATGCTATTACTTTTTCTATCTTCTATCGAAAAATTTAGAATAGAACTTTAAATTTCTTTATGTTTTTGCGAAATAATGAAGTGAAGTGGAAGATTTTTATTT
This sequence comes from Artemia sinica, assembly GCA_027921565.1. Classification (NCBI taxonomy): domain Eukaryota; kingdom Metazoa; phylum Arthropoda; class Branchiopoda; order Anostraca; family Artemiidae; genus Artemia; species Artemia sinica. Next base: position 25,733,797 of record CM051264.1, on the reverse strand, counting down.
TCTCTGGAGAAATTAGAATTGAATTGTGTTCTTTGGTAAAATTCAGAAGAGAAATTGAACTTTTCTATCTTCTGTGAAAAATTTGGAACAGTATTTAATATTTTTTCATCTCTTTGAGAAAAATCAGAACTGAAGTGGTTAATTTTTATATTATTTGGAAAAATAGAATTGATCAATAACTTATTTCTTTTTCATTGAGAAAATTCAGAATAGAACTTGAACTTTTCTTCACTTCATTGAGAAAATTTAAAATTGAAGTAGAACATTTTATCTTCCGGGAAAATATTCACAACTATGCTATTACTTTTTCTATCTTCTATCGAAAAATTTAGAATAGAACTTTAAATTTCTTTATGTTTTTGCGAAATAAAGAAGTGAAGTGGAAGATTTTTATTTTCTCTGGAGAAATTTGAATTGGATTGTGTTCTTTGATAAAATTCAGAAGAGAACTTGGACTTTTCTATCTTCTATGAAAAATTTGGTTCTTTGAGAAAAACCAGAACCTTTTTATTTTCTAGTAAAAATTAGAAGGGAACTTGAAATTTTCTTCACTTCATTGAAAAAATAAAAAATTGAACTAGAACTTTTTATCTTCAGGGAAAATATTCACAACTATGGTATAGCTTTTTCTATTTACTACGAAAAAATTTAGAATAGAACTTAAATTTCTTTATGTCTTTGGGGAACTTAAAACTGAAGTGGAAGATTTTTATTTTCTCTGGAGAAATTACAATTGAAGTGTGTTCTTTGGTAAAATTCAGAAGAGAACTTGAACTTTTCTATCTTCCATGAAAAATTTGGAACAGTATTTAAAATTTTTTCATCTCTGAGAAAAATCTGATCCGAAAGGAAAAATTTTTATATTATTTGGAAAAATAGAATTGATCAATAGCTAATTTCTTTTTCATTGAGAAAATTCAGAAGAATGAACTTTTTTATCTTCTGTGAAAAATTTGGAAGAGTATTTAAAATTTTTCATCTCTTTGAGATAGATCTGAACTGAAGTGGAAAATTTGTATATTATTTGGAAAAATAGAAATGATCAATAACTAATTTCTTTTTCTTTGGTAAAATTCAGAAGAGAACTTGAACTTTCCTTGACTTCGTTGAGAAAATTGAAAATTGAACTAGAACTTGTTGTCGTCCGGGAAAATATTCACAACTGTGGTATAGCTTTTTCTATCTACTACGGATAAATTAGAATTGAACTTTAAAGTTCTTTATGTCTTTGGCGAACTAAAAATTGAAGTGGAAGATTTTTATTTTCTCTGGAGAAATTAGAATTGAATTGTGTTCTTTGGTAAAATTCAGAAGAGAACTTGAACTTTTCCATCTTCTATGAAAAATTTGAAACAGTATTTAAAATTTTTTCATCCCTTTGAGAAAAATCTGAACCGAAGTGGAAAATTTTTATATTATTTGGAAAAATAGAATTCATTAATAACTAATTTCTTTTTCATTGAGAAAATTCAGAAGAGAACTTGAACTTTTCTTCACTTCATTGAGAAAATTTAAAATTGAAATAGAACTGCTTATCTCCCGAGAAAATATTCACAACTATGATATAGCTTTTTCTATCTACTAAGGAAAAATTTAGAATTTGTAAAATTGGTTTAAGAAGGATATTAAGAAAAGAACTTGTTCTGAAAAGATATAATAAAGCCTTTTGAAAAGTATTGCGGGGTCCGGAGGGTCTTTGGGGGCCCGGGGGCCTTTTGGGACCGGGGGGTTACTGCGGGGTTGGGGTAGTGGGAGTCGGGGTCCTACCTAACCTAACCTGAAAGTGTGATTTCAGAGAAATTCTTTAACCGTTTAGGGTTAACTTACCTTTTTTAGGGATGAGCATTTAGGGTTCTCCTACATGCTGAACCTGAAAGTTTGTTCCCTGACATGTTGGATCTGAAAGTGTAATTTCAGAGAAATTCTTTAACCTTTTAGGGTTAACTTACCTTTTTAGGGGTGACTATTTAGGGTTCTCCAACATGCTGAACTTGAAAGTGTGTTCCCTGACATGTTGAATCTGAAAGTATAATTTTCATGGCGATGGACTATTCTAAAGAATAAAAACGGTTGAGGCTTAAGATATTTATTGCTTAAACATATTTAAAAACATTTGAAAAAATACATAATGACATATTTAAAAAAAAGAAAGAAGCTTAATCCATTTGATATGAGGAGGAGCAAGTTTAGGTTTTTTGATATCTGATGCATTTTTCCATGTCAGGTATCTTTTTCGGTATCCATTGAGCGAAATATCTAACTTCATCTTCTGGGTCATGGACTGAATGCAGGTATTTCTCACATTTGAAGTCTTCTAAATTGAATAATGCTATGTTTTTATCACATTTTTCTAGTAAGAGTTTATCTGTTGGCACGTTTCCCTTAACATAAACAGCTTGCACACCGAAACAACTGCATATTTCCTGAATTTCCTCTTGTACATGTTTTATTTCATAGCCATTTTCATTATGTGGTCGTATGGTTTTAGCGTAAAAGCCATTTCGATTTATAAAATTTAGTGTTGGACTCCATCTGTTTTTCTCGTACTTATACATATTGTATCTGATGTTCCATTTATAGCTATGAATTTCACGTCGTTGATTGTCTAGGAGTAAGAAAGCTGCTTCGAAAATAATGCCAGTTGAGGAATATTTCAGACCAATATATTCTGTGTCAATCACACCAAACATTATTATATCTGAAAAAAAGTGTTTAAATTAAATAAATATGTAATGTTTCTGAAACTCTAACAAATACAGCTCACTTTCATAGAATAAACTGAGAAGGAGGGAGTGTGTTCGAAGATCCCAACTTGAAATCTGTGAAAATGATGGGCAAATAAGTAACGTTTTACATTTCAGCACCCGCCCCTCTGAGTAAATATTTGGAGGGGTCAATTTTCTGAGGAATAACTCAAATCATTGTTATACGAACATTCAGTTTGAATACGTAAAAAGAGATTGAAGCAGGGTGTAGTAGCTTCTATCACATTTAGAAGGGCCATGGATCAATCACCTTGTGGAAATTTGCCGTATGTAAAGAGAAATCTTTGTCGAAAGCAACCTAAACTCTGAAAATCATAGTTTGATTATAATAAATTCAACTTTTCTCAGAAATAACTCAAAGCATTATTATACGAACGTTCAGTTTTTTATTCAAGCGCAAGGCAGATCAATAAAGAATATATCTTACTGCCTTTTATTCAAATGTTATAGTTAAAATCACTAAAATGTCGAAGAGAAATGGTTAGACACTGAAGTCGAAAACAATTATGGTAAAAACAATTATCTTTTCATTTCTATTTTGTCACTATTAAAAGTGCTAACCCCCTCCCCAACAAAAATCCTGGATACAAAATTGACCCCCTCCCTTAAATTTAGGAAAATTAAGCCACCCTAGGTTTACCCTCTCATTGAGTTAATCTTGCGATTTATTCAAGCGCAAGGCAGATCAATAAAAAATATATCTTACTGCCTTTTAATCAAATGCTATAGTTAAAATCACTAAAATGTCAAAGAGAAATGGTTAGACACTGAAGCCCAAAACAATTATCTTTTCATTTCTATTTTGTCACCATTAAAAGCGTTAACCCCTTCCCCAACAAATATCCTCGATTCAAAATTGACCCCCTCCCTCTAAATTTTGGAAAATTAAGCCACCCTAGGTTTACCCTCTCACTGAATTAATCTTGCGATTTATTCTAGCGCAAAGGCAGATCAGTAAAGAATATATCTTACTGCCTTTTATTCAAATGCTATAGTTAAAATCGCTAAAATGTCAAAGAGAAATGGTTCGACATTGAAGTAGAAAACAATTATGGTAAAAACAATTATCTTTTCATTTCTATTTTGTCACCATTAAAAGCGTTAACCCCTTCCCCAACAATAATCCTGGATTCAAAATTGACCCCCCCCTCTAAATTTTGGAAAATTAAGCCACCCTAGGTTTACCCTCTCATTGAGTTAATCTTGCGATTTATTCAAGCGCAAGGCAGATCAATAAAGAATATATCTTACTGCCTTTTATTCAAATGCTATAGTTAAAATCGCTAAAATGTCAAAGAGAAATGGTTCGCACAACGAATCCCCCATTACTTATACGTTTTTATTACACAACTTGAGAAAAAAAATCATGACAATCAGTAGTCTATAGCCTTAGGATAGAAATCAATGTTTCTATTTTTACCATTTAGAAAAAAAATTAAATGTTCCAGTCTATAGACTTTAAATAAGATAAAAAGATTGTTAAAGTAAAAATTTCGCGAAATATACTAGGCATCCTTTTGAATATGAGAAACCTTTGACTTGGCCGCTAAATCGTAAGCACACAGGAAAACGGTGACAGCTAATTTTAACCTCGCGCTGGAGAGCCTAATGTCAAACAGAGCGGCATAATGCCTTAAGAATTGACGGAAGTCAGTGGTCGCTTTTAGCTAGGATATAGAATGCTTAAAATTGTATAAATTTAACGAAAAGAAAATTATTTCTATTGCGATTATTACCGTTGTAAAAACAGTGGGGGAGGGGTTAGGTTTTGAGGGTAAAAAGAACATATTTTATGTTTTCTATCGAGTATAAAGATAGCATGGAGGTGTTTTGTATTGGGGGGGGGACTTAGATATACTGGAGGGTGACCAAGGAAAATAATTTTATTTTGAAAATAAAAATTAAAAATGTACTCACATTGCTAATTGTGGCTGCCAAGGCTTCAAGCTCATCAATAATATTTAGTGTTCTATCCATTGTCAGGTTACTTTACTTTCTGATAATTTAATCACAATGCATGTCCGTTATAAACGAAATCTCACGGGTGAATTGTTATATAACGGGGAAAACCATAACTCGCTGATTGGCTGAGAAGGAAACACGTGATCTAACTGTTTCCTATTCCTGGAAACTCATAACATTCGCCTCTAGCATGCACTTGGCCAAAACAACAACAACAACAAATACTGTTTCCTATTTCTGGATCATAACATTCGCCTCGAGCATGCACTTACAACAACAACAACAACAATCAATTGATCTTGAAAGAAGAGGTCATTGACTCCGGTCCCCGTTAGACTCAATAATCCAGAAAACATCCATCAAAGTGAGAAAAATACTGTTTTTCCATTCTCACTGACAAAAACCATAAAACAGACATAAATTGATGTTGACATCCATAAAAAACATCAAATAAATTGACCAACACTCATAACCGTCCAAGAAACATCCATAAAAGTGAGAAAATTCCTGGTTTTTCAAGTGAGAAAAATTCTGTTTTTTTATTCTCAGTGAGAAAACCATCTCCCTAGGGACTCTATGCCCGTATATGGACTCCCGCTCGGACCTCATGAGGCCTTTCTACTCAAATTACCAAGCAATATAGGAAAAGATTCAATTGCCATTATTGTGGCAAACCAAATCACTATGCGGCAGATTGCTGGCATAGAATACCCAAAGAAAGCCAGACGTACAAGACAAAACACCACTTCAGAACGCAGGGGGGCAGAAATTTAGGAAGGCAGGGAACAAATAATACTTGGCAAGCACCTAATAATATTTCTGAATTTAGGCCTAGGAGGCAAACGGTTAACAATACCCAGCGTCAAAGTAGCGACGCTGAAGAAAACTGGGATAACCCCAGAAACTTTTGACCAAATAGTGGGCATTTAAACGGGGAAACCAGCCTGCAAGGGTCGACAGAGCTGTTTCCTTACAAAGACCCCTATATAGTTTAGAATATTGTCATACAAATGCAAATAATAATAGTCTACCGATTTTTCGTTGTTTTAAAATTGACTGTTTTCAAAATTTACCATGTTTACTAGATACGGGTGCATCTAAATCATAAATTCGAGAGGAAGTTTTTAAGAGGTTTTCTCCTAGTGTCAAAAATCGCATAAGCAGATGCCAGAATACTCTGACATCAGTGACAGGGCACAGGCTGACAATTTTTGGAGAATGTCCATTAAAATTTAGCACAGGGGATAAATAAATAAAAGTAACGGTGATAATATGCAAGCAGCTACCATTCCCTTGTATTATAGGAATAGATGCCATCAGGAAATATTGGTTCGCATGGGAACCCATATCTGACACACTAACCATAAACCAGGCAAATACAACTAATAGCCAAATTTGCGTAACAAAAGATAAAGAGAGTGACGATTCGAATTATAACCTGAAAATAAGCGGAAAAGTCACAATAGAAGCGGGAACAACAGCTCAAGTTCTAGCGACATTAAATACAAAAGAAGGAAAGGTTAAAACAATGGACGCCATGATAGGAGGATACACCCTAAGAGAATACCCCATGATTTTCGTGGAAAATCAAGTTATTAAAATTGAAAATGGTATCACATACTTAAAACTATCAAATCTAAGTAATAATAAAGTAAAACTGAACCAAATAGATTTTGGATCAGTGGAAAGGATTTCAAATTCAGAAATAAAATCTCTAAAAAGTCCAGAATTAAGCGTAAATTTCACTAGCCATGAACCATTATCCTCATTAAAACCGCAACCACAAGAAAAGTATGGAATATCGAAAACAGATTTTTTGCAAAAATTTGATTTAAAACATTTACCGGAAAACGTAAAAACCCGGGTGGAAAATATTCTTTGGGATTTTAAATGGACTTTTGCAAGACACAAAGCGGATTACGAATTAACTCATTTAATCACGCACAAAATATCAACAGAGGGCCCTCCAATTAAAAGTCACCGTATAAAACGGTGATACTTTGGCTCCATATGCTGTTTTCTGTGGTTTGGCGCACAGAATGGATCCCGAAGGACTGGTGAGCTGGAATAATCCTGCCCTTATGGAAGAGAAAGGGGAGCAAGAGCATCTGTTCGAACTACAGAGGCATAACGCTACTTTCAGTGCCTGGAAAGCTCTTTGCTATGACCCTGCTGGATACATGCACGAGTATCCTCAGAAGAAAGAGGAGAGTCTAGCAGGCGGGGTTTTTGCCCGGGAGATCCACTATCGAACAAATCTTTACCATGCGCCAGTTAATTGAGAAGACGAATTAATTCAGGAGGAAAGCATATGTAGCCTTTGTGGACTTCAAAGCTGCGTTTGACTCGGTGGATCGCAACTCGCTCTGGCTGATACTTCGATCAACTGGTCTACCAGACAAATACTGCAAGTTGTTTGAAAATCTTTTCGAAGAGACTGTGGGTTGCATCCAAGTCAACAGCAAACGGAGCACGACATTCGGCATCAAAACCGGTGTACGACAAGGGTGTGCCGCCGCGCCGGAACTGTTCAATTGCGTTATAGACCATGTCATGACACGAACAACAAATCGCCTGCCCTTTGGCCTGCAGTTTGGAGATCGCGTTCTGACGGACGCTTACTTCGCAGATGATCTTGGTCTCGTTGCTAACTCGATCGACCAGTTGACTGACACTCTGGAAGTCCTACAGGAAGAGGCAGCAAAAGTGGGGCTGAAAATAAACTGGCTTAAGACGAAGATAATGGCAATTGAGCCCCCAAGCCCAGGGTCACCCCCTGAGAACATAACTGTTTGCGGAGCTCCTGTTGAAGTTGTAAAGAACTTCACTTATCTTGGCTCCGTGCTGTCTAATGAATGCTCTATAGAGGAAGAGGTATGCAGCCGAGTTTCAAAAGCCTCGTCTATCGTCGGAAGGCTCAACATTCTCTGGAGAATGCCGCATATATCTAGGCGCACGAAGATGCGAATTTATAATGCATCCGTAGGCTCGGTCCTCCTCTATGCAGCGGAAACCTGGCCTCTCAAATTAAAAATCCTCAGCAAGATAGACGTCTGCCAGACGAAACAGCTCTGTCGGATTCAGGGACTTCGATGGGACGATTTTGTAAGCAACGCAAGGTTGCTCGCACTCACCTCCCAAGTGCCACTCTCCGTCCAAATAGCGCACCGTACTCTCAGATGGTTCGGACACCTCCTGCGTATGCCGACGACAACCCCAGCCCGAATAGTCTACGATTTTGACGCTAAAGCTAATGGCTGGTCTCGTCCGAGGGGCAGACCTCAGACTAGGTGGAAGGATAGCCTCAACAAATTCCTTGAGATAGCTAAGATCGCTGTCGAAGAGGCCCCATTAATAGCAGTAGACCGGTCAGCCTGGAGGAGAAGAGTTGCGAAGCTCTCTAAGCCACCCCCAACGTGGCAGGAGCCTTAAGTCAAGTAAGTCAAGTCAAGTATAAAACACCTTATCATTTAAAACCATGGCTAGAAAGCCTAATAAATGAAATGGAAGATCAGGGAATAATTAAAGAAAGTGTTAGCGATTGGTGTTTTCCACTAGTAATAGTCAGGAAAAAAGATAACACCTGGAGACTCTGTATAGATTTTAGATTTAGATATAGATGTATAGATTTAATTTCACGGTAAAAGACGTCAAGAAACTACCAAGAATTGATACGATTTTAGATTCGCTGGGAGGTACAAAATATTGCACTAGTTTTGATTTAATAGCAGGATATTGGCAAATCGCTTTAGATGCAGAAACAAAGCATAAAGCTACAGTAATCTTAGACGATGGAAAAATGTTCACATTTGAACGTATGCCTTTTGGCTTATCATTTAGTCCTAATTGTTTTAGTCGACTAATGAATTTGGTGTTAAAAGATAACGAACCAGGAAGGAAAAAAGATACCTTGGCTTATTTAGATGATGTAATTTTGTTAAATGAAAACCTGGAAGACCACTTGGTAGGGCATAGAAAAATACTGGAAAAGTTTGAAAAAGCAGGCTTAAAATTAAAACCAGAAAAGTTAAAAATAGTAGTGCCAAAACTAGTTTTTCTTGGACACCTGATAAACAAAGGCACTATTTCACCAAATCCAGAAAAATTTACAGTCATAGAAAATATACAGCCTCCTAAAGACCAAAAAGGCTGCAGATCAGTTTGTGGTTTGTTAAGCTATTTCAGACGATATATTAAAAATTATGCAACAATAGCACAATCTTTGACAAACCTTTTGAAAAAAATCAGGTAAATTCGAATGTCCAGTGGACGCAAAACAAGCGCTGGATGAAATAAAAAGGCAGTTATGACAGGCACCAATACTTAAACTACCACATTTGTCACAAGACTTCTGTTTACAAACAGATGCTTCGGGGTTCGGTATTGTAGCCATATTATTAAACATAAATTCGGAAGGAGTAGAATCAATAGTCCAATACGCCAGCAGGTCACTGTCGGAGGCAGAAAGAAAATATTCGACAGTTGAAAGGGAATGCTTAGAAGTTGTCGTTTTTACAGAATATTTTCGACAATTTTTACCTGGAAAAAAATTCATTTTACGCGTAGACCAAAAATCATTAATTTGGCTACATACGATGTAAACGAAATAAAACGAGTAAAGAGCCTCTAAAGAAATATCTATATTTTTCTTCCTTTAATCGGTATGTAAATAACGTCAAATTTTCCTTCATAATATATCTCGCCAGTAGAAATTATTACCGTCACGTAGAAAAGAAACTCAAAAAAAAATTTTAGCCTAAAGACTCGTAAGTTCCCAGAAAAGAAATAAGCTCAGATCTAAAGTGACATCATAGCTTCCTGCAAAAATTTTGTCTCCGGGACGAAATAAAACTTCGCGAATGGTGGACTGACAAGACTTGTCAAAAAGAATTACGTTTCATAAAAGAAATTAAGTAAGGCCACGTAACTTGCAAATGAGTATAGTGAAACTAATTGAATTATACATCTTTAGAATCAGCATTAAAAAGCAATTCTTTTGATATGTATATTGAAAAAAAATACTTTGGGAAATAATTTAAAAAAAAAGACGAAGGAGGGTAGTCTACTGAAATGGGGTCATTGGAAGCTAGCAAATTTGGAGTGGGCTCAATCACTGCTGGTCTCTCGTTGTTAAGTAAATGCGAAGCATCTACTGACCTTTGACTCTCTGAGGTGGCACTTTCAGTCGAATTTGAAAAAAAAATTGTTTTTGAAGAATTTTAAAATAAATATAATGGGAAAGACAGCAAGAGTATACATTAAGTGCGCGCTACATGTATAAGCTAGCTGTAATCTTATTATAAATAACAGAAGATAACAAATGAATACTTACCAAATAAGGACAGTATATATAAACAAGAAGCCGTAGATAAAATGTGTCACAATTTAAAAAGTAAAGTTTTCTCGAGTATAAATAATATCACATATTAAATAAATTCACGACACACCATTAATAGAAATAATCAGGGCGAGGAAATAGCAGGTGAAAGACACCAAATGACAGGACCATTGGCATTTAAAAAAAACTGCTAAGCGTCTTGTCATTGGGGGGGGGGGGTGATCCACCAAGCTATACAAATTAATATTAGAAATATAGGTCAAACTGGAGAAGGTTTGGGCTGAATGTTCGTGTGAAGTCCTACATGCTAAAATAAATAGCATGTGGGAAATTTTACACGGGCACTAAACCCATAAACTTTTAGAACGGGGTAATAGTCAAAATATCACGAAAGGCACAAATTGCACTCAATGACTATATAAAACTAAGGCAAAAATTACACTAAGGATAAATACCAGACGCGAATAATATAAGATATTATAGGGAAACCACAGGGACACTGATAAGCCCTATCTCTAAACAGAATTTGGCACGAACTTGGCATTATTTTTTTGGTAAAATACCATAGACAATGTGTTTGCGATGAAAACCACACAATTTTTCGGAAATCAGGATATCGTAAAAAAATTACATTCCTATGAAGAAATGAGAACTAGCAAATGCGGGGGAAAACTTAATTAAAAGTGTTCTAAAAATCAGCTGAAAAAAATGCAGTACTTTTCTAACACAAACACTTTTGGACAGAGAAATTTGAATAATGTAAAAAAAATACAGGTTGCGAAATTAGACATCCCACCTCTTAAGAATAAGGAGATAATGAATTTGACCCTAGAATGGCAATCAGCATAAAAACTTGTAAAACCCACGGAATAAAACATGAAACATATAAATATAGGCTTAAAAGAGACCTATAATACTGAAAAAGCTGAAAAAGACTTGAAAAAAAAACCCTTAGGCTTCATTGAAGTAAATAATCAAAAAAAGAGAAGGATTCAAGTTAAAGAAGTATAGCAAGACGAAATTAAAGGAAAAGAAATTTCACGAAGTCTGTTAAACTCTGTTATACGCGCATATTGAACAGACTGAACCAAGAAGGCACATAATAGCCTTAAGGACCTAAATTGAAGTTGAAACCTAAGACAAAATCACTAAAAGTTGGGAAGTTAAAGTGAAAATAATCATTGTCACTTGTATATCTAAAAATAAATTACTGTGTGCCATGAAGGCAAGGTATTTTCTGCAGAAGGACCACTTTGTTTGAGAACAGAATAGCCAAAGAAAAAAACTGTGGCCACAAATCAAAAAAAAGTGTGGTAACACTATACGATATATTAATTATTGTGTGTGCAGGTTCATAATAGTGCTTTTAGCTGTAGCTGATGAAAAGAGAACTTAGAAACGTTATAGGAGCTACTACAAGGCAGTCCTGGTAAGCAAACCCTCAGGGTGTAGGCACAAGTCAATAGATAGTGCCAAAACAGGTAAAAAGACGAATAGCTAAATTTTAGCTTATCAGATCTAAGCTGTAAATGGAGCCTTATACCTTATTAGTTAGGGTTGATTTTTTTTATATATTTTAAATTGCAGTTAAGACTTATCAGATAAAAGTCTTGACGGACTTATTTAAAAGTTGTACAAAGAACAAATATTGCAGTGATTAAATAAATTATTAGGGTACATAGTTATTATTTGTTTTTAACAATTAAGTTATGTATCAACATAAGTTCTGTTAATATATATATATATAACCTAAACTATCCATGTAAATATAGTGAATTAATATGTTGAGTATTTGTGTATTTTATTTTTATATCATTCAAGAAGTATGCTACATTAATACTTTATAAGCAATTAACAAAACACTAATTGGAATTAATTCCAATGCTAGTCTTTACTGTGTTTTATTTTTTTTTTAATGCTTTAAGTTTTAAACATTAGTTAAATATCCTATCTAGTTTTGCGACTTAAAAAAAAATACTTGTGTAAGTTATTACACAATGCTTGTATATATATATACTATGTTTTTATTTACTTTAAGTTTTAACTAGTGATTTAATACTATAAATGTTTGACTTCGAGTCATAGTATAAATATATTTTTATTGTGAAACAATCTGTTCAGTGATTAATAATTATATATTAAGAGTAAAAAGAGGAGAAAGTAATTAAAAGTAATTAACTTTCGTTTAAAAAAAAGGATGCAGGATATACACAAATTTTTAATGTTTCTTTTTACTATATATAGGTAACAAATTATGCTTTATGTGTATTCTAATGTGGATATTTATTTTAGATACAGCCTTAGCTTTTTTTTTGGAAATCAAATTTTTCGTAACATCCTTTCGGATCCATTTTTTTACAATCATTTTTTGACGCATTTTTGGAAAGTAACAAATTTTGAAGCCACTTCAAATGTATCCTGATACTAACATCTCATACAATCAGAAACCAAACCATACCTGATCAACTGATATTTTGGAAAGTATAGCAGTATGACAGACTTTACTACAAGTTCATCAGAAAGTGAGATAAAATCAGAACTTAATTTAGGCCTAGAGAATGTGCTACATAGCCCAAATGGCCTATATTATTGAAACATGTGAAAATGCTTGGTGCTGAAAAAATATGTGAAAATTTAAAAACCAAAAATGTTATGTGTAATTTATCCAAGGCATTTCTAAAACCAAAAATAAACGGTATATCAACCTCATCACACAGACAAATTAAATTGTAATGGGAATTAAATTTAAACTCAAATAATTTATAAACATTTGAATACAACTTTAAATCTGTTTAAGCAGAACTACTAATATAATGCTTAAGCCGCTTGGAGTCAAGCTAAAACAGAAGACGCATATGAAAAGGGTAAAAAGAGTATTTTTAAGTCCTAGAGACAGAGAAAAAGAGAAACAAGGATGAATTTCAAATTGAAATCCTTCGACAAAAAAGAACATGGCCTATATTGGACCAGAAACATGACCCTAAGGAAACTCATTGAGGGTATATTTACATAATGACCCAAAGATGGCAGCATAATAGCTGTAAACAAAATTAAGTTGTTTTTAAAAGTGTAAGTATTGAGAGTTGTGGGCAACTCTTCTTTAAATGGGGAGTATTGTGGTAAAGCTTCTAATTTAGTCAATCTGGAATTTAGTAAAAATATATTAAGACGCAAATACAAAGTTTAGAAATACCACTTTTTATTAAGATAAGGAATATATGCTGCCAAGTTTCTGCTTAACGGGAAATTAAGAAACCACCACTTCCTAGCTATTGCGTCGGTTGGGTAAAGGAAGGTGTGGTTGATAAAAATGTATAAAAGATACATTTTATGGGAAGGGGGAGACTGATACTAAGTTTATGCCGGACTGACCTCTGGTCCGTTGTTTTTAGAAATACCTTGGAATCTTGTCGGATCATTGTAAGTGTCTAAGTATCCTATTATATATTATTGTAGGTTTCCGAGACTTGTGGTCTACTTGGGACAGCCAGTCCCAGTAGAAAATATATATCTGGTATTATTATATATTAATTGAATAAAAGTATTGTATTATAGCCAACCTTTCTACAATCTACCCTTAGTCCCTCGAACATACCCAGTTGGTACGTCTAATTATTTCGGTCATAGCCTAAGGCACGCTACCAAAGTTTAATTACCTTAGGGCCATAGTTTATCTCCCCTATAAAGGGAGAATAAAGGTATCTACTACTACATCACCTTAAATACTATAAGAACCACGTTACCACACATGCGCACCGGCAGGGGGGGGGGGGTCAGGAGGGCCATACTCTCCCCTGGAAATTTGGGCCTATAAAATAATTATAAGGAAACCAAAGGAAAAAGAGTACAATAGGGAAAAAACATGGGGAAAATGTGTGTTGCCCAATTGTTGACTGCCTTCCAATAGATTTCGACCCTTGATAAAGAAAATATAAGTTCTAATTTGTGACTGAGTGACCCGTTTCCAGCTTTCCACAAACATTTTTTCTACATGATTTGGTAGGAGTAACAAAAAAAATCAAATTCTTCCTAGTAATGAATGGTAAGTAAATAACGATTTTTGTCAATAACGAAAGTAATTAGAGCCTAACTATTGATAACATTCAATCAAAGAATCAGTATTGGTTTGAAAATTAATGTTAGGAAGACTAAGTCACTAAGGCTAGGAATAAGTGAAGATGAAAAGGTGACGTTGGGTAATGAAAATATTGATCAGGTGGGCAGCTTCACTTACCTTGGTAGTATTCTTAGTAAAGATGGTGGGAGCAGTGAAGATGTTAAAAATAGAATAGCCAAGGCTCAGGGTGTTTTTTCACAGTTAAAAAAAGTCTGGAAGAATAGGAAGATAAGTCTGCAAACCAAGATTAGAATCTTAGAAGCTACAGTGATGACAGTGGTCAAATATGGCTCTGAAGCATGGACGCTTCGAAAAGCGGATGAAGATTTGCTAGATGTTTTCCAGAGAAATTGCTTAAGGATTGTTCTGGGTACCCGGCTGACTGACCGTATTTCAAACAATAGGCTATACGAAAAATGTGGTTCAATACCGCTTTCTAGGTCTATAATGAAAGAAAGGTTGAAGTGGTTAGGGCATGTTGTGCGGATGAAGGATGACAGATTGCCAAAGATTGTTCTTTTCGGCCAACCATCTAGGGCTAAACGGAAAGCAGGTCGTCCCCGTCTGGGGTGGGAGGACGTCATAAAGAAAGATTTAAAGGAAATGGGAACTTCGTGGGCGGGTGTAAAAAGGGAGGCTTTGAATAGATTGGGGTGGAGGAGGAGCGTGCGTAGCTGTGTTGGCCTCAGGCGGCTTGGTGCTGCGATGAGTTGTTAGTAGTAATAGTAGGAGGAGTGATTGTATTTATCCAGTTGTCAGTTTGAAAAAGATTTAATTTTTTACACTTCTGAAGCATAAAGGTGTCAAATATATTGGTGTTTGGTATTCTAAAAATATTGAATTAAAAAGTTTTATTTGATTTTCATAATTTTAGTGTTAATGTTTTACCTTGAACGAACTACTTTGATAATGAGTTTCTTTTTATAGACAATTGAGTCTAAAGGCATTAAATATTTTGGTGTTTGATAACCAAGTTCAAAACCGTCGATATTGTTAAAAAATATCCGACCAACGCTTCGGCATTGCTCAGCAGAACTGATTGCTGGGTGTTTATATCTTAGTTTTGTGTAAATAGGCAATTGTTTTCTGTATTTTTTTAATTAATTACTTTTTTCATTTTTACATACTTTTACTTTAATTGACACTTTTTTTATTGCCTTTAGAAAAATGTTTTTCTCTAAGCCTCATTAAATTAAAAAAATAGCAAATTTTTTCAACTGAAAGTAAGGAGCGACATTCAAAATAAAAACGAACATAAATTATTAGGTATATTAGGGGGGTTGCCCCCATCCTCAACACCTCGCTCTTCACGCTACAGTTTTCCGGCCCTTTAAAAAAAGTTACTTATCGGTCTAATGAAACGAGCCTTGTGTTTCAGGAGTTGTTTTGAAAAATTTGGGACAAAATTCAAACTTTAGCGTAAGGAGTGAGATGCTGAGGAGGAGGCAACTCCCCTCATATACTTAATAATTTCTGTTCTTTTCAAGTTTCTGTTTGTTTCAAGTTAATGTTGCTCCTTACTTACAGTTGAAAAACTTTGTTTTTATTAAATTTCTGATCGTTTTTTAGTTAGCGCCAGGATGCCTGGCTCCGCCTCCACGGGAAAATCCCCCTTTCCATAGGAATATCCTCTGGGCAATTCAATGTCTGGCGAAAATTTACCCCGGACAATTACCCTTAACATCTCCAGGGCTAAAACTGAATCGGTAAATAAAAAGCAAGACATATAGAGACATTTCGTATAAGAATTCTGGCATATTCACCCAGTGTAAAATTTCCCCTGAAAATTTCACCCCTTGGAAACTTCCCTCTCCATGGAGAATAATTCCCATACAAAATCCTTCCAGCAGAAAATTCGTCCTCCCCTCCCCACTCGAAAAATGTATGCATACTTCCCAATAACAAATAAAACAATAGGTAAATTTTATAACTTAAAAACCTTTCCCCAAGGGCTGCAAGGGGCCATTTTATCTCTGAAGACATATTTATAGGGCCTTTCGACTATGCCGAAGAAAAAACCTATCTCAAAATTTTAATCGGGCCATTTTGGGAAAAAAGTACCCTCCAGAGTTTGTTGGTCACTTAAAAAGGGTACTAGAACTTTTCATTTCCGTTAGAATCAGCCCTATCTTGACGTTTTAGGCCCACAGGGTCGATACGATCACCCATGAAAAAAACAAAAACAAATAAACACGCATCCGTGATGTTTCTTCTGGCAAAAATTACAAAATTCCAAATTTTTGCTGATATGAGCTTGAAACCTCTACAGTAGGGTTATTTGATACGCTGAATCTGATTGTGTGATTTTCATTAAAATTCTATGACTTCAAGGGGGTCTTTCTCCCTTTTCTCGAAAATCAGAAAAAAAATTCTGGCTCGTAGCTTTGGATGGGTAAAACTAAACTTAATGAAACTTATATATTTGGAATCAGCATAATAAGCCAATTCTTTTGATATATAGTATAAAAATCCGTTTTTCAAAGTTTCGGCTAATATTGAGCCGGGTCGCTCCTTACTTACAGTTCGTTACCATGAACTGTTTGATTACCACTCAAAATCCAAACAGAGATCATTGAAATATTGATCGTTTTTTTCTGTTTTACCAAAAGTATTGTATTCCTAAAACTTTACAGGTTTATGAGATGCAATTAAACAAATAAAAAGGTTTTTCAACTAAAGTAAGGAGCAAGTTTAAAACTTAAAACAAATATGAATTTCTCTGTATATAAGGGGTACTATCCCCTTCTCAACACCTTGCTCATTGAACAAAAGTTTTTTAGTGCTTTGAAAAATCTTATTTTTCCAATTGCGAAATTTCTTTAGAAATTTGAAAATAGCCAAACTTCACAGTAAAGAGTAAGGAGCTAAAGAAGAGACAGCCCCCTTCATATACAGGGTAATCTGTTTAAATAGGTTTAAAATTTGCTCCTTGCTTTCATTTGAAACGCTCTTTTTTTAGTTAATTTCTGATTTTTTTTTCCAAATCATACCCAGGCCTAACCATGATATAATCTGAGTTAGCGGTCCTTTAAATCCCTGGTTAATTGCTTCTAAAATGTGCAAATCAATAATTGTACATTGATTAGTACCGTCCTACGCTTAAATTTGCAATTTCAATTTTGGATAAAATTGGAATATACTTAAACATTATATATTATGGTAAAAAAGTCCTTGTTAATATTATTACTAAAGAATTTCGGTTGGATGAAAAGGAGTATTACTGTTTGTATGGATTGAAATTCTGTAAGACCTTTGATCTTCTACATAACTGAAGCCATCACAACCTCTACAATAGGATTTCTTATCAATAAATACATTACATACATTTTTTAGAATACATTAAAGAACTTCATATAAATAGAAAAGAAAATAACACTTTTTAAAACTGCTGAAAACTAAGTTTCTAGCAGTATTTGCCATCCCAAAGAAATTTTCAGGGGAGGCTGACGATAATCTGCCTTGTATTTTCCACCTCTTTGCTGGTAGATATGGGAATGTAACATTTTAGCTGAATAGAGAATCAATTTAATGAATTCCTACTCCCCCCATACCTCTTTCAACATTAATCTGAAGCCTCATGAAGAGTAAGTAGTTTGTCCCATAAAATGTACTTTTTTAGTAATCTACCCTACCCCCACGAAGACAATTAATCACCCCCCACCCCTCGTTATAGTTGATACGCAATTACAGATCACTAAACGTGCCCTATTTTCATTACAAATAAAGCGAATTAACTTACTTGAATCTAGTACTGCCACCGTGTGGCATTACTTCTTTTGCAACTGGGAAGCCTAAAATATAGCTATTGATACTTTTAAATCAATTAGCTTCTCAGAATTCTAAATTGATTGCAAGTTCGCGGTAAAGTCGTAGTTTGGTGCCCTAAAATAGCAAGAAAACAAGACTTTCCCCTGGCTCAATCTCTATGGTTACTTTAAAAAGAGCTTTAAATTCACGTTTGAAGAGCTCCCTCCCAATTATCTTGGACTTTTGGTTTTTATACAATCACCCCTGTGAAAAACAAAACAAATAAACATGCATCGATTTTGTTTCTTCTGAAAAAAAAGAAATTCCATATTTTGAAAATTGGAGCTTGAAGCCTCTATGGTGAGGTTCTCTGATATGATGTATCTAATAAACATATTTTCAATAAGATCGCTTGCTTTTTGCGGTGTGTTTCCCCTTTTTTCAAATAAAAGACAAATTTTCTCAGATTTTTGGTTTTGGGTGGGTAACAATAAACTGAAAAAATTTTATATATATTTAGAGGCAGCATAAAAAGCCAATACTGCCGGTATAGCAATTGTCATGAGAATTCCGTTTTTAATTTTGGTGAATATTCGTCCAAGTCACTTTTTACTTCCAGTTTTTTTTTATCACAAACTATTTGATAAGATTCTCCTGTGACGAAATTTTTTTTCAGCCTGTCCATTTTATTTAGTTGAATAGGACACTAAAAAGAAAGAGGGTTAATTTGGCAGATGGATTGTTAGTTCAATTTTTTTTTTCTTTTGCTATTCTATTTTTTTTAATGTCTGAATATATAAGGGATTTAAGTTCGAGGGAGGGTGAAGTGTTCTGTTGTGAAAGAGGTACATTTTACATGGCCGTTATAAAATCAAAACGTGGTATCTTTGCAGGCAGGATGATTTTTGAGTATCACTACTCCTTCTATAAACTATTCTAAGGCGTAAGAAATTGCATAAAGACAAGTCTACATCTATTATAATCAACAGAAGCAATAAATCATTCTGTAATTTTGGTTTGAGTTTGATTTTGTTATAAGATTAAATGCATAATAATTAAATATATTATTCATTAAATAAATTGATCCCTTTGCCAGGAATCCTTGTCGTTTAAAATTTACTATATTTTGATCCCTTTGCCAGGAATCCTTGTCGTTTAAAATTTACTGTATTTTGTTTCATTTTGTATGCAATTTAATTGCTCTTTTTATTTGAAAGTTTTTCCTAAAAGTATATAAAAATAAACTTATTGCTACGAAAAAAATATACTGAAATATATTCCCTGTCACATAACCACCACTGATATTTTGGCGTTTGACCCCCCCCCCTGGAAAATTTTCTGCCGCTGCCCTTGAAAAAAACGGCCCAATTTTCTGTCATCTAAGTACTGTTCGTTTTTCAAGAGGGGACAGGAAGGGGGGGGGAATCTCCCGCGTATTATTTTAGACCATGAACGTCAATTATCTATCTTAGAAGTTCTATTTTCTTTCATTTTGACTCTGTTCGAATAAAAAAGATGTTTGGTGGCGCAAAAGGGTAAAGAACGCCACTTGGTTGTGGCACGATTTCTTCTTAAATTATTTTTATGTTAATTAAAAATGCGCTATGTATGACAATTTAATATCAAATGAGCTCTCTCCCAAAATTCTAAGATCACTGGTATGGTAAGTATATCCCTGATAAAAAATGGTTTTTATGCAGAAAGTGATTTTACTTGTTATTCAAGACCGGGAACTGTAATTCTCTCATGTGGGGTTTCAACCATGGTAATTCCATTTGCGTAAGTTTCATTATGGGTTGAAACCATTTTTTAGAGGTTTCAGGCTTTCTTTTGAAATTTCCCCCCCCCCCCCCAAAAAAAAAAAAAAATGTTCTCGCAATGAACTTTTACTACCCTCACAATAAACATGTACTAACAAATAGAAATAGAAATAGTCATATTGCTACCTGTGAAATAAGAAAAAGGTTGACTTAAATTCTTTGTTCGTATTCATATAGATTCTTGCCTTTTTTCTAGTTCCATATTTCTATGAAACTGAGCCCAACCAAAAATGAAGATTAAACTTAATTCAAGTTTAATAAGTTTCTGTAGGCACATTGGGTCTATTCCGAAGCCTATTGTCAAACCAGAAATCAAATACACTGGTGTAAGTTGACAATGACATTGTAATACCTTATGACTAACCTATAGAGAGCAGCCTATGTTCAGCAAGCCAGAAGTGGCAGTTAAGGTGACTGATAGCACAGAAATCAGACAAGAAAAAAAATATACCCCAGACATAATTTCCCATTTATTGGATTCTCCAAGTATAATAACCCCTGTAATCACAATTGTATCTCAGCCCCCATCCCTGATAGGCCTAGGGCCAAATAGGATATAAGTGTAAGCCATAACCTAGGGTAGGCTACAACACCAGCTATGTGATTGTATGAACCTAGTATACTGTTGCCGAATAGGAATTGAAATAAAGATAAAATTCTAGGTTAAGGGCCTGAATTATAAGGCTTTATAGATATGTAGCCTAGCCTATTCTTAGATTTGTGAAAATATAAATTTGATAGCCTATGCTTTAAAACTCTAATGAGATAACAGGAATTATTTAAAAAAAATAGAAGCCAAGGAAAAAGAGGGGTAAAGTTCTACCAAATCATATTAGCCTATTGAGTTAGGAATAGAGTGAATATACCATTTGATGCCTTTTTTTATGCTGATTACAAATATAATAATCTTTTCTATCAGAAATGAATTTCAGCCCCCCCTATATATGCCAATTCAGGGTTAGGTTAGGTTAGGTTGTTGAAATAGGCTATATACCCTGAATTGGCATAGCCTATATAGGGGGGGGGGCTGAAATTCATTTCTGATAGAAATGATTACTATATTTGTAATCAGCATGAAAAAAGGCATTGAGTGGTAGGCTATATTCACTTTATGTGTAAGTCAATAATATGATTTGGTAGAACTTTACCAAAAGAGGTATTAGACTACAGTTATACCCAATCAAAGGGAAGCACAATAAAACTCTGAAAACAACTTTAAAAAAATACTAAAATATTTGCTTGTATTATTCCTAAAAGCACTCCACTGTACTTTACCTTCACTCTCCTAATGTACCTGCAAGTATATAGTCCTAATTATATTTTTCCCATGCATCTTCTTAATTTTGTTGACAATAATGTCTTCTTTGCCATTAAATCTATTTGAACAAAAGATAATGTAATTAATAAACAGAAAAATGCATGGGAAATATATATTTGGTCATTAGGGGGTTTGGTGATGGTGGTAAAGTGAAGTGGTTTTAGGAATGATATAGGTAAGTAAATGGATTTTCTAAAAGTTGTTTTTGTAAATGTATAGTATTTCCTTTTGATTAGATATAAATATAGACTAGTGCAAAAAAAAGAATTAAAACTCAAGATGAAGGTAAAACAATTTTAGTCTCAATCTAGGTAGGCATAGACCTGTCTTGTATGTAATCTTCTAAACCTAAGAAAAGAGTAAAAAATAGTAGCTTGGCAATAGCTTTCCAGGGTATGTTTTGAGCTGTGTATAGATTTCTGAGAGTTTTATTCATACATCTCAACTACTTTCAAAAATAGCAAGAAGCCCCTAAACTAGGACAAAGCTATGCATTAGGCCTAATATGGCTATATTTAAAATTAATATCCATTAAAGGACTTAAACTATTAATTAGTTGAATTATGCCTGCCTAAAAGAGCTTCTTTTTTAGTAAGGGCAGTTATCCTACTTTACTATATCTACCAAATCAATAATAAATAAGTAAAATGATGTATTGTTGTGAGCCTTTAAGTATTGGTTGCATATATAGAAGCCCTAATTCCCCCATCCTTATAGATTTCCTCCTAGCTTTAACTAATTCAATAGCAGTGAATACCAAGATGTACAGGAGTGTGATTTAGGTTGGTGATTTTAATCTTGTGTTAGTTCAATAGATAGATGGTTGTGGTCACTCCACAAGTGACTCTGTTATGTCTTTTCTTGAATGTCTAAAAAAACATTCTTTGTACCAGACTATAAATTTCCCAACTAGATGCAGAGATAGCCAAGTGCCTTCATTGCTTGATCTTGTTCTAGTTAGTGACCATGAGTCAGTCCTGAGCATAGTATCTTTACCACTATCTGGTGCAAGTGACCATTTTATCAAAAGCTGTAGGTTTAGACTATACCCTAAAAGATTGTTATTTAGAAAACATATGTATACTGATTATAGTCTAATCCAAAGGGAACTAGCAGAATGCAACATGTCCTTCATTGATGCAATGAGTTTAGATTATTAATGGAATGCCATTAAGAGTTTATTGCTTGATGTTATCAATAGACATTTATCTGGAAAATGGATAAATAAACCCAAAACCTTCCCATTTATGTCAAAGGAATTAAAAATGGCCTGGAACAAGAAAAGAAAGTTTTGGTGATTGTATTCACAGAATGTGAATGATGCATATAAACAAGCACAACCAGGTGAGAAATATCTCTAGAAAGATTTCTGAGCATTACAAGGAGGCAATAGCTGCAGCAGCTAAATCAAATCCTACAAAATTTTGGAATTATGCCTCAGATAAAAAGCCTTGAAGATATTCAGTTACCCAGCTGGCACATAATGGCTGTAGAATTGATGATCCCCAAGCAATAGCAAATTCCCTTAGGGATCAATTTGCCTCTATCTTCACATCTGTTGACAGTGCTCTACTCTCAGATCCCCCCAAATATGACATCATAATTGTAATGCTACCTATGGCATACAAGGTTAACTCTTTACTATCAATAGAGTTAACCTTGAAAATATCTTAAAAATCTGAACCCAAATAAATCAGTTGGACCAGATGGCATTTCCCCATGACTTCTCAACAAATCTGTAAAGGAACTGTCTTCCTTTATTCAGCTTTTCCAGAACTCTTGGGATTTAAAGTGTATACCTATAGAGACAAGGCAGTTAACTACAGACCAATCAGTATCACCTCTGATGCAGGAAATATACTCAAAAGCATAGTCAACTCTGCATTCATTCAACATCTGACTCAAAATAAGCTGTTGTCCCCATGCCAGCATGGTTGCAGTTCTGCTAGATCAGTTGAGACCAACTTTTTTGATGCATATGAATATGTCACCAAACTTAAGACAAGGGTTTCCCAGTGGACATGAATTTGCTAGACTTTGCTAAAGCACTTGATAAGCTGTGCCACAGTTGACTGCATTTTAAGCTTGAAGCTATTGGTATTAATACAGAAACTATTGACCTGGTGATACTTTTGCTTAGTAATGGAAAACAAGCAGTTAAAGTATTTTGGGATAGTGGACAATAATTTCTCTCTGATGTTGTGGAAGTGAGAATTGGAGTACCTCAAGACCCTGTCTTGGGCCCAACTTTATTTAATATTTTCATTAATGATGCACCTTGTAACATCAAAAATAAAATAAGTCTTTATGCATGTGATTCAAAGGTAATTCAGTTTAAAGTTCAGGAAAAATAGAAACCATTCAAGCAGACTTGTACTCATTTACTTGCTGGGCAGGGACTTGGAAGCTGAAGTTCAATGTCCAGAAATGCAAGGTTATCCACTTTGGTAACAAAAGCTCAAGACACCATCACCCAATTGAGCCAATGGACAAAGCAAAGCAATCTATTGTCAGTAGTCATGCTGAACATGATCTGGGCCTATTAGTTGATGAAAAGCTAAAGTTCAGTTTGCATGCCCAGACTGTGACAGCAAAGGCCAGTCAGACTCTTGGTATATTTAAGAGAACTTTCTGTAGCCTAGTTGTTTGCCCTCAGCTGTTTCAAAGCTCTATAAAGGTTTAATTCAACCTAAACTAGAGTTTGGCATATGTATTGCCCATCCATTTAATAAATCTGACCAAGAAACTTGAGAATCAGTTCAGAGGCATACAACTAAGTGCATCCAAGGTTTCTATAACATCCCCTACCCCTCCCAGCTTGAAAAACTAAATTTACCCTCACTGACTTATCACCAAAAGATAAGTCGAATTATGGAATTCAGGCTGTTCAACCATTAAGAACTTATCCCAAATGTCTTTCAACCAGATATCTTTTCAAGGACAAGAGGACATGATCACAAACTTTTTATGAGGCATACCAACTCAAGGTTACATAGCAAATTCTTTTCTAATTTGGCAATGAATCTGTAGAACTTGTTAGACCATGATACAGTCTCTTCTGTCTGTATCAATTCTATAGCTTTTGTAATTTCTAGGGATATATTCCAAGTGCTTAGAGACTTCAACTTTATTCAAGTAGCTAATCAATAAAATCCTAATTTTCTTCTGATTCCAAAAATATTACTTTTATTATGGTACCATACTTAATTTTTCTTATTTTAAATCACAAACATTAAATTCATTTTTTTAAACTCATACACCAAGAGGAAGAACACTCCTTTACAAAACAAATTTGAAGGTCATAAAAGTACTTATCAAAAGATTACTTTGCACATAACTGCCTCATTTGGCTCCACCACTGGTATATGACAGGCAGTTAAGACTAGCCTATGTTACACAAACAGGTTATACTATGTGATTATAAACTCACGTGATTTGAAAGAAAGAGATTTATATTCTTAAGACATGTCTTCCTTTGATGATTATTTATGGGTTTCTGACACATTGGACAGAAAAAGAAGAAGAGGAGCCAAAAAACCTAGCCCCCTGCCAAACTTGTAGCAAGCTTATGCTGTTTGAAATATATGTTCATAGTTGTGATACTTATAGTCTATATTCTCTAGTAAAAAGATATTACTCTTGTAAGATCTGCCTTTCTTATATGATTGTTTGCAGGTTAGTGATACTTAAGACAGAAAAAAAAATATTCACAGTTACATGTAGTTAGAGTCACAAGTAGTCATAGTTATAGCTGCAGTATTCACAGTACCAAGTAGTCAAAGTCACAGTCAGAAGTAGTCACAGTCACAAATAGTTGTAGTTGAATAGTTTCTGCACAAAGTATCTAATGATTTAGTTCAACCCTCATCATTCCTGGAAGTTTCACCCTAATGCACTTAATTTTTTTGACACACCCAGGATCAAACATTTCCCCCTTTCATAATGATAAATCCTGTATATAAACAGAGAGAAAATCGCACAATTTAAACCTCTTAGGCTCTTACCCCTGGGACTATGTGGGGTCATGTTATCCTTGGAAACATAGTTATTTGAACCTCTGAATATTTTGAACAAAATGGCTATCTCAAAATTTGTATCAGTTTTGAGGGGGAAGGTATTTAAAAAGGGTGAGAGGGGACTGTTTGTTCTCAGATGAGTTTTCAACATGCCCTGAAATTTCAACTGAATACCTTTAGCCATTCCTGAGATGTTGCTGATATACCCTAATGACAACCAGCATGCACATAGCATGTTTTGATTTTGTTCAGCATTCCTCTTAACAGTTTCTAAAAGTTTCATCTTAATACCCTAAACCTTTTTGGTGACTCAGAATCAGACATACCCCTTCTCCTTCCTAATAAGAAACCCTATGTGAAAAGCAATGGATAACTTGCATGACTTACAGCCCTCGCCCTAGGGGCTGTGGGACCATGTTGTTCCTGGAGGGATGGTTATATGATCTTTAGACTATTTTGAACAAAATTAATGTCTAAAAATTTTGGATTGGATGTCTTGGGGAGATAGAGGCTGAAAGTACCTGGGAGGGGGCTGGTTGCCATCCCACTGCTTGTGACTCTTAAAAAGGGCACTAGAACTTTCGATTTCCAATTGAATGAGCCCCTTGCAAAGTTCCCATGACTACCTCTTCCATCTGAAGTGCCCTGAAAAAAAAATTGGAGGTATGTGGATCTCTGCTACAGGCAGTGTTAGAGCATTGCCTCTGATCCCACATTTAGGAGACTTGTTGACAACCAAAATATAGTCAGGCAGTTGTTTGAGATCAACAGATGCATGACTAGAAATTTTTTGAAGGTCTTCTCTGATTACAGCTAATTTGGGCTGACAAATTTGTATCTTCTTACTGAATTTGTATCTTCTTACTGAATACAAATTTGTATCTTCTTACAGTATTTGTGTAAGTAGTTATAAATCCTCTGTTGCTAAATTTCAATCTTTGGCTACTCAAATGAGATGGAAACAGAGTGAATTCTCCCCCTCCTCTAGGGTGGAGGTCTCTGGGCCGTGTAGTAATAAGAAGCTTAAAGAAAATAGTTTTCTTGTTAATACAATTTATACTCCTTGAAGAGTTGACTAATATATTTAAATACGTTTTTCTTATGTACAGGTATTCATTCATGAAATGTTCTGTTTCAAAGAGCTGACACTTTATCTGTTGGGATGGTGGCCGGTGTTTACCCCCCCCTCCCCCGGAAAATATCTCCAACCCCCGTGGAAAATACCCCCCCCCCCCCCCCCCCGTGGAAAATAAGGCTTTCCAAATTTGAGAATTTTATTTGAGTTTTTTTTTATTTCTGTAGGGGGAAGGAATTTTGGTACTTGTGCATTATGGGCAACTCACTCAAGTTTATGCTGTGTAAAATTCGAGAACAAACCAGTTTCTTTGTTAGCTTTTTTCAGCTTACACAAGACAAAGACAAGTGATAGAATTTATGGGAAATATATAATTTGGGTTATATATTTGCACATAAGGGGGAGGGGGGGGGTTAAAGTTTTTGGACAGTTTGAAGTCAGAAAACGATTCTTTCTAGGCATGACCACTAAAAAAGTACAGAAGAATAGCAAGGTATCTGGAAATTTTGTTAAAAAAAAGATATATATATATATATATATATATATATATATATATATATATATATATATATATATATATATATATATATATATATATATATATATATATATATATATATATATATATATATATATATATATATATATATATATATATATATATATATATATATATATATCCCAGTATAAAGTAAATGTAATGTTTTATTTAAGTGTTTTTTTTTCAATGACCGTTTTTCCAAATATTAAGTAGGCTATTATCATTAGGTTAATGTAATGTTTCATTTAAGTGTTTTATAATGATCGCTGATCAAACTTCATGTTATTTGTGCCTTTCATTTATGTTATTTTATTATGTTCATGGTTGGCTTTAAAATAAATATCAATATCTGTCTATCTAATATACAAAATACTTGTAGCCTACCAAACACATTTTGCATGCAGACCGCTCTACTTTACCCCCCCCCCTCCCCTAATATGCGAACCTATAGCCCAAATTTATTTCTAAAGTAACAAAGAAACTAACGGAAAAACTGATGTGCTCTCGAATTCGACACAGTTTAAACTTGAGGGAGTGGCGCATAATACACAAGTACCAAAATTCCTTTCCCCTACAGAAATAAAAAAAAAATTCTCGAATTTTGAAAGCCTTATTTTCCGGGGGGGGGATATTTTCCGTGTGTGTGTGGGGGGATATTTTCATTGGGGGGTAATCGCCAGGGGGGGGGGCTAATGCCTAGAACCTATTGGGACACAGTAGGCTACACAAAAGAAAAAGAGCGATAAAGTCTTTGCCCAAAAAAAAAGACACATAAAGCCAAGGAGATGTTAATTAATGAATTTTAGACTATTGAACCTTATGGAACAGGCACTAGCAGGCTTTATATCTTCATTCTTCAGGGAATTCTCCTCTATCACAAAGAGTGACGCTTCTGCCTAAAGTAAGAAACTTCTGCCTCATCAGGGAGAAGTGGTTTAAGGATGTATCATTTTGTGTGTGTCATTAAAAAAAATAGCTCCCATTACATTTATCTGCTAAGCCAACCAGAGGCTGATGCAGTACTTCATGTTGCCCTTGCAACATAAATCTAGTTTCTATCGAACTTATTTTGACATCTTTCACTAATTAATATCTTCTTGTTTGAAGTTTTAAATTGCATTTTTTTTTTCATAGAAAAACTTAATGTTTTTAAACATTTAATTACGGTATTCTAGAATTCTAGAAATCAGCTAGGACAAAGGAAGACCCCCCTTAAATACGAAGGGATCCAAACTTCTTAGATGAGGAAATCCCTCTCATTCATCCCAACGTATGTTTAGTCTTAGTCATGGGGTGAAGATTGTGTCACTAGTTTTGTAAGGTGGTCTCAAAACTTCAAACACTTAACACACAGAGCCCTTCAGACCAATCTTTGGGGTGAATTTGCTCCCCTTCATTGTCCCTCCTGCATTTAGGCATGCTCCCAATTATTTCTTTTACCTTCAAGTTTGTGTACTTAAGTTTTTCCTCTTTGTTCTATTACTAATAAAGAAAATAAGATGAAGACAAAAGACAAACTGATTATTTGCCAGGTACTAAACCATGGATGAAGTTCCGTAGATCCTTTCAGGTGATATTCTGGTGGCTTAATACAGGTGGTCTATAGGATATTGTTTTGTGGGCATGGTCAAAGTATTTGGTAAGTGGTGGCAAATTTGCCTAATTTACTGCTTGAAATTAAACATAATAATAGAAAATTTGGCAATTTTCTTAAGTATTTAGGCCTATTCTTTCCAGTATTCCTGCTAAGGAAACTGTAAACAGAAACTCGTTTTCTAGTTTCTTATTTATATGAATTTATTCTTGTTTTCAGTTTTCTTGACGGCTAAAGGTCCTATATGCCCCACTGCACTACAATACATAAGATATACATAGATCCCAGACTTTGGAAGGGGCAGGAAGATTTGTCCTGGGGATAGAGGACTAAAGCAGAAAAAAGAAAACATTTTGCTACAATTTTTAAGAGGGGACCCTTTGGACCAAGTTGGTAGGGGTGGGGGTGTTTTTGCTGGCATATGAACCTTACAACTTAATTTTTTGAGATTTGATTTTTGTCAGTTTTTATGTGTTTGATTTTTTGTAAAGAAAGCAATCACTTTGCAATCAAATTTCTTGATATGGTAACTAATTCTAAATGGGATTCAATTTGTTGTTCAGCTTGGGCCATGACAGTTCTTTGTTGTTTAATGCATGATTTTTCTTTGATCTTGCACCTTTTAATTCCAGGTTTTTATCAACAATGAATGGCACAAGTCTGTATCTGAAAAAACTTTTCAAACTATCAACCCTACTACTGGTGAAGCTATTTGTGAAGTTGAGGAAGGTGATAAGGTAAGTTTTGCTAGATCTACCTAAGATCAACGAGTGACCATTTTTTACTGAAGATTTGTAGTAAATGTCATTTATTATTGTTTTTTTCATTGGCTGAAACTCCTTTTTCATTGAGTTTAAGATGGGTTTCTATGGTTAGTATTGAAAGAGCTTTCACCCCACATGGCATTTGACAATTTAGGAAAGATTTTTGGTAAATTTTTAGCATATATATTTCCTGGATTAGTAGCCAGTCGAATGGAGTTTTAACGACGTTGATGCCTCTATTCTAGATAGCACATTGCCTGACATATCCCATAAGGGAGGCTAAAGCATATACTTATATAAAGCTAATGTAGTTACTATTTTAAAGGAATCTGAAGCAACTGAAGGGATCTTTTAAGACCAGAGCCATGACACCCTTAGAGCTCATTAGTAAATGTGAGAGTACCAGTCATGGAAGGAGGATGTGCTTGCTCTATATTGTAGTCTAAACTGATAGAATAGCGCATTCTGATAGAAGGCTTTTGTACCGCATGAATTACTCCATTTTATAAGTAATATATTTGAAAGCCTCCAAAGTAAAGAACTATCAGGTATAACACTCGAAGGAAAGACTGATCGGAAATCAAGATATTGACAGAATGATTTGTAACAGCTATTATAAACAAACTTGAACAAATTTTTACAATAGCTCACCTATGGCTAAGTCTTCAATTCCTGGCTTAGTCTCATGTAATCTTTTGTTGTTGCAAAAACTATACTATTAGTTACCATGCACCACATAAATATTAACTGTAGTTAACTATGGTAACTTGGGCGGTAAAAATATTGTAAGATGTACAGAACCAAAGAATGCAATTATGGAAGGTTGGAACAATAGGTGCACATAGGTCTGGTAACATAGAATATGTATTCACTACAATAGGTGGAGCTAATATCAGCACGTCATTATTGAAAAAAAAAGAAATATAAAACAAAACAAGGAGCAAGAAAAAACAGCAACATCAAAAATATAAAGTAGCAAGTGCTGATTCAAGGTCAAGAGATTTAAATGTAATCATAAATAGAATTTACATGTGTCAAGAGACAGGTCACATGGTTCACGATTATTTTAGTGACCATGTATTATACAAAACTACATCAGTTACACATATAAATGAACATAAGATACTTTTATAATGAAGTGGAATGCTTCTAAGATAAGAGGTATTATTAATCAAAATAGCAAAAGCTAGCATAGGTACATCATGTACACAGTAAAGTGAATAACACTCAAAATAAAAATCAGTACTATAACACTTACAGGCAAATCGATGAAATAAACTACATCAAACATTAAGTACCCTACTTCATAAAACGATATTATTAAAATGCAGAGTAAAATAAGGGACAAATGATTTGCGATATCTCTCGGCAGTAGAGGTTGGGTAAGTCGTTAACTGTGGACAATTATTTTTCATCTGTTAGAGTCTATTGTTTGGTCTTTCAGTAGGGAGGCTCTCAAGGTTAGGTAATAAGCCACGATGAGTTGGAGGGTTCTAACAAGCTAGTTTAAATCGATGTCAACTCATATCTCGGACTATCTAGTTAATTCAAGTTCCGTTGTTTCGGCTCACCATCATATATTGAGTAGTTGTATTCAAGTATAATTTTTACAGCAGATATGGGAGCTGAAGTCTTCCTGATAACCCCTCATTCTTCCAGTAAATAGAACGCTGAGGGCCAAAAACCACTTCGTTTTTTTTTTTTTTTTTTTTTTTTTTTGTACTCTTAAATCCTTTTTGTCTTCCAAGGGTTGCATCTGCATGAAAGTATGGTGTTAGTATCCAGCCTAGGGGGACAAGGGCTAGAGCAGTAGGGAGGGTATAGTTGAAAATGAAAAAAAAAAAATTTAGGCCACATTTTTTCAAGGAGGGATGGGTTCTTTTGAACGTTATTTAGGAGATTTCTTCCTCTATCCACCCTGTGCGTATGCAGTTGTAATAATTTTCACAAGCAGATGATAGTTCTCAATACAAGTTTAACACCTCTATGTCTTCGAGTAAATAGCTTCCTATTACCCATTTTAAGACGGGCAATAGAACAGTCGGACATTTCTCACATCGTTGGTCTTAAAACATAATTCGTAGTTTAGAGAACCAGAGATTAGTGTAAGACTGGTCTACCCGTTTCTGAGTTTTGCTTGCGAAGATTCAGTAAAAAAAAAACATCAATAAAGTTTTTTTTTTTTTTAAAGTGAAGAGTAATATTAAAACCTAAAACAAATAGGAATAAAGTCAAATCATAGGTGAAGATCAAGGTACATAAATTACTATTAGTGAATAGAGGAAACCTGAAACGAGGGAAATTAGAATGAATATTCATGTCTAAAACTTAAAATTTTGAATTTGGATATATAATGTTGGTATTTTTGAAGACCACACTGCCTTTCCATCACGTACAAGTAATAGTTCAATGGGGACAAATCCTTTCATTTGACAGTGAAACAACAACATTAAATCTCTGGATATTTCGGTCACATATACAGTGGACGTCTTCAGACAAACTAAATTTCAGCAGATAACTTTAGTTTATCTTCTGATGATGGTCATTGTATATGTTAACGAAATATCCAGAGTTTTTTTTTGTGTTTCACTGTCAAATAAAAGGATTTGTCCCCAATGAACTGTTATTTGTATGAAATGTATAGTGTTTTCAGTAAGTCACAAATGACGATTGTACCTTTAGGGGGATTCGAGAGGGATTGCAGCCCAACTCTTATTTTTGATAGTTTAGGTTTGTTTTAACTTTGACTGGATTATTCGTTTTTGTTGGCTTAGATTTCATTTATTCAGTCAACTTTTTTTTTAAATTTCCGCCAATAACCCTTTTTTTGGGAACATCCTTGAAAATGTACAAAATTCAGATTGCTTTCCAGCGCAGTGTTGATTTTTATATACAAAGTGGGTTTGCCCCCTAGATTCGAAAAATGCCCTTTATTGAAAAATGCCTTTTTTGGTATCCCATTGAAAAAATAAAAAATTGCCCCTCCCCCTCTGGATTTTGAAGAAGGTGTATAGTGCTACTTTGAATTGATCGAAGTAGGAAAAACAGAAGAACTCAGTAAACATCATTAGAAAATTTGGAAATAATTATGTTCTTTTTTTAGGGGGGGTATTGAAGACCACTCTCCTGAAGGATTTACCAAGACTGGTAAATTGAGTCTCCTTTTTTATCGGATTTTTTATGTTGAGTCGAGGAGTAGTTTGTTTTTATATATGTATTTTCAATTTCTAAGTTGAGAAGGGAACAAAAATTGAACTTTGTGAGTGGGACCTGGATGAAAAGAATGTAAAAAGTGTTTAAATGATGTTATAAGACTTTTTATGGCCTCAACGAAAAAGGAAATACAAAGTGATTTTTTGCTCTTTTCTTAAGTTTGGGTTTATTCACTTATCCTCTTATCGTACGGATAGGGCGACTCCTACCGGGATTTTCCGTTTCCAAATGGGTTATCGAACGATTGAACTCCCTCCCTTAATTTTGAAGAAATATAAGGGAAGCCTTGAAAACTTTTTTGTATATAAAATTAGATGTCGTTCCTTGTGTATTTTGTTCTCGGGAGATTTTAAGGACATATCGCTCCTGTTTCTGTGAGGATTAGGGACTGATCAGACGGATTTTGTTTTTTCTGGGACTATTGTGAGTATTCTAGTTCAATGTAACACTTTACGTTCTAAATATTTTACAGTTATGATGATTGTGATGAAAGGGGGGGGGGGCTTGTCTAACCTATTTGACTACGGTTGCTTTTACTTTCTTGGATCAATTTTGTTTGTTGTCCTTTTACTTTTAATGGTAGAAGTATATACATCCCTCCAAGCCAAAAATATATTTATCTTTTTCCACCATTCATCAATTTTTTATATTTTGAGGATTCCTATTCTGTTTTGTTTTTATTTTAACGATATAATTTGTACTTGTGATCTTTTCTCTTTCCAAAAGATTGAAAATGCAGCTTGATAATTTCATATCCCAAACGTCAATATTCTGAAACCTTTGCTAGGGTAAAAATAAAACGTACACCCTTACCGTAATCACACTCCGAGATAAGGTATACTACAGGTGACAATATAGTGCAGCTATTTTTGCAATATTGAGGGCTCTAAAATGTAAACTGTCATTTTCTGCAATCTTAACCTTCACCTTGGTTTTAGGCTGACGTAGATAAAGCCGTTCAAGCAGCAAAGGAAGCATTTGAATTCGGAAGTGAATGGAGACGAATGGATGCATCGATGAGAGGCCACCTTCTGAATCGACTAGCAGACTTAATGGAACGTGATAGAACATATTTGGCTGTAAGTGTCGATGATGTTTTCTATCTAATTTTATTTATTCTTCGTAGCTTATAAATTTTGAGAAGTGTAATGCTACTGACCTTTCTAGTATTCAAAGAAGTGACGTGATAAATTTTTCTAAGATTCTTTATTTGTGAACGCAGGTCTAGACGTTAGGGGGATGGATTGATGATACACATATAACATTTTTGGGGTTATGAGGGATTTGTGCTCCACTCCCGCTCGTGTACCGGCGTGAGATTTCCAGGTTTCGAACCTGTTAATACTGAACTACAAATAATTGAACTGCAATGACAATAAATGTTACAGCCATAGGTATTCTCTTACTGGTGATGTAACTGCTGGGTCCTTGCAGAATGAATCAGTTGCTAACTTAGGCTGCAAAACCTGAGATAATCATGAAGCCGAATCTCCCTAGTCTGTTAACATTTTCAGTCAATTTCAATAAGTTTCGAGCTAATAGCCACTGTCAGTTTAAGAATGGCTTACAACACTAGAAAATCTTGAAAAGCCTCAAAAATCCTGGAAATATTTATATTAAAACTTTCAAAGTAATATGTCTAATATTTAGGACGTTAAGTGGAATTTGCTTATTATTTGATAAGGTTGTATAGATGCACACAGAGCAAACTTTGGTGCTATGTAGTGTTTAAATGTTTGCATATTTTTCACAAAGACTTCTAAACCCATCAAACAGTTCGTGGTAACGAACTGTAAGTAAGGAGCGACCCGGCTCAATAGTAACCAAAACTCTAAAAAACGGGATTTTGATATCAATAGATACATCAAAAGAATCGGATTTTTCAAATATATAAGTTTCATCAAATTTAGTCTTACCAATCAAAGTTACGAGGCTGAAAAAAATTTGCCTTATTTTCGAAAAAGAGGGGGAAACACTACCTAAAAGTCATAGAATCTTAATGAAAATCACATCACCATATTCAGCGTATCAGAAAACCCTATTGTAGAGGTTTCAAGCTCCTATCTTCAAAAGTGTGGAATTTTGTATTTTTTGCCAGAAGAAAGATTACGGATGCGTGTTGATTTGGTTTTTTTCCCAGGGGTGATCGTATCGATCCTGTGGTCCAAGAATATCGCGAGAGGGCTCATTCGAACGGAAATTTAAAGTTCTACTGCCCTTTTTAACTGACCCAAAAAATTGGAGGGCATCTAGCCCCCCCCCCACGATAATTTTTTCCCAAAATTACCCGATCAGAATTTTGAGATAGCCATTTGGTTCAGCATAGTTGAAAATCTAATAACTATGTCTTTGAGGATGACTTAATCCCCCACAGTCCCCAGGGGAAAGGCTGCAAGTTATGAACTTTGCCCATTGCTTAGATATAGTATTGGTTGTTGGGAAGTATACAGACGTTTTCAGGAGGGATTTTTTCTGGTGGGGAGTAATCGCTCTCTACGCTAAAGTTTTTTTTAGTACTTTCAGAAAAGCTATCTGTTTTAATTAAACGGCCTTTGTGATTCAGGGGTCATTCTTAAAGAATTGGAACAAAATTCGAACTTTACCGTAAAG
Source organism: Artemia sinica (assembly GCA_027921565.1). Taxonomy (NCBI): domain Eukaryota; kingdom Metazoa; phylum Arthropoda; class Branchiopoda; order Anostraca; family Artemiidae; genus Artemia; species Artemia sinica. Next base: position 25,698,917 of record CM051264.1, on the reverse strand, counting down.
AGCGAAGTATCAATTTAATATACAGGGAAAGGTCGTCTTGCAAAGGTTATAATTTTTTTATTGTGTGATCAAATTGTTTCTGAATACTTTAAAAGCCTATCAGAAAAGGATTAAACAATTAAATACACATATTTTCTAACAAATTTTATAATTAATTTTAACAACTATGTTTCAATTTTGCCAACATTCTTGTATATAATTCCCATTAGTTAAATGTTCCTATTGATAATAAATCTAGTAGACTAAAGGATAATTGGTACTGGAATCTAACAACTTTATTGAACGATTCACGTCAGTTACATGTACTGATACAGTTATTGGTTCTACAACTAGCATTTAATTTCCTTGGTAATAGTATTTTTTCTGTAATCTAGGCAATCAAAGAAAACAGGTACTAAAAATTAACAGCTTTATTTACTTACTAATTGTAAATCTTTTTACAATTCCGTTTCAATTTTGCCGACAAAAGGGTGAATGATTAGTAAACGAGTGACGGAGAATAAGGAATATTTACCGGGGCTTTTCAAAATTTTGAAAAGCCTAATTTTTTTTTTTTAATTACATATTTAAATTACATATCGTTACATACTTATACCTTTTACCATTACTTTATTTACTTACTAATTTTAAATCTTTTCCAGAGTCTAGAAACTTTGGATAATGGGAAACCTTACGCAATCTCCTATACAGTTGATGTGCCAGGATCCATTAAAGTTCTGCGTTACTATGCCGGCTGGGCTGATAAGAACCACGTGAGTCTTTTTCTTATGTCAGGCTACGGCTCATTCCCAATAAGATTTTATTTATACCGCGATTTGGGTAGCGCTAATTTGAGCCAATCAGGATTTTCACCGAATTTTATAGCCAATCGGGAAATTTTTTGGATAATATGATTGGATGAATCTAGTGCTAGCTACATCTTGATGTTAGTAAAATCTCATTGTGAATCGACTCGAAGTGTGTAATCGGTTCTGTTGTATTTTGGTTTCAAAAATCAAAATGAAGCACTAATATTTTGAATTGCAGGTAATGATTGTCTAAATCAGATAGTTTAAAACTAGGGAGCCTAGGTTTAATTCCATTATGTTAACTGCATTTCGAGACGATCAGTGCTTATGTGTGCCCGTCAAATGTGGACAAGCTATACGAAAAAAATGGCTTGGGATCTGGATTGTACCTTGGGAGCTGCGCTGCAAAAATCTACAGAATAAAAGAAGCAGACTAAGCGAAAACTGAAATTTAAGTTTTTTCTAAGCTAATAAATCTTTAAAGTCTTAAAAATATGAAACTCGTAGAGATATAAGCTTCAGAACGCTTCCCTGTGCCACAAATTGGTGGTAGCTCCATTCCTGAAAGTTTCATTTATAGCACAATAACGTTAGAAGTTTCCAAAAAGTCCCCACTTTTCCCGTGAAAATATTATATGTTATTGCTAGGAATAAGTGCAGCAAAAATGAGAAATGCAGGAATGGATTTGGTACCAGACACATTGCCACGCTACATTTTGTTTTTAATTTCTGTATATCTGCCTTTTATTTACTGTTTTCACTAACATGAGACCCTGTAATGCTCCGAATGAAAATTATTACGCATTTTATAAAGGGGGGGGGGGGAGGAGGGTTACCGTAGATACATCACAGTTAAATTTTAGGTATTTATATTTATGTGGCTTTTCAAGGATGTTTAGCTTCTCAACCAAAGAGCTTCCACCACTTTCTGCTCTTGTCGTTGCTTTTTTCCTCAATCCTTGCTTTTAAGAAAACTTTGGGTATATTGAAATATAAAAACGGAAATAAAAAGAGTAAAATAAATTTTTTTCATCTGCAGGAACAAAAACGAATCTCAAGAACGAAGGTAAATATTCATGTCGTATTCTGACAGCCTTTTTACTATTTTATATGGATTTGGCTATTCACCTTTCTCTAAAGTGCAAATACATTGACATGTATATTTTCTAGTTAATCATATGTGAACGCAATGCAACGTTAAGGCATTTTCACATTTTTATATAAGTTTAATCCTTTCCAACTCTATTTCAAGGGTCAACTCATACTTAGTCTGCATTGTGTTGGTTGGAGTTTCCGAGACTTAGTCGGGTTGGCGATAGAAAAGAAACTAACTGTTAGGGGAAAACATAAAAAAATGACAGCGGGCACAATACAGATCCATAGATCAAATATATACTTTTATATCGAAAATATGCATTTTATTTTATGTCAGACTCTCGGTTCATTCAACTTATGTTTCCAGTTTTCTGTCCTCTCCATTTTCATTAGATATCCCTTTCAATAAAGCGGAGTTGCTAACAATAATCAATGCCGCTAGGCAGCTGTCTGTAACCAGCTGTCCTTAATTGAGGGATTGGTTAGAGAAGTCGTATTCATTAGTCTTAGGGATTTTAGTTCTGACTGTGAAGTTAGTTCTTGGTTTCTAAAATGGTTCAGAACTACTCGGTAGTTACCATGATTCTTTTACGGAAGTATTCATAAATAACAACAGACATCATGAATAAACCGGTGACTAATAAAAAAAATAATATGCAAATATGGATGTATAAACCGATTCGCAAGAACTCTAAATTAAAGACTATTCTTGAAACTGGAACCCAATGTCTGTTGATCTATTCTTTTTTCTATAGCTGCCTAGACTGCCTTATTTTCTTTTTGCTGTATAGGAATTTTTCATTTCTGTATGTTATTTTCTCGTGCATGTCCGCTTTCATTTTAATTTTAATTTTTTTTTATTATTATTATTTAGTCCACTTCCTTTTCCATTGATAGAGGTTTTGGGACGAGAAGCCGATAATTCGAGCATTTATTAGCATATACAATTTTGCAATATTTTTTTCCGCTGTCTTATTTAAAAGTTTTACTCGTTGTTATATTTTTTCGTTCATTTTATTTTTACCCTTGTATGATTGTCCAGCATGAAGGAAAAACACACAAAACTGACAAAAGATCCACATATATTTGGAACCATATGTGTTTTGATAAATTCCTTTCATATAGCTTCCTCATTTTATCTATTTCGTGGTATTTCTAGAACATTCAACGAAAGTTTAAAATTGATATATTCAGCCACTTCTAAGATATAGCAGATACACAATTTTGACAACAATGATGCACATCGTGTTTTTTGCTAGTTCAACATCTCCCAAATTATGCCCCGAAATCAAAATCTCTATAAATTGTAATACAGACATTGAGTAAATGCGACAAGCCAAACAGTAAATTTTTCTCAGCTGACGAAGTTTGTCTAGGCTTCAAAGGAAGGAAAACAAAATCAACGTTTGTTTTTTTAGCAGCGTTTCGCAATTTTTTTTTCGCAGTGAACACAAACACAGAAGTTCATATTTAACTCTTATTCTAATTTAGGGCAAAACAATTCCCATTGACGGTAACTACTTCGCTTATACTCGCCATGAACCTGTCGGTGTTTGTGGTCAAATTATTCCATGGAATTTCCCCCTTTTGATGCAATCATGGAAACTTGGTCCTGCCCTTGCTGCAGGTAAAATAGTTTTCTTTAAACTAATTTCCAAGGTGTCAGGCTTTGTCTGTCAGTTTTTGATATAGGCTAAGCTTTCACAACTAGAAAAGCTGAAATATATGTTTTGTTTAATAATTGAGACAAAACTTAGAAGAATTTAATATTTACATTTTTTCTTGTATCTGAGTCGATTTTTCATCTGAGAATAATAGAAAACCCGTAATTTTTGTTAGAACGAAATCTTATTAGAACTCCTTTGGATTATTTTAAGGTGATTTAGAGATAAAGACCACCAGCAATTTTGAAATTCCTTTCCACAATGGAAATTAAGACGTTTTATAAAAATTTACTTATTTCAATGTATTTTAATCTTAACTGTATTCTCCACAGTGCATATCGCTCGATTTTTTTTGTCTATTTTAGGATTATGGTCGCAATATTTGATCAAGTGGTTCTGTTTCAAAGATAACAAAGCAATAAAGTTTTTGTTATTACCAGATCAAGAATCCAATAAATTAGCGGTATTGTTTGTTTATTCGTATTATTCAACCTTAAAAGTTTTGTACATCCTCAAAATTGTTTATATAATTAAATTGCCGATTAATAAATTGACTAGCCCCCCTCCACACCAAGATCTAAAAATTATGTGCGAAAAAAGAGCCATTTCAGTATTATCTTACATTGGGTTGTAAATGATTAATTAATAATTCCAAAAGAAACGTCTTTTCTATTTTTTTAGAAATAGGTTTGGCAACTCTGCTCTCAAATGGTTTTATTTTTGTTTTAGATTTGATTCTCTATTGCACAAGCGCTTTGCATGGATACCAAAGAATAAGGTGTGAAAGAGTATGTCTCTAAACGTTATAGAAAGGACTCATTAGTGATACAGTGGAAGTTTTGACAGAACTATTTTGTTAGTGTTGTCATATTGCGACATCTTGCTGATTACAGTTACTTTGCTATGCGAAACGTACAGTAAAAACTAACTATTTTTAAATATTTATTCTAATTTTAAGTATCTGGATGTGCCCTAACTCCAATATCCATTAGCTGCTGTGTGGGACTATTGAAGTTTAAACTATTTTATTCCTTGCTTACATAGTATTACGTGGAAAAATAATTCTCTTAAAGTTTATTTGAGAGCTTTTTATTGCATCAAAAAGGACTTCTGAAAAAAAAAAATCCCAGTCAGAGTTATGAGGAATCATTCCTCCATTCATTAACTATAATGCTGTATCCATTAAATCGTGAGTTAGATAAGGCTATTTCTTTTAGAATCTTATTGCACCTGACCATCGTATTACATATAATCTTTGATTACAAATTTGTTTTGGGACCTCTGATGCCTAGGTCCTGCACTATCGCTATAAGAGTCATGTGAAGTCCTTTCCCATAACAGTGAGATCTTGAGCCCCATTCTTTCCCAAAGAAGAGTTGAAAGCTCCTAAAAAATAGAATTGTAATAATTATTATTTTCATAGGATGATACTTAGTTTTCCTAAAATTGAAAATCGACTAATGAATACGTGAAGAAAAATCTTTTACTCTTTGCAGTTCAGTTATTTAAGAGATGGCTAAATATTCTTAGTTGGAGTTGGAGGAATCGTAGAAAATACCAGTATTTGTAGAATCTGATCACATAACACCCGGTTTTTAAGTCTTTCTTTTATGGAGGAAATAGCTAATGCCTTTTAAGCTCTCACCTAGAGATAGAAAATTATAAATTTGTTGAAAAGAACGCAATCCAATTTTCAAATTTGAGAATACACTAACAAAGTCGAAATTTTAAGTAGGGCAAAAGCGATTATTTTAACGATAACTGTCTGTAAGTTTTTTTTTTATTAATTTTAGGTTACTCGTTCTGAAGGAACGGCAAAATAAGTTTATTTCGCTCAACAGAGTAAAGAAAAGTGATCCTTACTAGATAAATGTATTTAATAGCTTGTGACAAATAATTTTAATTTATTGCGGTTCTAATTATGGTTCTAATTAGAACCGGTTCTAATTATGTCAGTTCTAATTTAGACATTCCCAAGAACTTTCTTGGAAGGTTGGTTTTAGTTAAATGGGACAATTCTCGAATACCTAACTTTTTGAAAATCAACCTCTGAGAATCTCGCAACCCGTTGCCAATACGATCTTCATTGGAATTCCCTTTTTAGGTAATGCGGTTGTAATGAAACCAGCCGAACAAACACCTTTAACTGCTTTGTATGTTGCTCAGTTAATAAAAGAGGCCGGCTTTCCAGCTGGTGTTGTGAACATTGTGCCTGGTTTTGGTGCTGCCGGTGCTGCTATATCCGAGCATATGGATGTAGATAAGGTGGCATTCACTGGATCAACAGAGGTACTTCTCTTTTTCTCTCCCTCTTTTGTTCTCCCTACCTCCCCTCCGTCTATTCCTCTCACCCTCCCATCACCATCTCTCCTACTATCTTTCTTTCGCCCTCCCTCCATCTCTCATCTACCCCTCGATATCACTCCCCTTATCTCTTGTTTCCCCCTTTTATTTCCTCCCCTATCTCTCCCTCCCTCCCCTCCCCTTCTAACCCTTCTCCTCTCCAACTTCTTTTTTCTCAATATCTTTCTTTCTTCCCACCCCCCTTCTCTTATCTCAATCCCCCTCTCTGTATTTCTCTTTCCCTCTCATCTTATCTCTCCCTTTCTCCTCCCTCTTTCTTTCTTTTTTTACGATAGTGAATCCAGGAACAACCTAAGAACCATGCACTAAAACTATTTAAATCATAAAAAAATCTTTGCACGAGCAAACAGCAACGAATTTAGTAGTATATCCCAACACGTACAAAGATGTAGATTGTAAACACGCGAAGCTGTTTAGAAAAGTTGAAATAGAAGCTACATAAGGCCCCAAACCGGTTTTGTTTTGAAAACCCTTCCAGGCTCGTATAGTTTTATTAGTGTGTAAATTGATTTTCTAGATTTAAGAAAAATTGTTTATTTTTATAAGTCCATTTATTATTGGTTTTCATGGATGTTTTCCACACATGAAAAAAAAATTTGTAGGATGAAATTAGTGAATTTCATTTGAATGTTTATATCTCTTTTATTCTAGAAGACGAGTAGGTTACATACAATAAAAATAGCTCGAAAAGAAAAGTTTGTGAATTTTTATGGAAAGCAGGTATGTGTTTCTGGTATACATTTTTTATTATTTGGGTATATCATGTTGAAAAAGGAAACTTGTAAATACCAACGCTTTGCCTGAAATGCATAAATACATTTCGAGTTTCGAAGTTTGAATTTTATTACAGTGTCAAGGATATTGCAAAAACAAGACCCACCAATAGTGACATGAAATGATGGAATATAAAACGCTCCTATGACTTTGTGTTGTACTTTGAATTCCTTTTTGTTTATTCTCGACCCCCCCCCCCCTACTAGACTGTATTAATTTTTTAGCTCCGAATTTGTTGAAATTTTTTTGCAATAGTTAAAAAAAATAGAATTCACACTACTTGGATTACGTAAGAATTATGAGTATAATACGTTCAGTTATGTTCTTTTTTTTACTATTTCATATATTATGGAATGCCAAAACGGTATAGGAAATCAGTTTATCCTTACGTATTAACAGGTTGGTCATAGGATACAACAAGCTGCCGGACGATCAAATTTAAAGAGAGTCACTTTGGAGCTTGGAGGAAAGTCGCCGTGCATCGTACTGAAGGACAGTGATATTGCAACTGCCGTGGATCAAGCCCATTTCGGTCTTTTCTTTAATCATGGTTAGTTGTTTTATTATGGATTTTCTCTTCTTGCGTCTATTTTAGGTTCTCTTATACTCTATGCAAAGATAGAAATTTAGGATGGTAATTCCGTACAACAACGTAATATCCTAAAATGATGGAAATTACTGCAAAGCATGCTATATTTTGATGTAACTAAGCAACATATAAATGTAGGGTACTTTTTTATTGTTATTTCAAGAATGCAACTAAAACGCATCTCTCACCCACTTCTTTTTGTTGCAAGCTAAAAAAGATACACTCAAATTAGTGGTACCATCTTTTTTTTTCAACATTATTCAAGACAAAGCTTTAAATGTAGCTTTTTTATTATAAATGTGGCTTTTTCATTGTTATTTCAAGAATGTAACTAAAACGCATCTCTCACCCATTTCTTTTTGTTGCAAGCTAAAAAAGATACACTCAAATTAGTGGTACCATCTTTTTTTCACCATTATTCAAGAAAAAGCTTTAAATGTAGCTTTTTTATTATAAATGTGGCTTTTTTATTTTTTTTCAAGAATGTAACTAAAACGTATCTCTCACCTTCTTTTTTTTGCTGCCAGCTAAAAAAGAGACATTCAAATTAGTGGTAGCATCTTTTTTTTCACCGTTCCTCAAGAAAAGGCTTTAAATGAAGCTTTTTATTGTAGCTTCTTTAAATGTAGTTTTTTGTTATAAATGTGGCTTTTTAAATGCAGCTCTTTTATTATAAATGTGTTTTTTTTATTGTTGTTTCAAGAATATAACTAAAACGCATCTCTCACCTACTTCTTTTTGTTGCAAGCTAAAAAAGAGATTTTCAAATTAGCGACAACATCTTTTTTTCACCATTCCTCAAGAAAAAGCTTTTGAGGTGCAACAGTGTTTAGTTTATGGTACTTCTAGCACTCTTTAATTATTTCTGTTTAATTATTTTATTTTTGATGTGTTATTTTACAGGTATGAAACAAAACACGTCTTTCATCCACTTTTTTTAAGCGATAAAAAAAGAGGAAGAAAGAAATAAACATTAAATTTAGGAGGGATATCTTCTATTTTTAACATTCCTAATTAAAATATTTTTGACCAATTTTTAAAATTGAAAGTTTTAAATTTTGAGAAGGAAGCTCCCAAGAAGCGGAGTACCCGAAATAACAAAGTAATTTCAAATACAAACATGATTCTTGAAAATACATTTATAAAGTTCCTAAAAAGTAATTTGTAAATACATAAAAGAAAGGATTTTTATTCCAGAATGACAAGAAAATTTGGTCATTGAACATTAGACAACTTTCAGGAACCAATTTAAAAACTAATATCGAAATATTAAAACGTGATCTTAGCCGAGTTTGCATATTATGCTTAAAAATGTGTTTTTAGTCGCAGAAAAAAAGAAAAATAATGCGCAGAGACTCCCTCCCTTGGTATTGGTGCACATTTTTAGCTCCACCTGAAAGGATTTATGTCTTTCGGTGCACTGCAGCCAGTCCCAAGCCAGGAGAGAGGGCTGGGCGTCGGGCTTTGAACCTGATTTTACTTCATAGACGACCACCACGGACCGCCCCTGGATATGTTTCCTAACAAAGAAACAGCACTTTCGCCTTGCGTTATGGAGCGTAAGGCCTATTAATGTAGATACCCAGCCTGGGTGTAAAGAAAATGTAATTTAAACCCTCTAGCTGTAAAATGTTGAGATAGTGACTCTGTCGGAACCTGGGCTCACAAGCTCTGTATCTATGCATGTTGATGGAAATGAAGTCGTCTTCTCTGGGAAGAAGAGGAGGCGTGCTGGAATTGCCCTAACTGTAAGCAAATTTGCTAAAATATCAATGTTCGAGTTTTGTGCTGAAAAATGAAAGGATGCTAAAAGCCCGTTTTGCTAGTTTCCAGTAGAAATCGACCGCTAAAGCTACTTCTGCCTGACAAATGATGCTGATGATTCCACGAAAGATACATTCTAGTTTCAATTAAATGGCCGAGTTCACTCAGTACCTGAACATGGTAGCTTCGTTATAGGTGGGGATTTTAACGCCAAAGTCTATGTACCAAGAGTGATTGACCTGCACCGTTTTGGTGAAATAAATGACAAGGGAGTGCAATTAATTGACCTCTGAGCTTTCCGTGGTCTCGTTGCTGTCAGATCGTGGTTGTCGCATCACTATGTACACAAATATTCATGGCCTTCACCTGATGGGGCTATACGGAGATTGAACCACTCTTTTTAGAAAGCGGCACAGACGCTGTCTAGAAGATGTTCAATTTTGTGAGGCCGAAGCGCACAATGACCATCAACTAGTGATTGCTAGTTGTAACTTAAAGCTAAATACTATCACATATTTTAAAAAGACCATGAAATTGTTCGATATTCTTAAGTTCTAGATAAACCAGTGAGGGAAGTGTATTGTTCTGCTCTTTCTAAAAAATTTGCAAGTTTAACATGTGATGAAACGGCAGTCCCAGTTGATGAGAAGTTTAGCATAATGGTGGATCCTATTAGAAGAGCCGCTGAAGAGTCAATTGAATACGCGAAAAAGAAGAATGAGCACGGGATCATTGATGGTTTCCTGGGAACTCATGTAGGACAGGAAAGAAATAAAGATTCAACTGGAATAAAGTAAAAGTAATGTTACCCCTCACTATGAAGACAAATCAAGACCACCTCACTATACATACCTGGACACAAACAACCCAAGACCCCTCACTATAAAGACCACCTCAAGGCTTAATATACAGAAACTCACAAAGTAGTATAGCGGTCCAAAGGGAATGATAGACGTTTTTTTGGGGAGGGAGGGCAACTGCCAGCAATGTTGATAATAGATCATCCTACCGAACCACAAGATTACGGATGATTTCGAAAGCCTGCATGCGCTGTTGAAAGTAAAATGGACGAACTGTTCACGAGGACTCTCAATTGCAGCCGGACGATGAACGTGCAATTACAACACGCATTGCTTATGTAAGCAGTGCTTCTACCAAAACTATGAAAAGTTCGTGATAACTCTGCATACTCTTTAAAGCTGAAGCTCTAATTCCTAAATAGCAGTGTCTTCTCTGTACTAATTTAGGCTAGCTATGGAAGACATAGACACTGGCAAAATAGTTTGAGGAACGATTAGAAAGTTTCAAGAATAAATGCCTACGGCGCATTTTGGGAATCCACTAGTCTGATAGAACTGCGAACACATCCGTGAAAGAGCAAAGCAACTGTTGATGGCTCAGAAAATCGTAAGTAATAGATGCAATGTAAGGACACATGGTCCATATGCGCGATGTCAGGTTCCCTTTTGAAGACTGGTGATAGATCCTCCGGCATCAGAAGGCGTGGACGGTAGAAAGGGACGCTTAAACCGATGCCTAGATAAGGATGCTACACTAGCGGGAACATCTTTGGAAGATCGGTGGCTGCAAGCTCTGCAAAGGTCGTCGTGGAGAGGCACTATTGTTGCCTTATGCGCCAGTCGGTGTGGGAGAAACCAGCTATAAGTAAGTAAGTAGAATAAATGCAATTTAGTCTTAAAAGCTCTTAGATAGCCAAATTAATAAAAAGCATGTTCGATATAATAATTGTCAGAATAAGCAGTGTCTTTTCAATCTTTTTGTTATAAATTTGTGAAAGTAAATTGTATTTGTATGTTGTTAGGTCAGTGTTGCTGTGCAGGTTCTCGCACGTTCGTGGAAGAAGGGATCTATGATGAATTTGTAGAAAGGTCTGCTGAAAAGGCAAAACAGAAAACACTTGGAAATCCGTTTGATCTTAGAACTGAACAAGGACCACAGGCAAGTTGTCGTCTCAGTTATCGTTGTCATCGCCATCCCCACCGTCTTTCCCAATGCCTAAAAAAGCGACGCATTCGGACGCAGTCGCATCGGATTTCAGGGAATTCACTTTTTTCTTTAAACTGTCGGTGAACGTAGGGGTGCCTTTACGCTTCATCCCATACTTGACAGAAATCGTCGCAGCCAAAGTTAAATTTTTGAGCCCATTCCTCGTTTCATTTTTTACTTTTCATTTGGCTGAAATTCATTTGGCTGAAATTTCATCATATAAAACGAATGATATCAGCGACAATCATTTGGCTTTAGTTTCTGCTTTAATAATCTATTTTTGTCTGTTTTACAACAACGGGGACAAATAAGTGGATTAAAAAAAGAGAGAAAAAAAGCATGGAAATACGATACACTACACTGTACAGTACACTATACAATACATAGTGTATTGTATAGTGTACTGTACACTGATATAACAATGAGTGTAGTACACTTTATATGCGCTTTATATACACTTTAATATGCGCTTTTATATACACTTTACACTTTAATACACTTTAATATGCGCTCATATAATACACTCATTTAAAAAGCATAGAAATGCACTCATCTACAAGTAAAAAATATTTACACTACCTTACTACTACAGTACAAGACGAGTTAAAGGTGACTCAGCAAGGAAGCTGCATTTAGATACATAAAATCCTATTTGAGATACATTTACAGCATAAAACCACTTCAACTTATAATGTTCAACAATCCTAGCAAGGTCATTCCATAAACCGGAAATAGAAAAGCTCAGTAGCAGTAAGTTATTGGAGTATGACGAATAACTAAATAAATTGAAATAAATCTGTTAATACACCTTTCATTGAAGTTTTAATCGAATAAATCTTTGTAAGAATTTGAACACATTGTTTATTATATAATAGACAAATAAGTGATTTAAGCATAAATGATTGTGCTTTAAATGAATAAATAAAATGTAAAAACATAATAAAATGAATGCAATAATTAACTGATTTGCAACTTTTGTCACTTCCTATTCGTTGTCCATCTAAGCAGGATGACAGTTTTTTACATATTGTAACAAAATTTATGTTGTAATACTTGCTCACTTGTTTGAGCGTTGTAATTAACAAATATGTATTTGTAGGATACTTTTTGACTCTAATGTTTTAAAGTATTATAGTAAGTTTATTTTGTTAACAAACTTCGTTATATTTTTTAATAAAGGTCGTCCCCGAATTGGGTGAGAGGAGGTTGTAAGCAAGGATTTAAGGGAAGTTGGAATTTCTTGGGAGGGTTTAAAGACAGAGGCTTTAAAAAGATTGGGACGGAGTAGGAGAGTGTGTGGTGATATTGGCTTCAACATAGTATATTTTAAAACCTCGCAGGGCCATGACCACAAAGAAAAAAAGAAAACAACATACAATTAAAAAATTCACTTTAAGCTTTTGAATAAAACGACTGAAGCAAGGAAAAACACTTTTCAAAAGGCTAATACAAACAAACCATCATCATATAACATCCATATGGTAGGTCATGCCCACACGAATAATCCGCGCCAGATTATTAATACTAATAAAATGTCCATTTCCCAACAATATTTCCAGCCAAGGCTCTTCCCCTTCATCCTCTCCTAAAATCTCCTTTCTCAAATCTCTTAACACTTCCCCAGAAAATGCAACGAATTTTCCTTCCGCTCTCCACACAACGGGCAACTGTAAGGATCGCTCTTCATTCTAAGCCTTCCAGAATATCTTCTACTTCCCTTAAGTGGCATAAAATTACCTCTACAAGAAATTACCCATTTAATGTCATCCCTGGATAGCCCCGGTCTAAAATATACCTCATCTCCGATGTCCCTTTTACCTTAGAATACAGACCAAGAGAGTCAGACGTTCTGATCTGGCATCCCTCCCCGAAACTTATGAATTTTCTGATCAACTAAAATTGAATATACCTTTTTAGGCACATCTCCAACCTCCCTACCCCTACCATAACCCCCATTCCAATCACCCTTCATTCCAAACGAATCCAAAGTTGCCCGAATCTGCCCCATCCACGAACATCTTTTTCCGTCTAGCAGAGATCCCACAAATGCTTCTCTCACTAACCTATGCTACTCCATACTTACCCTCCTTTCCCAATACTTCACCATTTTTGCTAGCCTCCTATTTCTTATTACAAAATTTCCAAATCACCTTTAATAATTAAGCTATTAAACCTCTGACTTAAATCTTGCATCCTTCGATAATGCTTTAATTGTTATCTTTTTAATATATCACCCTTATTAAACCTCCAAACTTCTGCTCCATTACCGACCTAATCTTTGACTCAAACACCCGCTTCTGCAACTTAATATCTCCAAGACCTACTGACGTGAAGGAACTACTTAGAACCATTCCTATTACCATATTATCCTTTTGTCGACTAATTCTACTTGCTTAGCCCCTTAACATCCTTTATTGGAAGTCTAAGTTTAGCGCTCATTTGAAATCTATATTGGCGTTCTTCGGAAATCTTTCTCTATAGGGAAAGTAATTGAGTTTTTTTTCCTTTTAGGAACCTTTTCCGTAGTATCAAAAAACTAAAAATTGAAATTATATAGAACAAAAGAAGCTGAACAAAGGAGAGGGCAGTTTAATATCAGTACAGTTATGCAATGAGCCAAATTGCGAATCCTTAAGATTCAAGCATTAAGTATTTAAGCGAATTCAAACCTTAAAAGGAGAAACATCTTTCGATTGTTCTCAATAGGGCACAAATTGATATTTTGAGATGTAGTTAATTTTGTTTCACAAAGGATACTTGTAATTTGTCGTATTGTTAGTCATTAGGATAGACACAATTACCTTCAGTGGTAACTGCGTTTTACTGTAAAGTTAGAAAAACTAGGGAGAGATAAAGTCAATTAATCAAACGATTATATTTCGTGTCTAATTTTTTACCTCTAGCATAGATCCATGAATTTACAGATATGGTAGCTCATATTTTTTTTTTTTTTTTTTTTTAATATAATCTTATGCCTAGCAGTAATTGTCTAAATGCGCTTTGAATTTCTCCAATGTATTTTTGGTTTGGATTTGTTTGGTATTTGTCATCACTGGTGTCCCTCGCCATCTATTTTTTTTAGGTTTACCGAAGTTATATTCCACGTCTTTATGCTGACTAATTCGTGCTTCTAGTGCAAATATGAAATAGGAAAATGCCCCTAAAATGTTCGATACCGAAATTTTTCTCCTCAAAATTACTAGTTTGCACTTAATGGATTCTGTTTTTGGGTTGCCATATTTTTTTTTTGGGGGGGGGGGGAGGAGGCTGTGCACTCGAAATTGTGCTGTGGCATACTTCAAAAATGTTGAATTTGAGAAAGTTGTGTATAAAAAACCTTTCTTGGCTTACCTAAATGGCTTGTGACAAATAGTATTTTGGGCTTTATAGGACGTGGTAAGGGGGCTTCTTAGAAAAAAAACGCAGATTATCATGGGCTAAGCATTAAAAAGAATTTATGTGTAGGCATTGGTAGTTACACAGCTTACTGGGTCTAGCTAATCTGTTTTGGGAATCAGGTGTATAAAATTGTGGTATTCGGTCGGAATAATTTGAATCGGAAACAAGTTCATGGTGCTGTATATTAATGGGTGCCCGAAAGCTCTATCTGAAAAGGAATAAAACTATGCCCTCCTTTTCTAGCTGTAAGTTTCAGTAATTTGGTTGCAATGACAAATTAGTCGTAGTTGTGTAAAGCCAGAAAGAATTCTCAAATCAAGAAACTGTTCACTGGTAGCACCGGTTTGTCAAGGCTCGCTTACAAGGGATAGTGCCAACGACCCCCATAAAATTCATAAAAAATAAAAAAAATTAATAGCTTGATACCAAGAGCATTTAGCCACGGCAGATATTGGTTAATTTGCTCTGCATTGTTTTGATGACTGGATTTTGTGATTCTGAGAATATTTTTGAGCGCTTTATGGATTTGTCAACTATATCAAGTTTTGGACATATATATATATATATATATATATATATATATATATATATATATATATATATATATATATATATATATATATATATATATATACATATATATATATATATATATATATATATATATATATATATATATATATATATATATATATTTATATATATATATATATATATATATATATATATATATATATATATATATATATATATATATATATATATATATATATATATATATGTATATATATGTATATATATGGTTCTAGGCGTTTTTAAAGCCCCTACCTAAAATTCAGCCTATGGGCGACCATGGTGAGAGATACTATATGATATGAAACATTGCGGAAAACTTTGAGATTAAATATATAAGAAAATTACGAGTAAAAAATTAAGCTATTAAGAAAGGTTTAAGTGGTATGCAACTAAAAAATCAGTGATTTTTACGGGTTTTCTCCATCATTCTTAAGGCTTTCAGTGTAATTTACTCTTGATTAATTGCTTTCTGTAAAAGAAAAAAATATTTAGATAGTGCTCAAATACTCATATTTATATAAGAAAGATATCTAACTACAGACATGGTACTGAAACATGGTACTGAAACATGGTACAGACATGGTAGCTAAACTACAGACATGGTACTGAAACATGCCATAAAATAAACTTTTTTTTAACGTTTGGTAGCAGTTTCTAATATATTTCAGGTAGGATAAATCTTAAGTAGTCGTTTAGGTTTGGGCATTTTATTCAGATGAAATCACATCTTCAGAGAAATTTACCATTTTTTGAATCTTGGAAATTTTTTATGCAAGCTACTTTCTTTCGTTAATGAACGTTGAATTTTCCAAATCATCTACAAAAGTAAGTTCTTTTTTTACTATAAGTTCTCCTCTTCCTACTAAGTTTCAAATGTGACTTACCATTTGGTTGTTTTTACTCGAACAAGAACTAAACCAACTCGAACTTGATTTACTCGAAAATCTACTCGAACGTGAACACGAAATCTTTAAAATTCCCTCTTCAAAATTAACACTTTAAATAATTTCAAAAGTAAAAATGGACGGCTCCGCTTCTCCTTTTATTCTGTGATTATTCCAGATTTTTTTTTTTTTTTTTTTTTTGAAATAAAGTACATTTACAACTCAAAATTTGATCACAATTTAAGTTTGAATACAGGACATATAACTAGGCTATGTTGTTTCAGATTGACGAAGAACAAATGGCTAGGATCTTATCACTGATTGATTCTGGTAAACAAGAGGGTGCAACACTTTTGGCTGGTGGAGAAAGATACGGGGACAAAGGCTTCTTTGTCCAACCTACCGTCTTTGCTGATGTCCAAGATAACATGCAAATTGCGCGAGAAGAGGTAATCTTTTTCTTTATAGCGGGATTCGAAAACGTCGGCCCGCTTCGGTTACCACTGACTAAGAAAAAAAATCTCTACAACTATCACAAGACCAGATTAAGGTCACTAAAACACAAATCTAACAACATCGTATCCCTTGCCTTTCCTCTTCCACTGTAAAGAAAATCAATCAATCAAATCAATCAAAAAATTTATTGTCAAATAAAAAAAAAAAAATCATACTTCTGGTCCCACAAAAGGCTCTATGGGCGTTATATGTAGGGGGGGGGGGGAAACTACACAACTAAATCAACACAAAAAAAAAACAACATGAAAAATTGTCGCCCACCATTCAAAACCATGCCACGAGAGATGCCGCGCAAAAGGCCAGCACAACTCACAACAAAATTTCTAACCCGGCCTAGAAACGTCCATCCCGTTTTAAAAAAAATTATTATTTAACATAACTCAAATAGACATTACATTTTTTTAATTATTTTGAAGCTACCAAACGAGTGGCATTCTTGAGGTGACGTTCTCCAACCTTTCCTAGAGAGGTTATTAGACATAATTCATCAAGGCATTATAATTTTTTTTTCATTTGAAGATACCAAACGAGTCACATTCTCGAGCTGACTCAGGTAGGGTATTCCATACGATATGATAAGCGGTTAGCGGATTGAAATCAGACCTCGCCGATGGAGTAAATGGTATATTATTATTCCTTAAATTGCGAAGATGATGCGTAGACCAATCAGTGATGAAAAATTAAGTAATTTTTAGAGCCGGGGAAATATCCCCACGGGGTTGAAGAAAAGTGAAAGACGCACACGAAAGAATGTAGAGTGATGGTAAATCAAGTAGGCTAACTAAAAAATCACCATTAACCTGTTTCAGCTTCTAGGAAGGATTGTGGTGAAATTCGTTATTTTGTTTTTGTAAATGATTTTTAACAATTTGACCTTAAAAATACATACACACAAAAAAGAAAATGTCCTATGAGACAAAAAAGAACTTTTGTTAAGAAGTACGCGCCTGGCAAACACAGATGCCTCTGCAGTGGTTTTTCTTGGCGCTGAAGTTGGCCGAAAGTAATGAGTTAAGCTGCGTTTACATTCGGCGTTTTCAGGAAAACTGGAACGTAAAACTAGAAAACTGGGTAGTGTAGACTGCTACAGCCGTTATTTTTCCGTTTCTGGGTACGGTACAAAAAGATGCCAATAAATGGGCCGGCATGCCAAAAATCTGGAAGTGAAGACGTGTTGTTCCATTTTCTGGGAGCCGTATCAAACAATAAATTTGAAAAAGGAGCTATGGAACTTATCAAAAAAGATGAAGAGGCTTACAAAAACACACAGAAATGGTCAAATGAAGAGACTTTCTAACTAATTGAAATCTAGATGGACAAGCATGGTGATTGAACGGGTAACTGGGCAGAAAACTGGGAGACATGTAGCAGTGTACATTAGTAATGTAGACTGCTACCTGTCTCCCTGTTTTTCAGAAAACGCCAACTGTAGACTGACTCTTACCCTAATCAGCTCTCTTTTTTTACAGTTTCCGCTTCAAAACCAGTTTTTTTTTCTAGATCTTTGGACCCGTTCAGCAGATCATCAAGTTTAAAGATATGGACGAGCTTATCCGTCGAGCGAATAATACTATCTATGGTTTAGCGTCAGCTATTTTCACAAAAGACATCAACAAAGCCATGTATC
The DNA here is from genome assembly GCA_027921565.1 of Artemia sinica. Lineage (NCBI taxonomy): Eukaryota > Metazoa > Arthropoda > Branchiopoda > Anostraca > Artemiidae > Artemia > Artemia sinica. Next base: position 25,680,870 of record CM051264.1, on the reverse strand, counting down.
TGTCACAAGGAATCCGTGCCGGTACTGTTTGGTAAGAAAATAATGAAGCAGATAAAATTGATGAAAACTAGTATGAGTAGATCTAGCAGCTCAGCAGTGTTTAATTTGATCTAGTGCTCAGCAGTTCAGCAGTGTTTAATTTGACAAGTCAGTGTATGCTTGCAACAACCAATTAACTGGTATTGTAAATTAGTCCAACTGTTTTAGCAACTAATATTGCTGGTATTATAATTGCTTAAAGACAACAATTCGGGGATGGAGATTAAAACATTTTTACTTACCTAGGTAATATTATAAATAAGGAAGATATCTGCAGTGGAGGTATAGTATCCAAGCCTTTGAGTATTTTTTTCACATTAGAGCAAAATTTAGAGAAATGGTACCATTAGTCTTAAAACTAATTCGCTAAAAGCCACGGTGATGACAATTATTAAGTATGGTTCTGAGGCTCATTGAAAAGCTGAGGAAAATATGCTAGATGTTTTCCGGATGAGGGTACTCGTTTAAGTGACTATATTCAAACAGTTCGTGCTAATGGACCGTAAGTAAGGAGTGACTCGGCCCAATAGTAACCGAAACGCTAAAAAAACGGAATTTTGATAGCAATATGTTGTATCCAAATATGTAAAATTGATTAAGTTTAATGTTATCCACCAAAACCTACTAGCCCGAGGAAATTTGCCTGATTTTTGAAAAAAGTCAAAGGGTCTTAACGAAAATCACGGCATCAGATTCAGCATATTAAAGAACCCTACCGTAGAGGTTTTAAGCTCCTATTTACAAAAATGTGGCATTTTGTGTTTTTTGGCAGGAGAAAGATCACCGATGCGCTTTTGTTATTACTTTTTTTTCTCAGTAGTGATCGTATTGAACCAATAGTCCTAGAAGATCGGGAGAGAGCTCATTCGAACGTAAATCAAAACTTATATTGCCCCTTTTGAGTGACCAAAAAGATTCGAGGGCACCTAGCCGCCTTCCCAGACCTTTTCCCCCCAAAGACATCAGATCAAAATTTGACGATATTCACTTAATTAAGGATAGTTGAAAGGTCCAATAACTATGCTTTGGTGATGATGACCCTCCATAGTCCCTGGGGAAAGGGCTTCGAATTACACATTTTGCCCGTATTGTTCCCATATAGTATTTGTTATATATACGCAAAATTTTTCGGGTAATTTTCTACGGGGAGGGGGTGTTTTCCACGGGGAGAATTTTCGGTGAGGAGGACAGTTTCCGGGGGAATTTTCCAGGATAAATGATACATGGGGGGGTGGGACTGTCTGCCTTGATTTGAAAAACAGTCAGAAATGCAAAATGCAATATAAAAAAAAACATACAAGTTTTTTCAACTGATAATAAGGAGCATCATTAAAACGTAAAACGAACAGAATTTATTCTGTACGTGAGTGGGGCCACCCTTTCCTCAATCCTCGTCCTTTACGCTAAAGTTTGACTTTTTGTCCTGATTCTCTAGATAGACTACTCAAACACAAGGGCCATTGGTTTTGAATGAGAAGTATTTCTAAAGAGCTTTAAGACTTAAGTGTAAAGAGCGAGGGTTGATGAAGGGCAGCCCCACTCATATACAGAAAAATTTCTAGTCGTTTTAAGCATAATGTTGCTCCTTACTTTTAGTTGCAAACTTGTTTTTTATTTGATTTCATCAAGAAGGTATATGAAAAACATGGTTCGTTTCCACTTTCTTGAGTATACAATGAGAAAAAGGTTAAGGTAAATAAAACATGGTTACATTAACAGTTTTACTTTTGGGCAACGTGGCTGGGGTCATACGAAAAGTTGCACGTCTTTAAATTAAGTGAGAAGAGGTTAGGAAAGGGATTCAAAAGAAGAGGGAATCCTCTTCACGAATAGAGTGGAGTGGAGGAGGAGCGGCTGGCACGTATGCAGAGGGGAGGCCTCCGGGCCCATCCCCCCCCCCCCGAAATCTCACGTTTTTTTATTTTCCCGTAATTTGCTGATACTTCTCGCAGAATAAGGGATTTGAAGGATTTGCCCCCCCCCCCCGAAACAAATTCCTGCGTACGTGCCTGAGGAGCGGGGAAATAAAATACTCCTTAAATAATCATTACATGTTCAAAGAAATAACAATTATGAATTTATTTTAACTTGTTTTCAAAATAAACTAAAAAGTAGAATTTTTTTTCTCTCGAGAATCCATGGGTATCAGTGAAAATGAAGGGTGAAAAACTACTTGGGGTTTGCATAATCTAGGTATCAAATTTGTATAGCGTAAAATGCATAAATAAAAAAAGACAGTGAGTGTAGAAGAAGGAGCTTAAAAAATCAATTTATGCACCAATCCGTCTTGCGCCCCTCGTTTTCGCTTTTATTCATAGATTTTTTAGAAAGAACTATTTCTGCTTTTTAGTCCATCTCAAAAATGAGTTTAAATCGTAGGACTAGAAAGTCCAGGCTTATGAATTTCAGAAGAATGGCATAGTGTCCGTATATACCCTGTTCAATATTTTACAAGCCCTATGTCCTTATGTATCTTTCTATAGGCTAAACACCTAGTATACTTAGTGAAAATGGCCCCAGGATATATTTTTGCTAGTATCCTTACCCTAGTCTTATCGAAGGTTTAAACCAAAATTAATGTGAAAAAGAGATTTATTGTGTGTAGTATAGTAAAAAAAAACTTATGAAATCTATTAATAATAAGTATGGCGTAAACGACATATTGCAGCTCTTCCAGAATGATTAGGGGTCTTTTAAGTGTGTTTTTAAAGCTGTCTTTTCTAGCATATCTTGAAGATCCTGAACTATCCCTGTAGAGAAATACCTCTTTTCTATGTCTTTTATTGTGATCTTCTTATTCTTTTTCTGCCATATCGAACCTCTTTTTGCGAGACTATCCTTATACTTTGTATAAATTTATCTCCCTTCCATCCTTGGTTCTTCTCCTTATTTCTTCCAGATTCTTCTTGTCTATTCTAGACTCCACAGTTTCCAAACTTTCTGTAATAGCCTCATAAGAATTTCTGAAATCATGAGAATGGCTTTGCATATCGAACAGTTCCAATAAAAATATATTTGTAGTTCAATATGTCCATCCTTGTTAATACACAACATACTTTTTTCAAACTGAACTGAATTTGTCCAAGATGTTCAGAGATTAATATAAAAGGATTTATCTGGTAAACATTGTCTCTGGGAGGTATTTTGGAAATAAGGTTGAAAAGAAAGAATGGGAGCCACTGGGAGATGTTTAGAAATAAATCATCGTGACCGTTTTGTTTTTGCATTTGTTAGACTTTTTAGTCTTTTCTAAGACTAAAAAGTCTTCAGTCTTCTCTAAGACAAAAATTTGCATTACCTAAAATTTGACCCTAAGTTACCACGGCCACAGAATGATGTTTTTACCGCTGCGCTATCAAGTATAATAGTCCTTGTTTTATACTTTTTGCTGTGTCCAATCTCCCGCCAATGTCGTCTTATTTATACAAGGGATAGTATATAAGAGGGGAGTTTCGATGTTGTATTATTACAGTGTCATCGGAATTGCATATACTGATAAAATTTGGAAGTAACTGAACATTCGGAAGTGATTGAAAAACTGGTCGCACATTTATGTAACAAAAATGCACAAGTCCGTGAGTAATTGTGAGAAGAGGTGAAAGTGAGAAGAAATCCGTGAGTAATTGGAAGTAATTGAACATTCGGAATTGATCACACATTTATGTAACCAAAATATAGAAGTCCTTGATTTGCGTAAAACGATTTAAAACATATGTCACCCAGTAATCTCTTGGTTTCATGGTCGGGATTTGGCTCCCTGTCTACTTTCCACTTTTCCTTTTTATAGGATAAATTGTTACAATGTTCTTGGCGCTCAGACTCCATTTGGAGGATTCAAAATGTCTGGAATAGGTCGAGAGAACGGCGAATATGGGCTTGAAGCATACACAGAAGTAAAGACAGTCATTGCTGCCATTCCCCAAAAGAATTCGTAAACTTTCATCATGCCATGTAGGTAGGATATTCTTCTCATTTGTTTCTATATTTGTTCGGCATAATGGATTGCATTATTGCAAGTGCTGTGGCTATTTTTATTTTGTGTAAATTGTCAATAAACACTATTTTCTTAGTAAATGAATGCTTGAAGTCAATTAAAATGGTTTACCTATGAATCAAGGAACTTAATTTTGTTTGATTTTCCACTTTTTATGATAGTTGAATTGAATGTCAAGTTGATATCGATTGCTTTAAAATGTACGAAGATTCATTTTAAATCACACATTTGTATAGAGAACAGAATAGAAGACAATACAAAATTATCACACTACCCATAATTCAGACAACGAATTTAAAGATTTATTCACGAATTCAAAAAGGGAACTTTGGTAAAAATTTATGGTTCGATAGGCTATCACAGAATCCCAATCTTGTCCAAAATATAGCAGTAAGCCACATTTTTCGTGAAAATGTGGTTACAAGGAAAACGTTTATTGCTTATTCGAGGAAGGAGACATGAATGAAATTACGATTTCTATAGTAGCAAATCGATAGAGCTAAAGTGTATTTATTTTTCAAATTAGGGTCAACTTAGATAAATAGAGAAATGCGCCATAAGCAGTATTGTGGTTCTCTTTTAAATTAAAAAAAGTTAATAATCTAAGGTAAGTAAATAATTGAATTTAAATTATTCATGGCAAATTAAGATAAGAAAATTAAGATGAAAAATGCATCACCTTTTTCCTGACAAAAAAACTGTAAATGATCTGAAATTACATTTTAAAGCAATTAAGACTTTAGTCAAGAACAGAGAAGAATCTACTTGGTTGAACGAAATTATACGAAAAAGCAAAGGGAGTTGGATGCTTGACGCCCTTCTCATAGCAACTAAAAACTAGCAGTACCATAAAGAGTATAATGTTACTGAGCTGAATAGAAAAATTCCACTCCAGCTTTAATTACGTTTATTTTATTAACATCTATTAAATTTCTGCACCATACATAAAGCTTCATTTATGCTATGGAAGATTTGTAGATTTTGATCAGGTTCTTCTTTACATCCTAATTTTAATACCAGTGATAACAAACATGGCATTGCTCTAAGAAGGGATTCAAATTGCTCTAAGAAGGGTTAATTCAAAACATTGAAAATATCGAAACGGGGCAATTCAGTATTCATAATGCAAATTCTGATGGATAGAAAATCAATATGTCTAGACACTTATGTCTATCTAAGCATGCTTGTGAATTAGACTTCAGGAGAATACCGTCTGGGAGTCAATTCAAAAAAAAATTCGTAACCTATTCAAATTGAACACTATCTTCAGAAATACTTGATACCGTGCTATATTTATCGATTTAGCATGAGAACAGAATGTTATTGGTGCCTTTGGTATCCTTAAGTGTCTTTGGGCAGTGGGCTTTTATGGCCTGAACCTCAACTGTGTTGATGAGTCCTTCCATAATGATAATAATCCTCAATTCTCAGACCTCTTAGAAATTTTTTATATTCGGATACACAGTTAGTTTGTCACTATAGATCAGAGTTAGACATCGGAGAATCTGTCAGGAGTATGGTATCTTGTGAAGAATGCGAAAAAAAAAAAAAAAACAGTTAAAGGTAATCCTGGTTCCAGGTATGAAAAACACCATTAAACTAGTTTTCTTCAAAGAAGTAAGTTTGGGGATCGGATTAATTCCCCTCGGATTAATAAAAAGTTGTTATACCAAGATGGCTCTGCTTTAGGACAGAAAGGAAAAGTAGAATTTATTTTCTGAAATGTCTATCTTGAAAACAGTTTTTCGAGACAAAACCGTTCGGGTATTTCAAAAGCACGCAAGTTGCATAACTTAAATATTTCAGGAGAGCGAAAATCCCAAAATGACATTCTTCTTTTTTGCCATTTAATAATAATTAGTTTTTTTACAACGAAGGAAGTTTTGACGTCTTTAGGAAATCACAAAAAAAAATTGATTTCGAATGTTTTCTCTCCCGGTTATTTCTGCAAAGAAGAATAAGAGAGTTAACCCATTAGGAAAAGAGCGACTGGATCATGCGATCCATCGTATTCACTTCTGTAAGTTAGGTGTGCTCGTTTAACTTAGTTTAACAATTTGTCATACTAACCAAATTGTTGTATTATGTAAATAAATACCAGCTGTGAAACCACGCAAGAAATAGGCCTTTCAATTGTCTTTTTTGTCCCTAAAACATAACAAAATCAGTTAGATAAAAGATTAAAAGATAACGTATAAATAAAAAGCATGTTTTTTATCACTAGAACATTTGGTTTGCAATAAGCCTAAACCGCTTCGATGCTGTTGCTTAAAAAGATTAGTTACTGCGAATAAACTGGGAAAGATTTTATTCTTACTAACACCATTAATAGTTAGGAAAGGTAAACCTATCTAGCCTTGCTCAATGATCACATACACAGGGAAATGGAAGATAAAATTGTTGATATAAACGTATATAATTTGGATATTTGGGCTAAAACATCCGTTTTCTTATACCTGATTAGCTATTACAGTGGAAATTTTGTGAGCACCCTTGCCCCCTAAGGTTTAAACTCTTGAACAAGTAGTCGCATTAAAAAGAATTACAAGTTCTGCCTGAAGTATAGTTACTTCATTATTTCAAGCTACGAGGACTGGCCTTCAAATAGGCCAGTCGAGGAATGGCCTCCGAGTTTGAAGTACAAATTTTTATATTTTAAGATGCATTTTCTGAAGTTAATTAGTTTGGGAGGCCTCGGAAAGGGGGTCAAAAGGGTTAAGATGTTGTAGTGACTCTTGAAAGACAAAAAGGATTGAGATAGACGAATTTGCAGTATTCAGGTAAAAACAATAGGAAAAATAATAGAGGTCATATTCTGCAACATTTTGAGGCCAGATTCCGCTGTTAAATCTGAGTCACATTATTTTAGATTGAAAAAATGGAATTAGAACCTGGTGAGAATCGGGCTTCTATCGTTTTTCTGTTTCTATGGGTAAAAATTACTTTTTCTGGAAAAATAATCTTCTCACTCCCAAAATTTCCTACTCTAAATAATTTACCTCCCAAAATTTTCCTGGAGGCTTGCATCGTATTCAAGAATACAATCTTTGTCACCCATCGCCAGACCAGGTATCTGTGGATTGTTTTTTGGATTTGTAAAAAATTTCCTGCGAACAGCGGCATTCCGATTTATTTTGTGACTGAACCTTGTATTTTGATTAACATTTCAAAAAGGTGACATTTTGTGTGTGTTTGTGTTTAAACAATAACAATAGTATTTATAAAAGATTAGATATTGTTCTTTATATGCAGCAATGTACGCAAAAATTTATTTCAAGGGGGAGAAAAAATTCGTCATAGTATTAAATAACCTGCGAATGAAATAGAAAGGTTACAAAATTACGAAACAAACGCAAACATCGTGGTTATCAATAGACCCCCCCCCCCTCCCTGACTACATGCCCGATAAAATTAGCTGAAAAACATATTTATTTTATTAATGAGCCGAAATATTAAATAATAAAAAAAGTTAATTGGAAATAATAAATAAAAATCATTTTCGAGTATTTGATTTCTATATTTTCAGGTTTTTTGTGCATATTTGGTTTCTATATAACTTACTAAACACCAAATCGGGGCTTACTATCCTTCTTGATTTTACTGTTTTCTTTAAATATTGACCGAATTTTAAGCCTGAAATTTAATCTTTTTTTCTAGGATTTACTGGCGTCTATAATCAAGTCCAGTGTTAAACAGAGGAAAAGAAGAAATATTATATATTGTTTTTCTTCATTTTTGATTATGTTTTGGTAATTTTCTTTTAATAATTTATGGGTGATATTAAAAATTATGTTTTGATACTGTTCTCTTATTGTCATTAATAACAGTAGCCTATAAGGCTGATTCACTGTCAGTTGTTGTTGTCGACGCTCCAGTTTATCATTAACAGAAGTTAAGTAATTTGTACATGGATGTAAAACGTGCGTTAAGTGTCAAGACTCGTTTTCCTCATGATGTCAATTAATGACTATAAAATTAAGTTAGTTTTGATCACCAGAATATTTCGGCATAAATAAAGACGAAATGTAATTCCATAAATTCTAACCTAAGTTTATATTTAACCTATGTTATTACTGAAGGAATGCAGCATAAGCACAAGTGAAGTCTCCTTACTGAGAATAGCTTCAGTGGGAAAAACAATTAAAAAAGATACAGTGGGCACAGAGTCGTTTCTCGAACTAGCCCTTTATGTACTTATGACCTTCTATAGCATTATAACTTCCTGATACATCATAGGCAGTGCTATCATAGGCAGCTGAATAGCGCTGCCTAAGTAAAGAACGATGTTGGCACAATGTATTTTCATTTGTATTTTCCTATTTTCATCAGAGGATAGCTACCCCCTCCCCCACTCACGTCGTATCTTCCCAAAATGTATCCAATAGAAATTTTGAGATAGCCATTTTATTCAAAATAGTCCAAAGATAATATAAAAAGGTTTTTGGGCAACAAACCCCCAGAGCCTGAAGGCAAGTGTTGTAAGTTATGAGTCGGGGGCATTTAAGGTTTATATGGAACGGATGGTTGTATAAACTACAGAGGCTCATTTGGTTGAAAACAGAAAGTTCTAATACCATTTTAAGAGTCAAAAGTGATGGAGTAGCCACCCCCTTTCCCCGACTACCCTTCTTTTCACCAAACGTATCTGATTGAAATTCTGCGAATGTCATTTTGTTTAAAATAGTCAAAGAAAATATAACAATGCTTCAAGGGTTGACACAGCCCCCCAGAGCCCTGGGGCAAGGGTTGTAATTTATGCCCTGTGGGCGTATCAGATTTTTATGGAATGGGTGGTCGTATAAACTTCAGATAGGATTATTTGATTTGAAATTGGAAGTTTTAGTGCCCTTTTTAAGAGTCAAAAGTGATTTGAGAGCAACCAGCCCCTCCCCCTCCTCACGCCCATTATTTCCCCAACACATTCAATCAAAATTTTGTTTAGCATAGTTGAAAAGTCCAGAAATTATTTCTTTGAGGATGACACCCCTGCACACACACACACACACACACACAAAGCCCTCGGGCAAGGGTTGTAAGTTATGCCCCGGGGGCATTTAAGGTTTATATGGAACGGATGGTTGTATAAACTACAGAGGCGGCTCATTTGGTTGAAAACAGAAAGTTCTAATGCCATTTTAAGAGTCAAAAGGGATGGGGTAGCCCCCCCCCCTCCTGGACTACCCTTCTTTTCACCAAACGTATCTGATTGAAATTTTGCAAAAATCATTTGTTCAAAATAGTCAAAGGACATATAACAATCCCTCAAGGGTTGACACAGCCCCCCCCCAGAGCCCTGGGTCAAGGGTTGTAAGTTATGCCCTGGGGGCGTATCAGATTTTTATGGAATGGGTGGTCGTATAAACTTCAGATGGAATTATTTGATTTGAAATTGGAAGTTATAGTGCCCTTTTTAAGAGTCAAAAGGGATTTGAGAGCAACCACCCCCTCCCCCTCCTCACGCACATTATTTCCCCAACACATTCAATCAAAATTTTGTTTAGCAGAGTTGAAAGGTCCAGAAATTATTTCTTTGAGGATAACACCCCCCCCCCCCCTACACACACACACACAAAGCCCTTGGGCAAGGATTGTAAGTTATACCCCGGGGGCATTTAAGGTTTATATGGAGCAAATGTTTGTAAAACTATAGAGGAGGCTCATTTGGTTGAAAAATGAAAGCTCTAGTTCCCTTTTAAGATTCAAAAGTGATGGAGGACAACTAACCCCCGACTACCCCTCTTTTCACCAAACGCATATGATTGAAATTCTGCGAAAATCATTTTGTTGAAAATAGTCCAAAGAACATATAACAATGCTTCCAGGTTGACACAGAATGCTTCCAGGAGTCCTGGGGAATGTTATGCCCTGGGTTGTAAGTTATGCCCTGGGGCATATAAGGTTTTCTATGGAATAGATGGTCGTATAAGCTTCAGATGGGGTTATTTGATTTGAAATTGGAAGTTATAGCTCCCTTTTTGGGAGTCAAAAGTGATTTGAGAGCAGGGTTGCCACCCCTAGTGATTTATCACTATTTCTAGTGATTTTTTATGTTGCCTAGGGATTTTTTCTAGCTAGTGATTTATAGTGATTTTCGTCCGAAAACTAGTGATTTTTTCCTAAATCTAGTGATTTTTCACGATATAGCGCGTAGACTCATGATCAATCGAATAAATCATACAAGAAGCTAACTAATAGACCGCCTTTGAAACTTCCGATTTCCCACCATATGTTCATATCAGATATGACCCCAGAGGGTTATGATCAAGATAATAGGCGAACTAGTTAATCACAAAAATGCAAAAATGTTCTATACTTCTTATTTTACGACATTTGCTCAGGTCGAATTTTTGTCTTTGTATTTATGTTTTTTTTTTTCTCTGTAATGTAGCAGTTCTAAATTAGATTTTCTTCCGTTAAAACCTTTGAAAGTCGAGTGAATGGTGGATACGAATACACCCTCTACATCTGCAAATAGAACAGAAATGGAATAATTGAAAAATAAGATGGTGGGTAGCCTATACATTAAATGTAATTTTCTAAATAAATAAAAGAAATCATTGAAAAAGAAAATAGGACTAAGTGCTTTTTATAATAGGATTTGTAACATAGATAGATAGATTAAATCGATTGTAGTTCGATGATTGAAGTCGGTTGGGAGTAAGGGGGGGGGGGGGTATCTACTCTGGGAATGGTCTAATGATTTTGAGTTCTACTTCTAATATCTAATCAAAACTCCAATAATTCTCCAAATTCTCTGATTTGTAATTGAAACACCTAATTAACGTAGATAACTTCCTGTTTTTTAAGTTTTTGATTTGTGTGCTAATATACCAAACAGTTTGCGGTAACGAACTGTAAGAATAGAGCTACAAGGCTCAATAGTAACCGAAATTCTTGATACGGAATTTTGACATCAATCAATATATCATCTGCTTATTAAGTTGATTCCAAATATATAAGATTCATTATGCTTAGTTTTACCCTTAAAAGGCTAAGAAACTGTAAAAATTTGTCTGATTTTTGAAAGAGGGAGGAAACAAACAATAAAAGTGAAAGAATTTTGATTAAAATAAAATCATTAGATTCAGTGTATCAGAGAACTCTATTGTAGAGGTTTCAAGCCCCTATCTGCAAAAGTGTTGAATTTTGTATTATTTACCAGAAGAAAAATCACGGATGCGTGTTAATTTCCTTTTTTCCCCAGGGTGATCGTATCGAACCAACGGTTCTAGAACATCGAGAGATGGTCATTTGAAACGTAAGAAGATTGGAAGGTAACCAACACCCCTTCCACGCCCACTATTTCCCCAAACACATCCAATCAAAATTTTGAGATAGCCATTTTGTTCAACGCAGTTGAAAGTTCTGGAAATTATATCTTTGAGCATGACCCTCTCCCCCCCCCCCAAGGTCTTCAGGGCAAGGGTTATAAGTTATGCCCTGGGGGCATATATGGTTCTTATGGAAGGAATTCTCGTATAAACTTCAGAGAGGGCTCATTTGATTGGAAATTGAAAGTTCTAGTTCACTTTTTAATAGACATGAGTTAAGTAAACAAGAGAAGCTTCTTTTAAGTCATGGTTGCACTATCCACTGCAACCACTATAACAAACTCTAGCCCAAAGTAACCAATAATTTTGAAAATGATCTTTGAAAAACAATGACCGACAATTAAATTAAAGAGCAACGTAATAACAGCAGAGAGATGGGCGTCGTTTGGGGGTGGCAAGGGGGGGGGGGCAGTTGCCCCCCCAATAATGTGGAGAAAAAAAATATTATACATCCCATGCCCTTTGACTATCCAGATATGGACCCCTCTTGCCTCCCCAATAAAAATGCTGGAGAATCGCCTCTGAGCAGATATAAAATATTCTGTTATTGGTTTCCTTAGGTTTCCTCTCAACTCATTACATTGAGTGTGAGCAGATCTAAGATACTAATTATGCCCTCAATTAAGTATAACCATCCCTATGGTAACACAGTGGATTGATGCTCTACTTAGCAATGCAAGGCCCAGGATGCAATTCCAGCTGCTGCAAGGTTCAGGAACAGGCTTGCCATCTTTCCCTGTAAAGAGATTTAGCAACTGAAACGTCAAATTGACACCCTATGAGCCATCAATGGCTCCGGCGGATCTTTATCTTTTATTCAAAGTATACGCTAAACTTATTATAGCCTAACGTATAAAGATGATTTGAAAAAATCACCCCCTCCCATCATCTGGTGTTTGTAATTTTGGTGGCTGGCGTCTTGAGAAGTAGACTTGAAGCACAATTATAGAAAAATTCTCTTTTTTGAAGAACTTAGGACAGCTTTAATGGGTGGATGCTATTAAGCCTTACAAGCAGAGAATAAGTTCGGGAAGGAGCTAAAAAAAAAAATTCATGGGCCACTGTTTCGGCTCAACAGCTCACACATTCCTTAAAGTTTCAGTTCCTGACTGAAAGTTTCCCTACTTTCTAAGGTAGAGAAAAGCTTAAGATTTGCAATTTCGCTATAAAATCGTTTTGAAACATACAGTGACTGTCATCAACAGATATAAAGTATATCTTCTGATGATTGTCACTGTATATGTGATCAAAACATCCAGAGTTTTTTGTCGTTGTCTTTCAATGTCTAATAAAAGGATTTATTCCTATTGGAACTATTATTTGTGCGCAAATTTGCAAGTTTGTGATGATAATAGTGATAGTTGAGATCACACAGTGATGACCGTGAGATGGAAGTCATCACACACTTATATTGACGCTAAACTATTTCTCTTAATATTTGGACCATAATGAAAACATTGAATAACTTCAAAGTAAATCTATAACTAGCATGTATGTACGCCCGCGCGTATGTGTCATTTATGATTAATAATTTACTTTCAAGATTCCACAGTCTGGATCATTTGCCCTCTGGTATTCAAGAAAGTATCACACGTCACGAAGAAAAATGACAACGCAGGTTGGTTAATATCTAATCTAAATTTGACAGATGAGTCTAGTCGTAATACCATAAATCAAATGCTTGAAGATTTATTTAAACAATGCAATTACACAAACGCACTTATAGAATTCACAGACACAAGACTATCTTAGAAAACTGAAATAAAATTCAAAATTCACAGCCACATATGTCAGTTGAATAAAAAATAAATGGTATTAATCCACTAGCCACTGTACGCAACACAACTATTAGGTCAATGCATAGCAGTAGAAGTATAGCGTTGTATGGTAAAAATTCACAATCCCAATAAAAATTAAATAATATTAAGCCACTTTATAGCACTACTTTTGAAAGGGGAAAGGGACTGGCAGGACAACCACCGTTTTATTCTTCCTTCCAGCTCAAGTATTTTCCAAATGATCAAAGAATACGAGGAATAATGCTGTAGCTTGAGAAATTTGAAGTTAAATAATTGCCAAGGTTTGGAAAAATCTAATTCCAAAAAGTCTATTCATTTTCAAATAGGAATTGAAATCTTAACTTATATAGTGCTCATTTAAAATAACGAATAGAAAAATTATACCAAAAAAAATTAAAGAGAATTTTATTTGAGTTTTATTTTTTTTATTTCCGTAGGGGGATGGATTTTTGGTACTTGTGTATTATGCGCCACTCACTCAAGTTTACGCTGTGTAAAATTCGAGAACACACCGTTTTTTTTGTTAGTTTCTTCGCTACTTTAGAAATAAATTTGCACATTAGGGGGGGGGGGGGGGGGGGGGGGGGGGGGGTAAGCATAACGGGTCTGCATGCAAAATGTGTTTGGTAAAATTATTCTGCGTATTAGATAGATAGACAAATAAGTGTATTTTAAAGCCAAATATACGGCCATGAACACAGTAAAATAACATAAATGAATATAGTGAATGAGGGAGGGGGTGTTTAACCCCCCCCCCCCCCAAAAAAAAAACAAAATGCCCTCCCCCACGAAAAATACCCGTCCCCATAGAAATATCCTCTGGACAATTCAATCCTGGCGAAGATTTACCCCGGACAATTACCCTTAACATCCCCACGCGTAAAATTAAATCGGCAAAGAGAAAGCAATACATAAAGAAATTTTGTATATGAATTCATTTATGTTATTTTACCATGTTCATGGCCGTATATTTGGCTTTAAAATACAATTATTTGTCTATGTATCTAATATGCAGAATAATAGTACCAAACACATTTTGCATGCAGACCCGTTATGCTTACCCCCCCCCCCCCCCTAATGTGCAAATTTATTTCTAAAGTAGCGAAGAAACTAACAAAAAAAAACGGTGTGTTCTCGAATTTTACACAGCGTAAACTTGAGTGAGTGGCGCATAATACACAAGTACCAAAATTCCATTCCCCTACGGAAATAAAAAAAATAAAACTCAAATAAAATTCTCAAACTTAGAAAGCTTTATTTTCCACGGGGGGTATTTTTTTTTTTTGGGGGGGGATATTTTCCGCGGGGGGTATTTTCCGGGGGTTATTTTCCGCGGGAGGTATTTTCCGGGGGGGTATTCACCGGGGGGGGGGGGGGGTAAACGCCGGCCACCTGATTAAGGGGAGGGGAATTCAAGCATAGAAAAATGCTTTTTTATGTTATTTTATTTAACCAGTGGATAAACTTATGTTAATTTTTACGGTTTCTGCCATTTTTACATTTCATGTACTTTTTGCATGATTTTACATTTACAAACCTGATGCTCTCTCTCCTTCTACCCACCTCTGAAATATAGCTTGCAAAGTGTTATGAACACATATCAACTGTGAACTAAGAATCATAGAAGGATGTCAGCTGCAAAACTGAGCCCCAGCAATTGTCAGTAGGATTCTTATACCAAATTGGGCGTTAATACTTAAAAAGTATATTTCTCATTTATTTGAGCAAATATAATGTTTCTAGCAGTTAAATTCTGTTTGACGGATGATTTTTGTTTTAACTAAAAATTTTCCCTCAGAATAAGACTAGCTTTTCTCATGTAGATTGGATGTTTTCTGTATACACGTAAGTTGGCCCGATTGAGCAAGTTGGAGCTACAATTACTAATAAAATTTCCACCTTCGTCCGTGCTTTAGCTTCAGGTCATAATCGAGGTTCTTATTCTCAGAATATTAATATTCCATCCTACAGTGGTAGAACCACATAAAAAACACAAAGTAAAATTTTTGTTCTTACCGTAAAACCCCCTAGAAAAACAAAATCCAACCATTCAGTAAAATAAAATGGAGAAAATGAAGGGTGATGACCCCCCCCCCTCCCCGCAAAAAAAACTGGAAAAAATGAAACAAAGCCATTCCTTTTATTTTGCCTGGTTAATGATATATAACAAACTTTATAGATGGTATTGGTGGAAATACAATTGAAAAAACACATTGTACATGATAATAGCAACATAATAACGCAACATTCAGATGGTGACTGCTTAACAATATGCTTCTGTTGTTATTAAACTTAAAATTTTAATTAGAAGAGCTTTACCTGGTGCTTTTTTTAAAACGATTTTCTGTTTTTCTATTCATACTTTAGAGCAACAAATATCTACTCACACTGACCATAAAAGAAGAACTTTCTAAATAAGTACATTTAAAAAAAAATCTCTCACGGTCTTCACCTAAAACGGCAACAACATGCAATTATTCATAGTTCACATATATGGAAAGTTTTCTCATATGCATCAATTTCAATAAGCAAAAATTTCAGGAAAAACTGGTGAAGATATAAGTGCTAGAAATCGCGCTAAAATTACAATTCCATTTTGAGGTTTAAAGTAATATTTGAATGAGAAAAACGAGAGGTAGAACCAAATTATCCACTTGAGTTGTAAATGCTTCAATCAAGGCTGCTGCTGAAGCTGCAATGGCGATTTTCGTCCATGCATAGCCATTCACGAAGTCCGGGGCTAAAGTAAAAACAAGCAAATTAAGATGAAAAATTCATCACATGTTCCCTGACAAACAACTGTAAATGATCTGAAATTACGTTTTAAAGCGATTAAGACTTTTGTCATAAACCGTGAAGAATCTACTTGGTTGAACAAAATTATAGAGGAAAGCAAAGGGAATTGGAATTGGATATTTGACGCGGTTGATAGGAGCTAAAAACTAGCAGTGCCATAAAGAGTATAACGTTACTGAGCTGAATAGAAAGTTCAACTCCAGCTTTAATTACGTTTAACGTATTGAAGTCTATTAGGCTTCTGAACTTCTAAATAAAGCTTCATTTATGCTTTCAAAGATTAGTAGTTTCGATCAATTTCTTCTTTTTTACGTCCTGATTTTAATGTCGGTGATAAGATACAGTGGCGTAGAATGAGGTTTTAGCAACCATGGCAATTCAAAACACTGACAGCATAAAAAATATGGCATTTCAGTGCTCATGAGGCAAATTAGGATCGGTACCAAAAAATTATGCATAGACACTGATGTCTGTCTAAGCATGCGTTTGAATTATACTTCAAAAAAAATGTCATTGGGGGTTACTTTAAAGGAAGAAAAGGATTTCCAACCATGGCAACTGAACACTATCATCAAAAATACCTGATACCGTAATATATTTATCCATTTAGCATGAGAACAGAATGTTGTTGGCGTTTTTGGCATCCTTTGCTGAGTCCATTCATAATGATAATTATCCGTAAGTCTCACACCTCTGGAAAAATTTTCATGTTCGGGTATACAGTTAATTTCCTGCTATAGATCAGAATTGGACATTCTGATTAGACATCTGTTATGAGCATCAGGTGAAAAAAAAAAACACCTAAAAGTAATTCTGAGTCCGAGTGTTAATGGAAAAAACCATTAAACTAGTTTTTTTTTTAAAGAAGTTAGTTTGGGGATGAGATTAATGGATCCCATGATGAAACCCCCGGAGACGAAAACAATTGTTATAACGAGATGGCTCCGTTTTAGGACAAAAAGGAAAAGTAGAATCTTATTTTCTGGAATGTTGGTTTTGGAAACAGTTGTTTGAGGCGGACCTGGCTGAGGTAATTCCAAAATACATAACTTGCATAACCTAAATTTTTCAGGAGAGCGAAAATTCCAAACGGCATTCTTCTTTTTTATCATTTAATAATTACCGGTTTTTGAACAAAGAAAGCTTTGAAGCCTTCACGACATGGCAAAAAACTTGGCTTCAAATGGCTCCTCTCCCAATTATTTCTGTAAAAAAGAATTAGAGACTTAACCCATTTGAAAAAAGCGAGTGAATCATTCGATCCATCGTACCCAGTTTTGGGAAGTTGGGCATAAACATAAACAATAATAATAATAAAAATAGAAATCACACAACGCCTTTGAATAACCACATCTCAAAAATTTAAGAAAAGATTGATATCAGAAATAAATGAAGATAAAATGTGCTCGTTTGGCTTAATTTAACAATTTAAGATTAAATTGTCATAGTTACCAAATAGTTGTATTGCCATACTTACCAAATTGTTGTAGTATGTAAAGAAATACCAGCTGTGAAACCACGCAAGCTATAGTCCCTTCGATTGTCTTTTTTGTACCTAAAATATATACCAAAATCAGTTAGATAAAAGATCGAAAGCTAGCGTATAAATAAAAAGCATATTGTTTATGACTAGAACATTTGGCCTGCAATCACCCTAAACCGCTTCGATGCTGTAGCCTAAAAAGACTAGTTACTACAATTAAACAGGGACATATTCTATTCTTACTAACACCACTAATAGTTAGGGAAGCTAAATCTATCTAGCCTTGCTCAGAGGTAAAAACCACAGGGAAATGGAAGATGGAATCCACTTCCTAAGATATATACAAAGATTTTATAGAACTTTTGAGATAAAATAGTTGAGATGAACGTACACCATTTGAATATTCAGGCCTAAAACATCCTTTTTCATGTACCTGATCAGCTGTTACAGAGGAGATCTTCCGAGAACCCTTGCCCCCTAAGGTTTAAGCTATTCAACAGTCTATAGAAACTACCTCAATAAATAATCTCATGAAAGCATAACAAGTTCTACCTGGAATATACTTACCTCATTATACCAAGTCATGAGGACTGGCCTTCAAATGAACTACACACAACTATTGACAACTACATCGGCGGCAATTTCATAATCTCAGAGTTTAAAATCTAAATATTTAGACTTTAAGCTGTATTTTCTGAAATAAATCAGTACGGGATCCCACCAGAGGAGGGCAAGAGGGTTGATATGTTGTATTGACTCATGGAAGACAAAAAGTTTGAGATGGTGAAATTTGCCGTATTTGGATAAAAACAATAGAAAAAATAATACAAGTCACATTTTGCAACATTTTGAGGCCAGATTTCGCTGTTAAGCCGGAGTCATGTTGTTTTATATTGGAAAAATGGAATTAATAGCAAAACCTGGTGAGAATCGGGTTTCTATCGTTTTTCTATTTCTATGGGTAAAAATGAAAATTTTCTTGAAAAATAAACTTTTTACTCCCAAAATTCCCTAAATTTACCACTCAAAAATCTCCTGAAGGCTTATTTCGTCTTCAAAAATACAATTTTTGTCATCCGTCACCTGACCGGGTGTCTGTGGATTGTATCTTGGATCTGTAAAACCTTCCAGCAAACTTTTTCACTTGTCTCTAAAAAAAACATGATAATAATCATTTCCACGGTGGAAAAAGCAAACCTCGGCTTAAATAATGTCCCACCACATTATGTCGAAACGTTCTATCCAATACCCCCCCCCCCCGACCCATTCCATTCTCAGAACGTGTTGGAGCGGCATTCCGATTTGTATGTGACAGATCCTTATATTTTAATTAACGTATAAAAAAAGGTGACATCTTATTTATCCTTGTGTTTATAAAAGTATTTATAAAAGACTAGATGCTGTTCTTTATATGCAGCCATGTACGCAAGAATTTACGCAAGAATTTCGGGGGGGGGGGGAAAGAAAAAACTGTCATTGTACTAAATAGCATGCGAATGAAATGGAAAGGACAAAATTGCGGAACAAATGTAAACATCATGGTTTTCAGTAGACCCCCCTCCCTTATTTACATGCCTGACAAAATTAGCTGAGAAAAAGAAAAAACTAAAAACCAAATTCTACAAACATATTTATTTTATTTATGAGGCAAAACATTAAATAATAAAACAAATTAATTTGAAATGATTATATGAATCTGTGAAAAATAATAAGTCATTTTCGAGTATTTGATTTCTATATTTAAAACAAGGAGTAAGCTTACTAAACACTAAATCAAGACTTGTTATCCTTCTTGGTTTTACTATTTCTTTAAATATTAACCGAGTTTTAAACCTATTTTTTTCTTTTAGGATTTATTGGCTTCTATAATCAAGCCAAGTGTTAAACAGAAGAAAAGAAGAAATTCATTATTGTTACACTTCAGTTTGGATTATGTTTTGGTAATTTTTTTTTACGAGCTTTTGGTATTATTAAAAATTACGTGAACAATATTATAATTCTATACAGGTTAGAAACACAAGTATTGGTTTTGACCTCTGAGCAGCAGTGGCTTTGTATACTTCGTTTTTTTTTCAATAAAGAGCATTGTATTTCAAGGCTTTAAAAAACTTGCTTGTATTTATTTTAGGGGATATTAAACAATGAAGCTTAAATAATTGTTAGGTATCTATCAGGTAAAGATACATTTATGTGTCCTACTTTGGGTCAAACAAATTTTTCCAAAACATCACAAGTAAGTCTGCTGAAAAAATAAAATAAAATGAAATACAGATTTACTCTACATTTAAATTTTAAACTCTATAATTAAGTACTGATTTCAATCTTATTTCGATTTATTTTTGTATTAAAGATTATATTCCGCTAACGAATAACGAAGATGGGACTTATGCCACCCTACAATATCAACGAGGACAAATTTTTCCGTGAACATAGTTTTTTATCTTACGTATTTTTACCTTAAGTATTTTAAACACACATTTATATTAATCTGCATCATGAGGAAAACGGGTCTTGACTCTTAACGTACGTTTTACATCTATGTATAAATTATTTAATTTCTGTTAATGATAAAATGCAGTGTCGACAACAACAACTGATAGTGAATCAGCCTTGTAGGCTACTGTCATTACTTACAATAAGAGAACAATAACACACATTTTTTAATATGTTAGCCAAAAATTGGTACATTCTAATTTTAAATCAATGTAGGAAGCACAACCCCTCTCAATCCCCGGCTCTTTATGCTCGAAATTGGCTAGTACTCTACCGAGAGTATTTTCGAGTGCAATAAACTATAGCCAGTTGGCGATTATATTTATTTTTACCGATTGCTTTTCAAAAACATTTAACGGAAAGTTTCATTGTTTGAAATGCGAATAAGTAAGCCCTTTGATACTCGAATCATTGTGATAAAAACTGAACTTTTTGTCACTTTGCTCTTGTGTTACACCGTTCTATCTTGAAGCATTTGACGAAAAAAAAAGGTCTAGTTAGTTTAACGTCAATTTCAAGTATAACGTTGAAACATCAGGTCAATAAAATATTAATACAGCATAAGCACATGTTAAGTCTACTGACTGAGAATAGCTTCATTGGGAAAAACAGTTAAAAAAAGATAAAGAAAAGTACTTACGACCTTCTGTAACATAATAACTTCCTGATAAGCTATAATAATAAAGGATGAGTTTTTCGGCGTGAAAAAATTAAAATTAAAATAGTATTTTTCTTTGTGATGGGCAATCCCTGCCCACTGTAGCCTGATAATTGGTATTATTAAGTTAGCATTGTCTCGAATGAATGTATGTTGGTGGTCGATTGGTGTGGCAAGTCAATGTTATTTCTGAAATAAGAAATACAGGCAAGAATAGTTATGTTCGTTTCAGTAATACGATGTATTGTTTTTTGTTTGTTTTTTCCCGTTGTTATACGAGCTCTGCTCCCCGCCAACGGAAAAAGATATTAATTTCTGTAATTTATGGCTACTATAATAAAGAACCTTGAACCTTAATATACGCGCTATCAGGCTATTTTTTTCCACTTTAGCCTTGTAATTATCTGTTTTTTTTTTTTTTTTTTACTCCAGGCTTGCTACCAAAGTTTATTCATTAAATTTGCATGCAGTCTTAAGCTCTAATACAATTTTCGTTTTGATTTTCTTCGTGTACTGTTGAAAAAGAACATGTTCAACCAAGAGAAATCCCACAATTGGCTTAAAAACTAGAAACCAGGTGAAAGTATATGTTTGCACAATAATATATGTTCTTATAGATGGAATGCACAGGTTCTTAAGCCCCTAAAGTAAACTTTAAAAACTTGGATATATGTCTCAATTTCTTGCGTTTTCATCCATGCTACAAACGCCAGGAAGCCAATGCTAATCATTCAGGAATAACACCATGGACTCCTTACTCTACAATACCACTCTTGATCTAAACCAAACAACGGAATACGCCGTGTCTCGAATGCTTGTGTAAGATAACTTCATGAAAATGCTCTCTGTTGAACGAAACAGATTCTTGAAATACATTTTGTAGCCTTGGCACGACAGCCAAGGAGTCAATCTTGATCATTCGTTGTAAAAAACCCCTAACCAATTTGGAAAGGATAAAAATAACAAATGAAACGAGACCGTAGATTGCTTCAATACGATGATCCTTATCGTAAGTTAGGGTTTCTTGAGATGTAAGTTTTACGCTTAGCATAGCTGTATTCTTTCCTAAAATAAAGATACGTTAAAATAAGGGTTCATCTTGAACTGAATAAAGTAGGAATTTAAGAGCATTTGCCCAGTCAGCTTCATTTTCACCTTTATTTATGAGAAGTTTTCAAGCTTATGACAGTAGCTTCTCTATTTCATTGGTTTTCTCACATGGCTGTTTAGACCTCCTGTAATGGCAGGGTTATACATACCTGCATACAGGAGGGAGGGACAGAGAGGCATTATTCCTCCTGATATTGGTACGACGGATCTCCAAAGAAAATTTGGGGTCAATTATCACTTAATCGAAGCATCAAGCAGACCCCTAGGATAATTCTGATATTTACCCTCCGCTCCCTCCCCCCGAATTTCAGTTATGTGCACCTTCATATACTCCAGGCATAATCTGGTCATGACTTCTTTAGTAAGCAGTTTGGTACTGATTGAGATCATTCTCCTCCTCTGTAATTTAGAGCAAAGTATTTGAATAGCCACTGGAAAACCTGCCTGTTGTCATTTTGTACGTTCAGGTATTCATGAGATGGTTGCTCACTCCCGTGTGGCTCATCTCGTAGAAATAGTCCAGGCATATCGAATTTCTCATCGGGAAGACAAAGCATATCCATCTAGCACAAATCCAAATTTATGTATTTAAGTCTAGAATGTAACTCCCTTGTCCTCTAAAAATTCCTCCCTTGTCATTCTCTGAGCATGTCCATGATCACCTGCTTTCTCCTCTTGAGGACTATCTCATCTTTCAAGAATACTTAATTTTTCTTCAGCGTGACCGCAAAACTACTCGTTAAAAATGGACATTCCGAATCTAAAGCTTTAGCTCCCTTTTAACATTGAATGAGCTTTAAAAAAGAAAACCATGAAACTTCAATGTAAAAAAATTTAAATAGTAAGATTAACCTTTTCTTTTTCATTGTAGTCATTATTCAAGGTCAATACAAATAGTAAATAGATCTCATTTCATAGGCCTCTCTATTATTATTCATTATTATTGGTATTCTCACCCGGCCATCTATTTCTTCCATAGTACACTCCAACCAATCCGGCAGCCGTGTCTCCAACACCAAGTGTCAGGACACCTGCGGCCATGGGAAGAACTGCCGAATAATCCTGTTTCTCGAAGGGGAGGGGATAGAGCCACATCGGAGCAGAGCATCCGAGTAATAAGTAGATATTTGTTAAAACCAACATCCCACTGTCTTTCTCATCAAGAAGAGGTTTAAAGCTGGCAAATATTAATGGTCCAAAAGGTGGTATTTGCAAAAGTCGAACTACCTGAAAACACAAGAGTTGTTTACAGATACGACAAATGAGGCATTCACATGTTAAATTGATGAAATACACAAAAAATCTAAAACGGACAGCTGATATACAATATAATTTTAGCGTCAAACATCAGATGGAATTTTTTTTCGAATTCTGTTCGCAAACTTATGGGTTTGAGTATGGATGTATAAAGTGAGAATAGAATTTTGCTTAAGCTATACACTTGCCATTTTTATGAACTCCATAAAATATACAGAGGACAAAGTAAAACCGGGTAATGTTTTTATTTTCTTTTTTATTCAGTGCGTTTGAAGAGTTTAAATACAACCATATACTTTTCGTACATTTATCAGGGAACTTTGTAAGTTAGGCATTGAAATGGGAAACAAAAAATAAACAAACTATTCAATAGCCAGAAGTTTTATCACTGGTATTACGGAGTTTAGTTATGAATATGCACTATTAAGAATAAAATAGGCATTTTTAGACAAAAGGAAAATGAAAGAAAAAGAGAAAACGTGGTTTGTATATCGACACTGAATTTGATGGCCATGCCCCTTCCTCCTCCCCTCAGAAGACAAAACATCACAAAAAAGAGCATACTTTTGCAGAATATGGAAAAATGTGAGAAAATTCGGGCATCCCCCTCCTGATAATTTCTGTGGGGATCTATATTGGTCGGCATAGTTTGGTTCTCCTGCAATCCAAAAAGTGAAAGGAAAATTCTAGAGAGAGATCAAAGATCAAGTAAGCCCTGGAGAAAATAGGAATATTAAGAGCTGTGTCGTCTCAAATTCGGAAAAATTTAGCTTTATGCTATAGAATGGATAACATTTCTGGAGCAATTTGTGGCTTTTTACAGTTTCTTTCGCGTACAGTTTCCGGCGCTGAGTTTAAGGTGCGCATTGGGTATTCAAAAATTGTTGCTAACAGGAATAAACATAACCTTAAAGCACTAGTGAAGCTGTACTCAACATACTGTGACCATTCTCTGTCTCTCTTATCTTTATCTCCTTTCTTTCAAATGTTCCTCAAAAAACATATCCCAGCTCTCTGCTCAGTGCATTTTCGCCATTTGAGATTTTTACTTTATTTGCCACCATGGTATAAGAATAGAAAAATTATGCAGAATTTTAATGCTCCAGACAGAACGGCAAAAGTGGCCCTGTTAAACAAGGAGTTGTTAGAGTCTGCTATTTGAAAGTTTCAGCCATTTCATGGTTTTATCCCATGTTTTTGTTCTAGTTGATTGCTTTCTGTTTTATTTATGTCTCTTTCTTTCTTTTGTAATTCACTACTCCACTTTTGTCTTGTTGTTCACAATGGGTAAAAAAAAATATTATTCATCATTATTAATGGCTGCTTACAGGAGCTTTGTTATTCTTTTTTATTATGGGTGATGCTATCTGATTTTGGTCTAGGGCTGAAACGAAACATAATTAAATCGTATATTATAACATGGTAATCCTGCATTAACATGCAATTAGATTGAGATCTTAATATAAAAACTTGAAATCAACAGTTCCATCTAAGAACGAATTATAGGAATGCAAATAGTAGAAATAGGTAACAAAATGTGAAGTCGTTTTCTAGGCGGCCAATTGGTTTCTGTCAACTTCGCGTAAATAGAGCAGTCAATTTCGTTGTCTTTGCCCGACGGAAGTATTTTATGACATAGTAATGGGCCGACAAAATGATTTGTAGGGTTCCACCCGGCAAGTCTTTTTCTAGGGGCAAATTGGTTTTTGTTGACTTCTTGCAAATAAAGCAGTAAATTTCGTAGTCCTTCGCCCGGCGGATTTCTTTAATGGCATTAGATTAGACCGACAAAATACCAAGTTTTGTAGGGCTCCACTCGACTAGTCGTTTTTAGGGGTCCAATTGGTTTCTGCCGACTTTGTGCACATAAAGTAGTAAGTTCCATCGGGCTTCGCCCGACGAAAACCCTTCCAGAAGCTTCACTTCGCACCGAAAGATAGCAAATTTTTGTCCAGAAAGAACAAAGGTCCTTTTTGAGGACCTTGGGGGGGGGGGTAGTCCCCCCTCCTTAGTGACGCCCCTGTCAATAACAGATACCTAAAATAAATATCTCTACATTTTAGACACTAATGTTTTTTGTTTTTTTTTAGCAGTGCTGCGTAGGGTTTCATTTCCAAACAAACATACTAGCCCAATTCCATATGACGATGTCGCCTGGTCATTTTTGCTCCGCAAATTTCTTCATTCCCTGTACAAGCTTAGCTTTGGGATTGATATACATGCTCAGTATATTTTTTACGCACTTATTAAGCAAATGTAAAATTTCAAATCTTTTATATTCTACATCCAAAAATTAAACTACGAAATTGATATCTTTTGACATTTTGGGCAGCTTATAAGAAAATACGACAAAAAACAAAATTGAAAGTAATTTCCATATAACCTTCATTTTATGATCAGCAATAATGAATCTTTAACGGATTTTTTTTTTCAACAATGCAGTTAATATGGAATTTATAGTAGTAAACTTAACACAGATGGCATAACAACATAAGACTAAGTTCTGACAGAGAACGGCCTTTTTTGCCAACCAAAAACGATCAAGCAGCAAACAAATCTTAGAAAATTTTTCAACAACCAAAAAACGATCTCTTGATTATTTCTCAAAAAGGATACCAATCGTAAACCTTAATCGATACATAAAAGGGAAGATTTTGTTCATTTTAAAAGCAATTTTGTCAGCTGAAGAAAAAAATTTGTCAACCCTCGACTGAAGCAGAAATGAACCAGATTATTTAAGAGATTTTTTTTCGAAAACGGTGAGAAACTCGGCTGGCAAAGCGTATTTAGATCACTGTCATAGTCTATTCCATGTTGCATTACCTCAACGATTATAAATAAGGCCAGAATGACTCCTGTAGAAAAATATACAAGTTCAGGATCCCAAAGCAGCCCAGGCACATCTACGCAAACGATAATCACATGGAAAACCTTTCGTAGAACTGTAAGCGGAATTTGAGACTTAGTCTTGGGCTCAGCTTCTTTCTTTTCAACAACTTCAGCTATCGATCTCTCCGTATTTTCTTGGGAGTATATCACAAATGAAACAGCTCCAATGCAAAGCATAGCAAACCATACAATCAATAGCATCTAAAATTCAATAAAGAGAATTAAATTGGCAAAATATAGAATATCCTGGGTAAAAAAATGTTATTTTTCTGAAAGGCTGTAGGCCTATAGGAATTGTAAAGGTGAAAAAGAGAGAATAAAGAGCAAAGAAAATGAGAACGTGGCCAATGAAGAAGCACGATGAGAAGTCACCCTATGACAAATCGATTTTGAATCTCCACTGAATAGTCTGTAAAAACATATTTTAGCTTATTGCACTAATCCTCAAATCAAAAAATGTTTAGAGTAAACAGTAGCAATAAAAGTAATAATGTAAAGGCACTAGAAACAAAACTATGGCTCGAATGAAAACTTGAAATACTTTCCTAAACAATCTTCTATGATTCCGAAATAAATTCAGCGCTAAACGAGACGCTTCGTCTGTGGGGAGGGGGCAGTGGATGAGATAACCGGCCTGGATCAGAAACATCGACAGAGTTCAACCACCAATGACAATGTGGTAGTTAATAAGCTTGGGCACTGTTCTGTTTTTCTGAAGAAACGGAAAAGAATAAACAGGGCTTGAATGAAACAGAACAGAAACAGAACAGGTCAACAAAAAAACAGAAGACCTGTTTCTGTTTCATTTCTGTTTTTTTTTTGGTAAAAACAGAAAACAGCTGTTTTCGTTAAAAAAAAACAGCTATTTAAACAGCTGTTTTTCGAACAGCTAAAGCTTAAAGAAAAAAAATTGTAAATGATAAGTTTTCGATTATTATCAGTACTATTGCAGCATTTTTTCGCCAAAAAGAACAGTTTTTCAATAAAGGGGCGAAAAACTGTCTATGCACACAACATCGCCATCCTTTTTTATAGTTATTTTCTTCCATTTTCCCGTTCTTTTTTTTACAAAAATGCAATTTTATGTTTATACAGAATTTCTCGAATTTCCCGGAAATGCATACTAGTTATTTGAGACGTTTTGAAAATAAAATAATTTTCGTCGTCAAATTGCGCAGTTAGCTCAAAGTCATTAGTGTTTCAGCAGAGCAAATAGTTGCTTTGACGGGGGACAGTCTCCCCCTCCAGACCATGCTTTCTCCTTCCCCCATCCTGATGTTTGGAAGCCATCTGAAACAATCTATGAAAGAAGAAAAATGCACGGGAAAATGACACTTCTTACCGCCAAGTCAAACATTTTCGTTGCTTCGCAGCTTAAAACAACTTTTTAAGATTAATTATTTTCTAGCCAATTTGTATGAGAGACAAATCAAAAGGAAAATTCATAGTTTAAGGGTACTTTGTATATTTTTACGGCGCTTTGCGCTAGAAAATAATGTTCTAGGCCCTCCACCGAATTCATTCTTAAGTAAATATGTAAAATGAAATTTCTCAAATTCTGAATTTCAAAGAAACTTAGATCCTTTGCAACAAAATACTTTCTTTAAGCATTCTCTTCTCTTAAATAGGTTTTCAAAGGGATGCAAAAGGATGCGAAAATACTTTCTCCAACCCATACACTTGCTTTATTATAGAAAGTGTTACTACATTAACCTTTTGTTTTAAGAATACGAGTGGGCATGTTTTTGATTATTTAGGCACGTTTTCATGGCCCATTCCCAAAGGAAAAGGGATAGTGACAACCTCAGCTATCAATGTTTGAGCAAGTATAACGTGTCTTCGGATAGCCTGTGCTGCAACCTCGTTTTTTGACAGACTCCCAGCTCCCCACTCTTCTTCTCCATTACTTTCACCGCCCTCTTCCTTAGACACTGCATCAGTTTATTCAGATTCTTCAGCAAACTTATCTTCATTTCCGGAGTTTTCAGAGCAAGGAACTGAAAGACCGTCTGAATCGTTTTCACCAGTTGGAACGACATCTTCGACCTCATCAAAGGACTCAAAGCGATCTTCTTCAGGGACGTCATTGTCTAAGCTTCGAGTGGACCAAAATCCAAGAACGCGTGCAACAGATGAATGAAGACAATGTTAAAAACATGAAGTTCAGGAAAGGGCTCATATCCTACAGGCTTCGGTGACATTGTTCCCAGAATCAGTCACAACGAAGAACATCTTATCTGTCATTGAAAACTTCCTGATTTCAACTTGGATTGCTGAAAGGATGTTAGTAGTTGTACGAGAATGCTCATGCCTCTTGAAATTTGAAAGATAGTGGTGCAACCTCTGCTCATTTTTCATCTTCCTGGGGTAATAGACAGTGATATCTATGAAGCCAGATGCTTTTGCAGACCAGTAATGAAAAGTCAAGCTAGTCTGAGTTGCAGATTTTAAAGCAGCCTCCAGAAATTCTTTTTTTCTGGCAGCAAAATTTATGTGACAATGGACGGTTCCCCCAAATGGTGCTTTCAAGCCCTGTTTTTTTTTTTTTTTTTTTTTTTTTTTTTAAATAAGCCGTTTCATATCTGGCTAATCAAACACAGAAAATGGCAATTTGTCGTTAAACAGGGTTTTGCAGCAGAGCATCCGCAGACCAGCTTGTTTTGATCGATTGGAAATAAAATACCGCTGTATCTCTGCTCTTCTTATTCTCGATTTCACTAATCCATTGCCCTCTGTGTCACTTGCTTTACTATCTGGAGCTTTCTCAAAGGAAACAACCTGACTTGATATTTTTTTTTTTTTTTTTTTTTGATTGGGTTTGTTATTTTCTGCACCAGCCGCATATACTTTATCTTTGTGCATATCAGTTGTGTGCTTCCTCTTAAGATAGTACATACATTTCATGGCAGAGACTCCCTTGGCCTTTAGAGACGCTCTTCAGAAGTTACACCCAATACTTCCTTTGCTTCCTTTTTTCTGCAGGATACCCAGAGAGATGTCTTGGAACATCCAAGTCGTCATCAGAATATGACATCATGCTTGTCTTAAAACAAAGGTTGATTTTAGGATTTTTCACAAAATTAGAAGCACCTTCCAGTAGCCTACCATTTTGAAAATTGCACCTCCAGCCAAATATCTGACCTCTTTCACCTCAGTGGCGTAATTAGGGGGAAAGGGGCCAATTTCCCCCTGAGCGGTTTCGTTTGCGCAATGAGCCAAGAAAACCTGTCGGCAAATAAAAGCAAAATGACAGCTCCTAACAACGGTTTCCTAAAAACTTAGACAATTTGCAGCACAGTATTAATTTTACGGGAACTTACTATTTAAGAGACAGATACAAGAAATAATATAGTGCTTAGTGACAATTTTTTTAATTTATTGCGCTGTATGGCAAAAATTACCGTGTTCACCGGAAGATGTGTTATCCTACTGAATGAAAAAAGTGTATCAGCATTTTATAAGGCTTTGGCCAGCTAGGCCAGAATCTGCTAGTTAGGCCACTTTTTCCACTCTAGGCTTTTCCCAGAAAGGGTTTCCGTTGATTATATTTAGAGATGGTTTTATTAACGCGAGAAAAAGTATATTTGGCATCTTGAAAAAGTATATCTTGTTATGTTGATGCAATAAAACGTGCCAGCAAAAACATATATTTCTACTGGACAAGACTTCAATACATTTACATTCCTCTCTGACCAAACATTTAAGAAAATTTGCAATTAGTAATCTGTATTTATCATGTATAGGCTAGTATGGTAATCATAGCAAGTCACTGTTATCTAGCAGCATAAATTCCATAAAAACCGTTGAATTAAAGTTTTCCCGGTCAAAGGTGCAGATTACTTCCCATGTAATGTAGGACACAGGGGCCCTACCAATAGAACCAGAATATACAGCAATAAGTGATTTGTTTGAATCCTGCTTCACCTAGACAGTATCTATGTAACTTGCTGCTCAATTGACTGAATAATATACACTAAAAAATAAGTTGTTTTAGTGGAACAAAACTAGACCTTTACCGTTCTCCCATTTACACACCTACCTACTCTCATCTAACTCCTAAGTCCTAATTTTGCCTAGCTGAAACAATCTAGCAGCACATTTGATATGTTAGACACACTGAGTGCCATCATTTTACTTACTTCTACTTTATATTAACGCTCCAATTCCAAAAACTGTAAGGGGCGTAACCACGCTTCTTCAAAATTTCAAATTATGATTTAAAACACTATTTTGTAAGTTCGAAATTTCTTAATATCTCATTCTCGAATTAATAAAATAAAATCAAGAACAGAAGAAAAACAGTTAGAAAAAAAAACAGAAACAGGACAAAATAATTATTATAAAAACAGAAACAGAACAGAATAGGTAAATAAAAAACAGGTCATCTGTTTCTGTTCTGTTTCTGTTTTTTTGTAAGAACAGAACAGAAACAGGTACTTTAAAAACAGAACAGAAACAGAAAACAGAAACAGTGCCCATGCTTAGTAGTTAACCTCTTTCCATGGTAGTCTATTTATAAGGATAAGACTAAGTCTCGGCACCATTTGTTTTTCAAAACACAGAAACGGAAAAAATACACGAAAAAAAACACAACAGAAACAGGTCCGTCAAAAACAGGTGACCTGTTTAACCTTTCTGTTTTTTTTTTTTTTTTTTTTTTTTTTTTTTTTTTTTTTTTTTTTTTTTTTTTTTTTTTTTTTTTTTTTTTTTTTTTTTTTTTTGCCAAAATAGAAACAGAAACAGGTTATAGACAGAAACGGAAATAGAAGTAAAAACAGAAACAGGTTAGACAAAAACAGGAACAGAAGTAAAAACAGATACGGAAAAACAGAAACAGCTTAGACAAAAACAGAACCCGAAGTAAAAATCAAACGGAAAAAACAGATGAAAAAAAAAAAAAACAGAAACAGGTCCGTCAAAAACAGGTGACCTATTTCTCCTTTCTGTTCTGTTTTTTGTTTTTGGAAAAACAGAAACAAAAGCAGGTCAGACAAAAACAGGAACAGAAGTAAAAACAGAAACGAAAAAAAACGGATGAAAAAAAACATAACAGAAACAGAAACAGGCCCGTCAAAAACAGGTGAGCTGTTTCTCCTTTCTGTTCAATTTTTTTTTGCAAAAAAAAAGAAATAAAAAAAAATCGATGACAAAAAACGAAGAGAAACAGGTCCATCAAAAACGGGAGACCTATTTCTCCTTTCTGCTGTTTTTTTTTTTTTTTTTGGGAAAACAGAAACAGGCCAGACAAAAACAGGAACAGAAGTAAAAACAGAAACAAAAAAAAACGGATGGAAAAAAAAGAACAGAAACAGGTCTGTCAAAAACAGGTGACCTGTTCTTCCTTTTTTTTTCTTTGCAAAAACAGAAACAAAAAAAAAACAGATAAAAAAAGAAAAAAGAAGAACAGAAACAGGTCCGTCAAAAACAGGTGACCTGTTTCTCCTTTTTTTTTTTTTTTTTTTTTTTTTTTTTTTTTTTTTTTTTTTTTTTTTTTTTTTTTTGTGAAAAACAAACAGGTTATGCAAAAACAAAAACAGAAGTAAAAACAGAAACGGAAAAAAACGAATGAAAAAAATAAAAACAACAACAAAACAAAAACGAAGACAGGTCCGTCAAAAATAAGTGACCCGTTTCTCCTTTCTATTCTGTTTTTTGGGAAAACAGAAACAGGTTAGACAAAAAGAGAAGTAGAAGTAAAAAAAGAAACAGTGCCGATGCTTAGACAAGACCTTCTTTGAAGTTCTTAAGTTAGTGGAGGAGAGGACTGCCCCAGAAAGAAAGATTGTACGAAAAAGGATTCTTTTTCTTGTTTTTCATGTTTTTCTAGTCAGTTTGTTATTTTCACGAAACATTACTAGAAAAAATATTTGTCATTACCATCGCTTATCCGTTTTGACATAGATTACTTCAGTAGTAGCTTGAATTAGTCATTTGTTTTTAGTATACACCTCACAATAACTGGTTAATCACTTTACTAAAATTTTGAGACATTGGGAAAACCACGACTCCTTCCATGTACCCAAATGAGTTGAAATTTCTAAAAAAATAGTGACCCAGCTTTTGTTGTAAAAACCCAAGACACAAAATTTTTCATTTAAACTTGGTTTCAGTAAAAGTTTTTCAGTAGGCCTATATGTGAATGAATGAATTTGATTTCCCACTAAATACAGACAAAACGTCACTAGTGGAATAAACAATGAAAAAAAAGAGCAATAACAAAAAAAAAAACGCACAGGTATATATAAGCATTAATTAAAAATAAACACTAATATCACAGAGCATAATAAAGTTCATTTCCCGTTAAACTCGTATATAACCTCTCTACTCTTTTCTGACCAACTGTGTACGGGTCGGGTATATTGGAACGGTTACTAATCGCTGTATTACGCTTCCAAGGAGGCACTCGCAAGAGAAATTTAGAAAATCGGAAGAAGCAAGAACACACTTCTCCTTCCTGTTCTGTCTTGGTAGCATGGTAAAGAGTAAATTTTTAAATGATATTAATAAGGCATTGTATTATAACATAATCTTTGAAGGCCCACCTGATGTTTCGCGCACTGGTCAAATGATGAAGCATTCGTTATGTTCACACAGAGAACAAGAAAGTTGGAATAAGACAGTCATTCCTATTCTATTATCAGCAAACTGAAAAAAAAACAAGTTGGGGGGGGACAAATTGCAATTCAACCCTGGGTGTCAAAAACCTTTCTACGCCACTGCAGAAAAACAGTATTTTCTTTAGTTACTCAATAAAAGGCTCTGAAAATAAAATATTACCTATAAAACGTTTCATATGCTTGTTTTTGTAACTTTAAAATTTCTTTTACCTTGACCTCTAGGCTAGGGATTTTCTCTTAACAGTAGAATAAGAATTCTAGAACAAAATTGAAATAGTATA
This sequence comes from Artemia sinica, assembly GCA_027921565.1. Classification (NCBI taxonomy): domain Eukaryota; kingdom Metazoa; phylum Arthropoda; class Branchiopoda; order Anostraca; family Artemiidae; genus Artemia; species Artemia sinica. The sequence continues at coordinate 25,648,123 of CM051264.1, read as the reverse complement.
CAATATTCCAATATAATTATTTTTATTCGATTATTGCAAAATCCTTCTATCAATATTATTAATTTAAAAAACTTTACCATGAAACAAGTTTTTCAAAGAAAATTAAAGAGCTTTATTAAACCAAAAATCAGTAGAAATAAAGTCAAATAATCTTCCAAGCGTAAAACTGCCACAAATCACCATCAATAAATAAATGAAACCCAAAACGAACAGAAATTACAATAAATAACCAAGTCAAACTCAAAACGAGCAAAAATTAACATAAGTAGTGCTGACAACCCCCATACCCTCTCAAAACCAGAACATAATAAACGCTTTTTTGAAAACAAAATACATTTTAAACGTTTTAACTTTTTTGACTTTAATAAACAAAAAAAAAATCTTGAGACTTTATGGAATAAATATCGATATATTTATATTAAATTGACAATCCAAGGTCATTTGTTTTTTCGTTTTTTTCAGTAAAGTGCAAATTATGTTCTGGCCTTGAGAAGGTATGGGGGTTGTCAGCACTACTCATTTTAAGTTTTTCTCGTTTTGAGTTTGACTTGGTTATTTATTATAATTTCTGTTCGTTTTGGGTTTCATTTATTTATTGATGGTGATTTGTGGTAGTTTTACGCTTGGAAGATTATTTGACTTTATTTCTACTGATTTTTGGTTTAATGGAGTTCTTTACTTTTCTTTGAAAAACTTGTTTTGTGGAAAAAGCATTTTAAATTAATTTCTGTTCATTTTTTATTGACATATTCTTTTTCGTGGAGATAATGTATGTTGGAGAAACTTTTTCACTAATGTTTAGTCCTGACGCAAATAGTATTATTTAATTTAATTTTATATCTCCTCAAGTTGGACTGAAAAATAAAACATAATATCATTCCCAAAAAATCCTTTCTATGCTCTTTGACAGCTTGGATACATTTACACTCTTTTGATTTATTTAAATTAAAAGAGCAGAAGTAGTAATAGCAGTAGCCCCGGAACTTTCACCTTAATACCCCAAGTCGTTCTCGATATATTGCTGAGGTGTCTTATTGGTAACCATATACACAGTGCCTTATTATTTAGTTTTAAAGCAACATTAAGTTTTAAAGCATAATGTGCCAATTACATAATCGTAGGGGAGGGAGGACTGACATACCCAATATCCCTAGAGACATAGTTTATGGACCGTTCTACTATGTTGAACACAATGGCTGTCAAAATTTTTTGACTGGATGTGTTTGTGAAGGTGTGCGTGTAACTGAACCCCCGTGTAACTGAACCCCAAGCAACTGAACCCCTGTAACTGAACCCCCGTATAACCGAACCACCGTGTAACTGAACCCCTGTAACTGAACCCCCGTATAACCGAACCACCGTGCAACTGAACCCCCGTATAACCGAGCCCCCGTGCAACTGAGCCCCCGTGCAACTGAACCCTCGTGCTACTGAACCCTCGTGCTACTGAACCCTCATGCAACTGAAATCCCTTTAACTGAACCCTCGTGCAACTCAACCCCCGTGCAACTCAAACCCATTTAACTAAACCCCCGTGTATCTGAACCCCTATGTAACTGAACCCCCGTGCAACTGAACCCCCGTATAACAGAACCCCCGTGCAACTGAACCTCCGTGCAACTGAACCCCTGTGCAACTGAACCCTCGTGCTACTGAACCCTCGTGTAACTCAACCACCGTACTTACATTGGGTAAAACACAATAGGGTTATGAAACATAGTTATTTAACTATGGTATAGTTATTTAACCATTAAACTGTTTTAAATAAAATGGCAGTCCCAAAATTTAGATCGGTTGTATTTGGGGGAAAAATAGGTTGGGGTGGAAGCCCTCCAATCGCTTTTAACTCTGAAAAAGTGCACTGGAAATTTTGATTTCCAAACGAGTGAGCCCCCCCCCCCCCAAAGTTCATACATAACTTTTTTCTACAAAGACCTTATGTGTTAGCAATGAGCAACTAGCTTAACTTACAGCCCTTGCCCTAGATGCTGCTGGTGGGGTTGTTAACCCCAAAGGCATGGTTATTTGATCTTCAGACTATTTTGAACAAAATGTTTATTTTTATTTTGATCGGATGTATTGGGGGGGGGGGATGTCGGTTAAGAGGGAAAGGCTGATTTTCCTGTGATTACCTTTGATTCTTCGAAATTGAACTTGAACTTTCAATTTCCAATCGAATGAGCCTCCTTCAAGGTTTTAGCGATCATCCCTTCTATAAAAACCTTACATTTTAACAATTGGTAACTTGCAATAACATACAGATTGCTGATACAGGTGTATCAGCAATTTTTTTTGGAGCAGCTTAGCGTATCAAGATGAAACTTCTGGGGTATCTACCTGCTACTACTGCTATTAATACCGCTACTACTACTACTAATTCAACACTATTATTACTTCTACTGCTCCTACTACGACCTCTGCTACTATTAAACTAGCACTAATAAGGCTACGCATGTCAAGTTGAAAATTTGACAGGATGAGGTATTTGAGGTAGAACTTGAACTAAATCAGAAGACACTATGTGCATGCAGATTTTCAAAATGGCATATCTCAAAAAGGGATTTGTGCATTAAGTTGGAACTTTCAGAGAGTGCTTAAAGGGAAAGTCAATTCACCAAAAGGAAATATGTGCACGTTCAGGCCTGGATTTACCCCTAGGTCCCTAGGCCTGGACCTAGAAGCACATAATGCAAGCGGGAGCAATAAATTATCACTGAGTAATTTTTTCCTGACAAAAACTGGACTGATGTGATTTATCGTCGCCAGGTGCACTCTACCGCTACGCTGCCTATTCACAAAAAAATGACTTTAAAACAACACAGGAATTCCATGGTCACTTATAAACTGTCAGATGTCTCCCAAGAATGGTAGCTGAGAGTTCGGTATTACCCCTCTCTTTCATCACTTTTCGCTCATCAGTTGTGTTCTGTTAACACACAGTTACATGGTTACATGGTTACACATAGTTACAGTTACACGGGAGTTCAGTTACACGGCGGTTTAGTTAAATGGGGTTCAGTTGCACGGGGGTTGAGTTGCACGAGGGTTCAGTTAAAGGGGGTTTAGTTGCATGAGGGTTCAGTTGCACGAGGGTTCAGTTGCACGGGGGTTCAGTTGCACGGGGGTTCGGTTATACGGGGGTTCAGTTGCACGGGGGTTCAGTTACATGGGGGTTCAGTTACACGGGGGTTTAATTAAATGGGGTTCAGTTGCACGGGGGTTGAGTTGCACGAGGGTTCAGTTGTATGAGGGTTCAGTAGCACGAGGGTTCAGTTGCACGGGGATTCAGTTGCACGGGGGTTCAGTTGCACGGGAGTTCAGTTGCACGGGGGTTCAGTTGCACGGGGGTTCGGTTATACGGGGGTTCAGTTACAATGGAACTGTTTGTGAAATGAATGGGCTTGGAAGGAGGGCTGCTTGCCCCCCAATCTCTTTTGACTCTTAAAAATGGTACTAGAACTTCTGGATTTAGTTCAACATCCGCCTAAATATTCCTTGAAAGTTTCGCCTTAATACTCTTAGCTAGCGTAGTAGCAATAGTTGTAGTAGCATTAGCAGCAGTATGCTCATAGCACCTTTGGTTTATTCAACGTCCCCATCAACATACGCTGAAAGTTTGAACTTAATACCATGAACCGTCCCTGAAGCATTTCTTATGCGTCCTATTAACAGCCTGTGAGGAAATAGTGCTTCAAATTAGTTCCATACAGTTTCAATCTTTCCAAATTCTTCACCTTAATACCCTTAATATTTTTTTACCAACGGTAGTAGTAGTAGCAGCAGAATTCATAGTAATAGCATTAGCTTTAGTGGCAGTAGTAGTAGTAGAAGTAGTAATAGTAGTAGCAGCAGTAATAGTATGAGTAGAGGCAGTAGCAATTGGATGCAAATATTTTCTTTTGGTTAGTTCAATATCCCCACAACAAGCCCTGTTAGTTTCAACTTCCCACACCAACTGTTCCAATGATATTGCACTTACGCTCTTTTGACAACCTGAACACAGAAGGCGTGTTGTGATTAAGTTCACCCCCCCTCTCCTACAAAGAATTCTTGAAAGTTTCACCCTCATACTTTTAGGCATAGTTGTAAGAGCAATCATAGTAGTAGTCCTTGTATTACTAGCATAAGTACTAATAGTAACAGTGGTAGTACTAGTAGCAGCAGCAGTATTAACAGTATTAACGTATTAACACAATTTTAATTAGATCCATTTGGGGAAGAGGGTGTCAGGTAGGGGGGGGGGCTAGTTTCCCTCCATCACTTTTGACTCTTAAAAGAGAACTAGAACTTTAAATTTTTAATCAAATAAGCCTCCTCTAAAGTTTAAAAAAAAACACCCCTATAATAAAAAGCATATATGCCCCTGTGGAACAGCTTAAAGTCCCTGCCCCCAAACTCTGGGAGGTAGTGTCGACCCCAAAGGCCTTGTTATGTGATCTTTGGACTGTTTTTGAATGAATGGCTATCTCAAAATTTCTATCGGATGCATCTGGGGAAAAAAGACCGTAAGGGGGTGGGCTAGTTGCCCTCCAACACTTTGAATCTTAAAAAGGGCACTAGAGCTCTGGATTTCAACTTCAATGAGCTCCCTCCAAAGTTTATATGACCACCCTTTGCATAAAAACATTATATGCCCCCAGGGCATAACTTACAACCCTTGCCCCGAGGGCTGTGGGGGAGGGAGTTGTAATCTTCCAATACACAGTTACTGGACATCTCAACTACGCTGAACAAAATGGCTATCTCAAAACTTTGATTGAATGTATTTGGGGAAATGATGAGCGTAGGGGATGAGGGGCTGGTTGCCCTCCTATCACTTTTGACTGTTAAAAAGGGCACTAGACGTTGCAATTTCCCATCGAAAGAGCCCCTTTCGAAGTTTCAACTCCTTCTTTACAAAGTGCCCTTGTCTAAAATAAAAAATGGAGGGGGAGGGTGTAGCTGCCCTCCATTAACTTTGAATCTTAAAAACGGACCTAGAACTTCTGATTACCAGTCCAATGAGCCCCCTCCGAAGTTTATACAACCACACTTTCCATAAAAACCTTATATTCTCCCAGGGCATAACTTACAACCCTTTCCCTGAGGGCTGTGGGGAGAGGGGTTGTCATCCACAAAGACATAATTTCCAGACCTTTCCAGTACGCTGAACAAAATGGGTATCTCAAAATTTTTATTGGATGTCTTTGGGGAAACGATGGGCATGGGGGGGGGGGTCTGGTTGCTCTCCAGTCACTTTCGACTATCAAAAAGGGCACTAGTCCTGTCAATTTCCAATCGAAAGAGCCTTTTTTGAAGTTTCTAGGACAACTACTTCTATACGAAGTGCCCTGGTCTAAAAAAAGGGCACTATACGAAGTGCCCTTTGCATAAAAACGTTATATGCCCCCAGGGCATAACTTACAACCCTTGCCCTGAGGGCTATGGGGGGAGGGGGTTGTCATCTTCCAATACACAATTACTGGACCTCTCAACTACCCTGAACAAAATAGCTATCTCAAAACTTTGGTTGCATCTATTTGGGGAAATGATGAGCGTAGGGGATGAGGGGCTGGTTGCCCTCCAATCACTTTCAACTTTCAAAAAGGGCACTATTCCTTTCAATTCCCAACCGAATGAGCCTTTTTTGAAGTTTCTAGGACAACTAGTTCTATACGAAGTGCCCTGGTCTAAAAAAAAAAAAAAAAAAAAAAAAAAAAAAAAAAAAAAAAAAAAAAAAAAAAAAAAAAAAAAAAAATATATATATATATATATATATATTATATATATATATATATATATATATATATATATATATATATATATATATATATATATATATATATATATATATATATATATATATATATATATATATATATATATATATATATGTTAACACCCAAGACGCAGAAAAAAATTCGATAAATTTGAAAGGAAGGGCATGGGCGTAGGCAGCATCTTTTCTAGGGGGGGGGCAGCAGATTCTGTGATGAAACGGGGAAGCTGAAGTTATATTGGCAGTTCAAAAAGCCTCACATCGTCAGCAAGTTCTATCTTACCTTTTAAAATATTTATTCATCAATAATCACCCAAAATCATAAATCATCAATTAGCTTCAGCATTAATCTTCTTGGATTGCTATACTCTTATTATCTTCTTGCAATACTATAATATAATAGAATCACTATCTTACTTCCAATTTCTAGAAAACATAAACACCATAAAGCGATTTGACAGAAATCACATTAAGGTTAGATAGCAGCTTCTTGTTCTAAGAATTGATGTATCTTTATATGAGACCAAAAATCCATTTTGAATATCGAAACGTAAATATCGATATCGGAAACGATGCTTGGAAATTTCTCTTTATTTTCAGCTTTTTCAACCACCTACTAGTGAACATCCAGCAAAAAAAAATTCAACATAAGAAAATTTCTCGTTAATATCTAGTTTAAATTAGAAGTTCTAGAGGGGGGGGGGCAGCTGCCCACCCCCCATCCCTACGCCCATGATGAAGGGCAAAGAAATTAAAAAATCTATTTCAGTTTCTTGGCTTTCAAGTTGCAAAATTTTTGTTTTTACAAGGAAATTTTTCTAAACGTAAAAAACTCCAAGATGTAGCGAGAAAACATGAGTTGCAGAACCTGTTTTTAAAGTATTTCTTCAAGGGAGAAAGGGGACACCACCCGTAAAAAAATATATATAAATAAAAGGTCTACAAGTTTCTTGAGATTAAAATGAGGTACTGGAATACGAACTAATCCTTAGTTCGAAGGTGGAAGTTTTAAGTTTCAATCCAAAGAATATTCGCATGCTATCTTTTCGATAAAGACAAATAAGCTTAATTTTTCACAAAATAAATTGCAACACTATTTCACGATACTTTTCTTTAAAAGAAAATCCTAAGTCACAGGAGCAGTACAGGATTTTAATTCGTGAGGACGGAAGTTCTTCAAAATAAGACAACAGAATTGTATGAAATCAATTGAAATTCTGAAGATAACCATAAAACCATGATATTTTGTAAACTTTGGCTCAGACTACCCCCTCAAAAAAAAAAAAAAAAAAAATATATATATTTGAAGGGGGATTTTGGCATTTTCCCTCCAGAGATCACAGATTCAACACTTTCATTTTAAATTTCCAAAGTCTTATAATTAAACCATAAGTCATGCTCTTATCTTAGGCTATGTGGTAACTCGCGGTATTTGACATCTCTTCGTTTTTTGCAGATCTCTTCGTCTTCGTTACATTTTTGCAGATTTTATTTTTTTACACATTGGGCAGTATTAATGCAAAAAAGCGCAACACTGTATGATAGTTCCAACAGTGTTGAACTAATAGTCAAACTAAAATGTCTTCTCAAATATGCATAAAATTGTTGCAGCGGCATAAAGAGGGTCTAGAAAACTTACCTGAACTAGCAGCTAGAGCCAACTCCCCTAATAAAACGAAAATAGAGAAAAAAAACACTTACTCTTTCAGTGGAAGCGGTAAGAAAAACAATAATCCATGAAAAAATGTTATGTTTCAACTCAACACTGAGCATGGTCATAAAACCCATTATCGAGGTGCAGAAAAACCAAGGGTAAAATAGGCCAGGATCTCTTAAGTTTGGAACTTTCCATAGCCCGATCACAAATACAAACACAGCAAATAATCCAACCTGAAATAGAAAAACAAAGAAAATACAATAAAACCACATTTTTAAATTAGACAATGCTTTAGATTAAGCACATTTAGACAGAAAGGTCATATCCCAAACTTATAGCAAAAGCTATATAGGATCTTGTATTAAGGAAAGTGGGGGGCGTATTTGGGGAAATAAGGCCAATTTTGAAAAAAGGCAGTTTGCAAAAATTAAGTGCAACTAGGCAAAAAATCGTTGAACTTTAGTGATTTTTTTTTGTGGGGGATGGGGGGGGGGGTGATCCTCCCACTCTGAAGCGCCTGAATTAGGGCATAGTCTCTAAGCTTATAGAAATCAAATGAAAAAAAAGCAATTCCTACACGTAAGTAAAGAGACCAAAATTTAAAATTACAACTTCAAATTAAAATTATTTAGGTTTTCCCTCACTAGCCAGAAATGTCAAGTTTGTAAAACGATATGTATAAAATTCTATCCCTAATGATGCATCTCCTTTCTCTATCTCCAAGGTTCATATTTCCTAAATTAATGAAATAATTACAATTCTTTTCTCTCAGTCTTTTGCAATATTTCATTTTCTTTCCTAATAGCTCCTTTCTCCGTCCCTATCCCTGACAGGGAAAAACTGCTTGCGTGACCTAAGGCTGGACTTTTCACCAGTTTTCCTAACTTAAGCTGTGACTGCTAACAGCGCTGCAGCGTGACCTTGATGAGTGGCACCCCTCAAAGAAATTATAGCCTAGTAAACGACACAGCATTGCACTGGATTCCCATTAATGGATAATTCTTTGGGTTTGGTCTGTTTTGATTTTTTTTTTTTTGGGGGGGGGGGGGGGGCTAAAAAACCTCTTCTCATAAAATTTGTAGGCATGAATATACAATGACTCGGGGGTTATACGCTTCAGACTGCATAATAAGGATTTCAACTCTTGTTGATAAAGAGCTTCGCCAAGAGTGGAAAACCATGTTATGACCAACATGTTGGTCAGGATTTCACGAAGCCTCCATTCATGCTGGAGGTCTTAGAGACTTCTTGCTGTCCAGTTCTAAGCCGGCTTAAGAGCTTTGCATGGACTTAAGAATATGTGTTGGTCCCCATCCTCCATTGGTTCTGGGACCATTGTTTTTCCTGATGCCATAATAATTTCAATGACATAAGGAATATGGAAATTGTAACTTGGAATGTTACAAAGTTAAAAAAAAAAACAGCTATCGTTTCGACATTTTGACAGACAGATTCAGACGCTTCGAACTGGACATTTAGGAATTTCAGATACTCGTATCACAGGAATAGGAAACATAAAATAAGGTGATATAGAATTTATTCACTCAGACAAGAAGGATGGCGTGCGTCGGCAGGGAGTAGTGCTCATGACTGAGAAGGAAGCTGCTAAGTCTTGTTTAGATTGGGATGGTATAAATAATAGAATGCTATTTGCTCATTTTATGACTTGACAAATGCCAGGTTTCAGTCATAGTAGTAGTTAGGCTTAAAAATAAAACGCTTAATATATATTTTTGCGACATTTATTGTAGTTAGTACAATCAATGAGATTTTGTTGTTGCATTTGACTTGCAAGTTTTTCTACAGTAGCTTGCATTTTTCTAGTAGAGACACGTAGTATTGCGCCTAAATGTATATCCGATAACCGAGAACAGTACCTGGTTTTTCCGATAATTCATGATTGAAAAAGTCTGCTCACAAATATATGTACTACCAAACATAGAAATTATTTGCTGAGAAAACCTTTTTAATTCCTTGTAGTTTTCAGAAGGGAAACTTCCATAGAAATTCACCAAGCTGTTTTTTTCCTTAAAAGCTATTTTAAGCGTGGTATCACTTTGAAAATCTATCACCTTGATTTGCAAATCACTTGGTACATTATCGATATTCACTGCGAAGGGGTTTCCAAAAATATCCATCTTACGTGAGATCTTTTCTGAAATCAGCAAACCGTTGGTCAAACTCAGTTTGAAGTTGAATTAATGCACTTTTCATTTCAGTATTTTGCCAAACAAGATTTATACCAGCTTCTTCTAATGCTTTCTTGCAATTTGGAAGATGATCGAGCTTTCTTTCGTCGATATGCTTGATAAATAATGTTAGTTTCATTTCAAATGCCTTACCATCTGAATACATCTGGCATATCAATTTATTTTTTCCTTGTAAACGTGTGTTGAGTAGATTCAGTTCTGAAGTCAAATCAGTTAAAAACCCAAGATCTACAACCCACTGTTTGTTGTAAATTTCGGGTATTACCTTTCCTTTAGTCTCCATGAAATTACAAATTTCTTTCTTTAAATTAAAAAATCGTTCAAGTACTGCTCCTCGGCTCCACTGCTCACAGTAATACATCACGTCACAATATTCAGCTTCCACCTCTTCCAAAAATTTTTTAAACTGGCGATGAACAAGCCCATTTTTTCTTACAAAATTAATAGCAGATATAACGGTATCCATTATTTCTTTCCACGATAAAACCTTGCAACACAATGCTTCCTGATGAACAATGCAGTGAAATGTATATGGAAATTCAGAAGTTTATAAGTTTGCTGTTGACTCTTCTAACGATACCCTTATTACAACCGCTCATGTTTTTCCCGCCGTCCGTAGTGATACTGATCAATTTTTTCCAGCACAAGCCACATGAAACAAGAGCTTGTTCCAAGTGGTGAAATAAATCTTCTCCCTTTGTAGTTCCATCAAGACCGCATATTTTAAATAGTTCCTCATATACATGACAGTTTTCATCAATACCTCGTACAAATATTAGGAATTGTACCGTATCCGACACATCTGTACTTTCGTCAATCGCAAGAGAGAAGTACGTAAAAGACTGTGCTTTATCCTTAAGCTGTTCACACAAGTTAGTACCCAAGTCTTCGGTGCGACGGGTGCAAGTTCTAGCAGAGAGACTAATGTTTTAATTTTTTTTTTTTTCCTAGCATACTTCCTCCGCAATAGCCAAGACACAGTCTTTTACAAATTTGCTGTCAGTAAATGGGCGACCATGCTTGGCTATTATTTCTGCCACTTTGTAGCTGGCATGTACAGCTGATTCGCTTTGGTCTAGCACAACATTAAAGATTTTCTGCTGATTTTTGAGTGAGGATTTCAAGTTAATGATTTTGTTTTTCCGAAATTCACCTTCAAGACAGTCAAATTTACTTTTATGCTCAGCATCATAATGTCACTTCAATTTATATTCCTTTACTACGGAAACACTCTTGGCAGATTAGACACAAAGGTTTTTCCTCAACTTCAATAAAAAAAAAAAACATAAATTTGTCCATGCTTCATTAAAAATCCGTCTTTCGTCAACATTCTTCCTTTTTTTAGAAGCCATATTGGGTGTATAAATCTACAAAACAAGAAATAAAATATATGAATATCTATTTGTTTTTATGGATAGCGAATATTTTTATACAAAAACAGAAAATCGCAGAACTTATGTCAACTATACAGAAAGTTGGGAAGTGTGGTATATACGTGGAGTTTTTCCTTAAATATTAAAAAAATCATATCAAATCGTTGACTAAAGAATTGGTTTGTAAATTAAATGAAACCCCATAGGGGTAGAGTTTAAATTTCTCCGAGGGGGGCAAGCCCTTACACCAAAAACAAAGCAACATAAAAACTGTGTTTGCCTTAGAGAAGATGTGGGTCAGAGGGACGTGCATTTTGACATGTTGTTTTATCTCGTAACTCTCTTAAATTCAGAACAGAGTTTCGGGTTAGAAGTTTAGGAAGTTTTTAGGAAGTGTTTTTTTCATCAGAGATGAGGTAAAGAAAAAATTTTGGTTGTGTCTGAACAAAAATCCGAAGTACAACATCGAGACCCCTTGAGCAAGAATAAAATAAAAACTTTAAAATTTTAACACTGTATTAAAGGCTTCTTTGGCCTTCTTCTGAAAATAGCTAGATGCTTTAAGCCTAAGATTAAAATTATTATATGAATAGAATCTCGCCATTAATTTACGAAAAAATTTCTGTTTTGACTGAACCTGTCCCAAATTTCCTCTCGACGTTAAGCCATGAATAATTGGTACTCACCAATACAAAGTCGAATACAAAGAGTTCCTTCATTTCTAGGGTTCTAACGCATGCTACATCTAATGGGATAGTGAAAACGTATTCATCCGAACTTGAGCTCGCTTGATGAACTCGTCTGTGAGTTTGTTGAAGTCTACGCTTTCTAGGACTTCCCTGTGCATTGACAAAAACAGCTAAATGATTCAGTCTTTCCTGGGTCATGGTTGACCGAAGATATGTTTTTAGCCTTCGAAGGCCTGAAAAAGATCTTTCCGAAGTACAGTTTGAAACTGGCATACACAACACTATCCTAATTAACTTCACCATCTGGTGAGCAACTTTGGCAAGAGAATCATTTTCTTTTAGAAAACTGACAACAACATCAAATTTCTGGATCTCCTTTTTGTTCGCTTTAGCTTGATCAAGGAGTATGTCTCGGTGCAGCTGCAACTGGTCGTAGTCCTCAAAATCGTCTTTATAGAAGTTTTGCACGTACGAAACGTCAGATAGACCTATGACGAACTCTTCTACTTTAGAGAGATGTTGAGTTGTTTGGCTTGGTTCAAATCTTGTAGTCAAGCCCATCAGTATGCATTCGATAGCTTCATAGAAAACTTGGCGATAAGTATCTTCAGGCTTAGATGGATGGTAATAAGCACCGCTTCCATTAAAACGACTAGGAACTTTGCGTTTTCTCGGGAGCTTTGGTTCATTGAGACTCAGAATGTTTGCACATGAGACAGCTGCCTCCCATAGCAGTTTAAAGCGATGTTCATTCCTCATACCCTTCAAGACCTTACGGAGGCAATCAATTATTTCCTCTGCCTCTCTTAAGTGGAGCTGTACTCTTTGAAGTGCAGTATTGGAGTCTTCTACTGCATTAAAGATAATGCGAAGAATTTCTAGCTTGAAGAATGTATCAAAGTTGGTAAAGGTCTCAACAAATCCATCAGCTTCGGCTGTCTGTTTACGGTTCTCTGGGTGGTTGCTGAAGTTCTCAAGCCAGTGGATTATTTCGGAGTAATTGCTAGTGATTGCCGTGATAGAGGGCTTTCTTAAGATCTACCTAGTTGGACAGAATGGTCGGAGTGCCGCCCCTTCATCCAGCTTTACGCTGTTGAAACTTGACATCCTTTTCGGGGAGCCTCTAACAAAAGCAATAAATCTCTGGACCATGTTCACGACATTCCTCATATTTATGTTAGTTTCCACCGCATCCTGAGCAACCAGGTTCAGACTGTGAGCACGGCAATGTACATATAAGGCTCTTCCCTCCTAGGCCTTCACCAGAGACTGTAGACCCCTTTCGCTCCCAGACATGTTAGCAGCGCCGTCGTAGGATTGTCCACGATAATTTTGTAACAAAAGACCGAAACGACAAAGGATATCCATCAAGCACTTAAATAGTGTTTCACTCTCTGTGTTTTCAGTTACATAAAATCCAAAAAACTTTCGCTTATGTCGAGGATGTCATCAACAGTTCTAAGACAAACAGAAATCTGTTCTTTACAGGATACATCAGCGGTTTCGTCAAGCATCACTCCAAAATACTTGTACTTTTTCACTTGATCAATGAGGAGCCTAAGTGTAGCATGACACATATCCTCTTATATTTCATTTTGAATGTCAGATGACCACCACTTGTACTTTTCTGGTCTGACAAGCCACTTTTCTAAAACCGGAACATCCTTTGCCCTTAGTTCAAGAAGGCGTCGGAAGTTCGAAGACTCTTCTTGCTTACCTCTTATAGGTATTCCTTGTGAGGCAAGGTACTTTAAAGACGAGAATATGAGCTTCAGAACTTTGCGAGAGTCATGCGATTCTTGCTTGTGGTGGGCACTTAGCTGTTGACTCACGTCATTACCACGGTGCAAAGAGTCTGTGGTTGCGATAGCTGCTTTGTGAAATCCCGAAGCTTCGTGCGACTTAAAGCGACGAAGCGCCTTTTTCCAGTTGCTGAACCCTTTCGTTACGAATGTGTCAAAGGAGTCTTTATCGCAAGAAGTCTTTGGAAGGGACATTTTCATATTCACTGATTCTGTGCAGACTGTACACACAACACCGTTCTTAGTCGTGTCAAGTCGTAACCATTGGTACTTTTCAGTCCAGCTAGCTTGAAATGTTCTGCCCTTCGTAGTACTATTACTACCGACATCGCTGACACTGACTGTATCAGCTACACTAGACACATTACTACTACTAGAGCTACCTTGGTCATTTGCTTTCTCATTTACATCACTAGCTCGAACATTACCACTAAAACTACAAGTGCTCGGTTGTTCGTTTATCTGTCCTGTTTCGGTACCAACATGTGAGTTCCCATCTGTAAACTCGGTTCTGTCTTTAGAGTTCTTAGCCAAAAAATAGTGTTCTATTCTTTTCATTGTTTAAGTTTTCGCCTCTGTTTCTTTCACTACAGTCCGTTCAAGTTCAAAATGATCACTGAGCACTGACGGTTTCGCAAGCAGATCCTACCCTTCATTTTCACTTTCGTTCACTTTCCAGGAAAAGGGGGCACATGCCAAATCAAGATTAAATTTGAAGCCTAATTATGGCTGTAACTGTCAAAATCGCCAGGTTCTTTTTCTGCTCGCCAGGAAGGAAAAGAAACTGATTTGCATGATCAGTCAAAAGAATCAGTTTAAAGACTGAGAAGATAACTGTGAAGTCTGCTTGTCCTAATAATCTGAACGTTACAGGAGAGAATACGAAATTTATTGGGGGGGGGGGTGAGCCCCCGGGCTTCACCCGGAGGGGGCCTTGGCCCCCCCCCCCCATACTCTACGCCTATGTGAAACCCCATTATCAGAAGAATAGAATCTGATTTTTCCAGATTTTTGACTTCTCAACTAAAGAAAAAAAGGAGAGCCCCTGCATGTACCAGTTGTCCTACTAAACACCAGGGAGTGGCACATACAGAAACATGGGATGATACACAGTGGGTCACGATACAAACCATTCATTTGTTATGAAAAAAAGGGCTAAAAATCACTTTTATGATTCAAAAATTGACATCAAATAACTAAAATCAAGCACATTTTCACCAAACATTAACTACAAGTTTGTGAACAAGAAATACGAAGATGTCCTTGAGGCAGTACCAGGGGCAGGAACAGGGCGTAACAATTTTTGAGTATATCTTCTCTAAGGTAAAAGATAGAGTCCTCTTGGTCTGATCACTTCCATTTTTGAGGTCTGGCCATACAAATGACATTTACTTTGGTACTGTTCTCTGTTTTTTTTTTCACAATAAAACCAGGGTAAAATCTTCCCACAATACTATTTTAAAAATTCACCAACATTGATGTAGCTAAATACTTCTTCATTCACGTCCTCCTCATCAGAAGAACCAGCTTTAAAAGAATTAACAATTTCATTTTCCAGGACATTTTCGTCTTCACTGTCAAACTCTATGTAGTTTTTCTTTGTGTAGGTGTTTTTACTGGTTCTAGGTGTTTACCCCCCACACCGCAGAAAATACCCCTCCCCCTCCCCGAGAAAAAATACCCCCCGTAGAAAATACCCTCTTCGGAAAACATTGGCCAACGCAGGCCACCATTTTTACCTTTAGCAGCTATCTCATCAACTACTTTGGTGATCTTTGCTTTCTTGGTTTGCTGTTTACTTTTCTTCTTTTTCAAGCTGAAGTTTGACAGGGAATTAGTCAGAACTTGAAGTTCCTGAGACATTGTATCTATGCTCCTTTGACAACCTGTATGTACTTAAAGCCTTTTGAAAAAAATTACCTTCAGAAGAAAAAAAAATTACCCTCGATTTTGTAGATATGTGTCATCTGGTACATACTGGAATATCTCTAAGTGTGTATAAATTTTTCCTGTCCCACCATATACCAGATGAAACCCATCTACAGAATCAAGCGTTATTTTTTTCTCCTGAATATTTTGCCACAAGATGGTCACATAACATCACCAGATAGTTTGGCTTTCATTTGGTACCACAAGCATAAAATTTTACTGAACTAAAAAAGAATAAACAAAGAAAATGCAATGGAAAAATGGATTTTTGGGTTATTTCCCAAAGTTTGAGGTAGGTTTACTCAAAAACAAAACTAGAACATACCAAAATAATTGATCTGGATGGTTGAACATCAAATTAACTATACTAGATGGCGTTTACGTATTTTTTCGGGAAGGCTAGAGGGCAGAATATTAGATGGCGATATGGATGCCAGCAACTACTTAGTTTTACTTCAAAATCAACGGACTCTGTCTCGGCCTTGACTTCTTTTCACTCCGTCGGGTATCGGTATGGTGTGTAATATGGTCTGTCAGGTACGTTATGGCGAGAATCCTGCGGGCCGCACCAAGACACCTCGCGGGGCGCTGGTTGCCGACCCATTGCGTAGAAGATGGAGAAAATAATTTTAGGAAAATAGTTTGTGAAGTCGCTGATGTTGTCTTAAGGAAGAATGCTAGCAGCACAGCTAGGAATATTAGTGAAAATATTATATGTTTAATACAGAGGAGGAGGGGTTTGTATACGACTTATTTAAGTGACAGATAAGATGAAAATAAAATAAATGTAGAGAAAGTAAAGAAGGCACTAAAATATGAATTAAGGAGGTGTGAAGTGGAGGCCATGGGTAAAATTGCTAAAGATCTGGAAGATGTTGCTATACGGCATAATAACAATAACTGTGCTGACATATTTATAAATAGAGAGGGAATAGTCAATGCGGACTTGTCCCAGTTAAAGATAGGAACGGGGCCACAAGTAGTGATAAGGAAAGAGTTAAAGACAAATCGGCAGAACATTTTAAGAATGTATTAAACCATGATAGAGTTACAGAGAAAAGAATGGAGAAGTTTCGACACTTTGGATGTGAAGTAAGACTTATTTTGTGAGGAAGAATTATTCACAGTACTAAAATGATTCAAAAATGATATGGCCCCAGGTGCTAATATTGTTGTAAATGTGTTTTTGAAATACGGCGGTTATGAAGTTACAGATAAATTACTGAAGATTATGAATACTATCTTTGAAAAAGCGGAAGCACCTCGCGATTTTATGAGAACTTTAATTAAAACCTTCTACACGAAAGGTAATAAGAGCGAGCAAGGCAGTACCCAGTATTATACCCCCCCCCCCTGGATACGGCCTTGAGAATAAGTGTAGTAATTACAGAGGAATTAGCTTGGTTTCGGTTCGAAGCAAATTACATAGTACGATAATGCTTTTTAGACTTGGAGATGCTGTAGATAAAGTTTTAAGAGAAGAACAGTGTGATTATAGGAAAAGGAGAGGATCCTTCGACCAAATTTTCAATCTTTGATTCATAATTGAAAAGTACCAGAGTCAGCAAACTGCTTTAGTTTCTAGTTTTATAGTTTATGAGCAAATGTTTGATTCGGCTAGTAGAAGAGCTTTAGCGAAGGTCCTATCCATGTATAGTATACCAGATAAATGGTGGCCGGCGTTTACCCCCCCCCCCCGGTAATTATACCCCCAGAAAATGCCCCCCCCCCCCCACCCGTGGAAAATAAGGCTTTCCAAATTGAGAATTTTATTTGAGCTTTATTTTTTTAATTTCCGTAGGGGGAAGGAATTTTGGTACTTGTGCATTATGCGCCACTCACTCAAGTTTACGCTGTGTAAAATTCGAGAACACACCGGTTTTTTTCGTTAGTTTCTTCGTTACTTTAGAAATAAATTTGGGCTATAAATTTCCACATTAGGAAGGGGGATGGGGGTAAAGTATAGCAGATCTGCTCGCAAAATGTGTTTGGTGCAATTATTCTGCATATTGGATAGATAGATAGATATGTGTATTTTAAAGCCAAATATGCGGCCATGACCATGCCTTTCATAACACAAATGAAAGGCACAAATAACAAAAACTTTGATCAGCGATCATCATAAAACACTTAAATGAAACACTACATTAACCTAATTATAGTACTTAATACTAGAAAAAACGATCATTGAAAAAAAAAAACGATTAACGCTTGGAAAAAACACTTAAATGCAACATTACATTTACTTAATACTGAGATTTTTTTTTTTTTTTTTTTTTTTTTTTTTTTTTTTTTTTTTTTTTTTTTTTTTTAGTCAACAAAATTTCCAGATACCTCGCTATTTTTTTGTAATTTTTAAGTGGCCATATACCAAGAAAAATTGTTTTCTGACTTCAAACTGTCCAATTATATATTTCCCATATATTCTGTCACTTGTCTTTGTCTTGTCTCGCACTAAGCTGAAAAATTTATTCCTAAAGTAACGAAGAAACTAACAAAAAAAAAACGGTGTGTTCTCGAATTTTACACAGCGTAAACTTGAGTGAGTGGCGCATAATACACAAATACCAAAATTCCTTCCCCCTACGGAAATTAAAAAAATAAAGCTCAAATAAAATTCTCAAATTTGAAAAGCATTATTTCCCACGGGGGGGGGGGGGAGGGTATTGTTCGCGGGGGGTAGGGGGTATTTTCTGAGAGGGGGGGTATTTTCCGGGGGGCAATCGCCGGGGAGGAGGGTAAACGCCTAAAATACCAGATAAATACATTAAAGTGATTGGCGCTATGTAAGAGAATAACATTGCTGCGAATAAGGCAGGAAATGAGGTTAGTAACTGGTTTCGTATTAAATCAGGAGTTAAGCAGGGTTGCGTTCTATCCCCATTTATATGGATCATTATCATGGAATTTGTCATAAGGAGCACAGTAAAGGCAATGGGAGAATACGGAGTCAATTTGGGAAATAAAACTCTCATAGACTTAGAATATGCTGATTATTTAAGCATCCTAGATGAAAATATTAGCAAAATTAATATATTTTTGGAGGCTTTGCGGTGCAAGACCTGAAAGTTAAAGTTTGGAAAACTGAGACGCTCGGACTAGGAATAAGTGAAGGTAAAGAGGTGATTTTGGGCAACAAAGAGATCGATCAAGTGGACAGCAACACTTACCTAGATAGTATTATTAGTAAAGACGGTGGAAGCAGTGAAGATGTTATAAGTAGAATAGCCAAGGCCCAGGGCGCTTTTTTCGCAGTTGAAAAAAGCTTGCAAGAATAGGAAGATAAGTCTGCGAACCAATATCTGAATATTGGAAGCTACAGTGATGACAGTCGTCCAGTATAGTTCTGAAGCGTAGGCACTCTGAAGGACGGATGAGGACTTGCGTGATGTTTTCCAGAGAAGTTGCCTACGGATTGTTTTGGGTATCTGACTGACTGACCGTATCTCAATCATTAAACTGTAAGAAAAATTTGGGTTATCCCGCTTTCTAGAGATACAACGAGAGAACGGTTAAGATAGTTAGGACACGTTCTGTGGATAAAGGATGACAGAATGCCAAAAGTCGTCCTTGTCGGTTAACCATCTAGGCCCCCCTCCGATTCGGGGACAAGCAGGTCATCCCCAAATGGGGTGAGAGGATATCGCAAGGAAAGATTTAAGGGAAATGGTCTTCTTGGGAGGGTGTAAAGAGGGACGCTTAGAACAGATTGGAATGGAGAAGGAGAGTGCGTAGCTGTGTTGGCCTCAGACTGTGTTGTGCTAGAGTGACTTGTTAGAAGTAGTAATAGCAGCAGAAGTAATTGTTGTCCAGCATTGTCTTTCTTTATCCCATACAAGCCTGGCTTTACAGGGTCAGATACTGCTCTATTATATTGCTTTTGTTTCAAATACTTAGCATAATTGCTGAGCTATATTGAATCAAAAATTAATTTAAAAACATATATAGTTAGAAATAAAAAAAGTCTATCACTATAGCCTAATATTTTGGTAGTGCTTCTACTTTTTAGATAGATCTAGAAATAGCCCAAGGTTGATGAAAAAAGTGTGAAAATATACTGTAATCCAAAAATCTCTTTTTTTTGTTACCAATCATCAATCAACTTTCAACAAGAAGATAGTTGAGAAATTGAGGGGATAACAGATCCATAAAAAACGAAATAAAACCTGTAAAATTTTTGTGGTGTCTTCAATAGTGTGCTCGCCAGCATGAATGAAACAATTATACCCAACTGAGGCCATAAATCCAGCCAGAGCTTGACACAAGAGAGAGCATTCGCCAACAGTGAAGCTCTTCCAGTAATATTTCATGGTTTCCCTCAACACTGTGATGAAACAAAAACATGTGAATAGCATCAATATACCAACGGAAAAACCTGAAAATAAAAATGAGGTCCAGTGCCGTTAAAATGGAGTTTATACTTGAGAAAAAGATTTATCAATTAACTGAGAAATATCATATTATCTACTGTAAAAAAAAGAAGCTTATACCCTTTGAAACGTATTTGAAGTCATGAAACAAGAAGAGTACTGGTGGACAAGGGTGCCCACAAAATTTTCAGGTGGGGAGGGCAGACACCAGAATAGCGGTGGTGGGTGGGGGCACAGAAATATACTTCAGGATATTTTTTTTTGAATAGTTTTATTTTTAAATACATTTAGAAAAAATATTTCAAATAAAAAGAGTTACTAACTTTGCATCCAAAATGAAACAAAACTAGACAAATTTTAAAATTTTAATTCCTGGAAAGTTCATTCATCAGTTCTAGGTCAACAGATTTACAACATACCCTAGTTTAAACTCATTAATGTTTCCTCTAATACACCCTAAGTTCTAGACTTGTTTTTATCCTTTTACTCTCCCGTCATACAATAGCATATACAAACGGAGGGGAAGTGGATGGGTGGCATATATCTTTAAGTTCATGCTCCTCCAAAATCTTGGGATTTGAACGGTATTTTTATTCTTCCTTGTGTGCATATTTCGTCTAGCTTACATATGTTCCGCAATTTTTTTAATCAATGCCCTACCTCGTTGACCGATCATAACTAGTTGTCTGTCCCCAATCTGTCCCAGGTTGCGTGAAAAACATTATAATTTGGTCAGTCTACCGTTTTCTCCATAAAAAAGGTCGTGGTAACGAGCCATAAGCAAAGAGGGATTTGTGCAAACAAGTGAAAGTCTAAAAACGAAAATTTGAAAACAAACGCACGAAAAAAAATCTACACTTCTTGCTGACACCAAATATGTGGAGCCTATTGATTTTCAGATACAGAGGAAAAAAAAAAAAAAAACTAAAAGAGAGGGGCATCACCAAACTGAAATTCTTTTAAAACATTACCAAGGAAAATGAAACACTTTGGTGGCAATCAAATGGTAGCAATGCAAAACTCTATTGTACCTATGTTAGCAACAGTGGTTTGACCTCTAATTGGACAAAAGGGCCCAAGGATTGTATTCAAGTAGTATAAAGGATTGTATTCAAGTAGCGTAAGGACCTTTGTATTCAAGTATTGTCGTTAATCCTTAGACTAAAATTTCTTATTTCTCGTGTCACGGGTGCTAGGTTTTTTTTTTTTTTTTTTTTTTTTTTTTTTTTTTTTTTTTTTTTTTTTTTTTTTACCAGGGTTGATTGTATTGAGCAGAGGTAGTAAAACTTTCGAAGATATGTCTGTCCAACGGAAATCGAAAGTTTTGGCCTCCTTTTAAAAGTAAAAAATTATAGGAGGGCAAATACGGTAATAGGCGTGCCCCCCCCGAAAAATACCAGTCCACCAAAAAAATCCCCCTGCATAATCCCCCCCCCTACAATAAATTCCCCAAAATACAAAATTGAGCAGCCACAAAGAAAGTGCGAAATGGTTATTTCAAAATTCCATTTGGATGTAGGCTCCAGGGGAAAAAGGGATTAAATGACCGAATGAGCCCTATCCTGGTCTTCTAGGACCCGTGGGTTGATATAATCATCCCTAAGAGAAAAAAAAACACACACACACATCTGTGACCTTTGTGGCAAAAAGACAAAATTTCGAATTTTTATAAATGGGAGCTATAAACCTTCACGGTAGGGATCTCTGATCGTTTTATAGTTAGGGAGAGGGACATATGCCTCAAAGGGTGCATTTTAATGCAAAAACATTCGAACTCGCATTGAGCATGCTTAGAAATACAGAAGTATGTCTAAGAAAGGGAAGGTGGAGGTAAAAATGGATATCTCTCTCTTGATTTCAGGAAATATTTCTGGTCTACGCCGTTATTAAGAAAGTAAAGAGCACCAATAAATGCCAAAACGAGCAGAATTTATTTCGCATAGGAGGGGGATTATCCCCTTCTCGTCCCCAAACTCCCCAATATGGTCGTAGGAACTTTAGAGGATGCTCAGTTGATCGGAAATTCAGAGTTTGAGTCCTCTTTTAAAGTCAAAAGTAATTAGAGACCAACCAGCTCCTGTCCTAAAACCGCTTTTGATATCTTGTCCTTTAGTTACCATACTTTTTCTGTGACAGCTCAATTTTTCGTGTGAACTTTTCGATGGGGGGAATTTTCCGTGGGTTATCCACGAAGGGAATTTCTGGGGAAACGCTAGCTCCCGGCAAATATTCCCCAAGTGCCATTTTTATGCATGGGGCCTATCAAAGTCAAACTTGATGTCGTGTCAAAATTTTAAGGTGGCCAAAACAGAAAGGTCAAAATCCAACAAGTATGTCTCTGACGGTAACGCAACCTGCATTATAAGAGATACCAGAAACTAATCAAATTGTGAAATCAATTTGGTCATTAACGATGCCATGAAAAGAACGGAAAACTTATATTTAGAGTAATTCTGAACATGACGTTTAAAAAAGGGATATAAGTTAAGTAAATAAAAGAACCTTCTTTTAAGTCATGATTGCAGCATCCGCTGCAATCTGGTTAACAACAAACTCTAGCCCAAAGTAACCAACAATTTCAAAAAAGAGCTTTGAAAAAAAAGCAAAAAAAAAACAACTCACAATTAGATTAAAGAGCAAAGTTGAAACTAACAACAGAGATAAACTATTCAGTTATAGAGGGGGTCTGTTACCCCCAAGACGCGCGCTCTACTCTTTACATTGAGTTTCAGCAAATCTAAGATACTAATTATGTACCCAATTACGCAAAACCAACCCTGTGGTAGCACAGTGGATTGATGCTCTACTTAGCAATACAGGGCCCAGGATGCAATTCCAGCTGCTGCAAGGTTCAGGGACAGACTTGCCATCTTTCCCTGTAAACAGATCCAGCAACTGAAATTTCAAATCGACACCCTATGAGCCATAGACGTCTGCAAAGGTTCTTCATCTTTTATAAACAATATATGCTAAGCTTAGAATAGCTGAACTTCAAATCAATCGAGATGAGTGTTACAGAGAATCTTGTTCCGAGAAAACTGAAAAACAAATCAACAAAAATGATCACAAAAAAATTATGCTCATGCAAAGTTTGGAAAAAAAAATCCGTTCCCAGAAGTTAAGGAAGCCCAGTTTCAAATAAAAGTAAGTGAGTATCATCTGGAACCTAATGCACAAGCTATAATTATGCAAAAGGGCGGAGCCCTTATAGTTCAAGAGGGGCACTGCGAAGAAAATGACTATAACAGAGAATTCTATGTGCAACAAGAAAACGCATTTCACGAAACCTACACATTTGATATTACTAAACCTTTAGGTTTTTCTAAATTTACCTACCTTGGATCTAGAAAAAAAGACAAAATTAACATTGCAGTTAAATTCGTGCCGAAAAATAATGAACCAGCTAAATACCATCTATGCGAAACTTGTTTAATGGACTTAGCTGAAATGAGGCACAAACACAAGGAGAATTCGCTTTACTTCACTATAAATGATATTTATGAGATAGAGAGCCTATTTATCTACATTATGGAATATCAGGAAGGGTATTTAGATTTACCCACTTATATAAGTAAAGTCGGTCCCTTGCCAGAAAGGAATGCATATACACTGTCTAAAAGATTAAGTAAAGCTGCTCAAGTCCTGAAAATTGCGATTTCACCAGAGAACATACTGATAAACAAAATTACTGAAGACATAAAAATTAACGAAACAACTGAATTTCGCAGCTTTTTGCAAAACCATCAAAGAATATGCAAAGAACCCAAGTGCATTTTCCAGACGCGCAAAAGAAAGAACTCCGAGGAAGATATTGTTTGGTCCTTGGGATTGAATTTGGCTCTAATACTCGGACTCACTGACTTGGAAGATGAGCAAATTAGAAAACTGGGTTTAGTGCTGTCTGGAGAAGAAGTCTAAAAACCGCATCTCCTTACCCGAAATCTCACACCATCATTGGTTTGCAAACTTGGGATCAAGATCCTTCATTCAATCTATACCTTTACTTTCTCCTTTCTATTTTCAGATATAGATTCTGTTATATATCTACATCAGTATGATTTTCAGACGCAGTGCCAAAAATAGAAGAGGTGGCCCGGGGTTCAATCCCAGCAGTACAGGGCCTGTAATTGGATTGTGAACATGTGCTAACCTTTCCAAATGATCAAAAACAGAAGAAAAGGGAACAGATCAGCTTAATAAATCTGAAATCGTACAAAATTTGAGGTTGAGCTGTGAAAACAAAAGAAGAAACATCCAACAAAGCAAAATGGAGAAATTAAACAAAATTTGCAATTCTACTGTTTTTGAATTTTGTAACAAAAAATTGCAAGGTCGTATTTTCTTTTTAATAATAAAAATAAAGCCTCTGGCGGCTAGCGTTTATGGCGCACCTTAGTAAGGTATTTTGTAAAACAATTGCAAGGACCCCAACCTTTGTCAATTTATAGAGGACGCTCAAGACACCTAAGTCATTCTTTAAATAGACTCCGTTTAAGTGGGGTTGAAATGCTTCGTTCATAAAGGGATACTTTTGGTACTTCACTACCAAGCTTGATGGCTAAAACTATTCTTAAGGGCCAGACACACACACACACACACACATCTTTTTTCGGCACCGACTTCACAGCTCACTGGGCAAATAGCGGTACAAAACAGTGCCCTTTGCAAAAAATTTTTAAATCTAAACATGGATACGAATAGTCAACTGCAGTTTATCGATAGTTGCATGGTTCTAGACTTACTTTTATGCGTTTGCTCTCTCGTCATAAAATAGCACATTTAGAGGGAGGGGGGAGTTGATGAGTGGTAAATATCTTTAAGTTCGTGCTCCTCCAAAATCTTGAGATTTGCACAGTATTCCTATTCTTTTTTTTGCGCATATTTCGTCTAGTTTACATTGTTATACAACTTTTTGAATATACGCCCCCCCCCCTTCCTTGTTCGATCCTAATTAGTTTGACTGTTTTCACAATTTTTTAAGAACGACTCCTGAAAAACCAGGGCCGTTTAATGAGAATAGGAAGCTATTCTAATAGCGCTAAAAATTTTAGCGTGAAGAGCAAGGTATTGAGGAGGAGGCAACCCGTTCATATGCGGAATAATTCTTGTTTGCTTTGAGTTTTACCATTCCTCCCTACTTTCAGTTGAAAAAAAAACTTTATTTTTATTCAATTCATAATAAATCCAGTAAACATAGGAGCAACTACTAACACGGCTAAAATGATGGTCTGTAGAGTTGAATTTAGCTCTAAAATAAATGACACAAAATTATAACACAAGTTAGACAATGGAAAAACATTAGAAAATAAACATCCTATGAAAGAGTTGTATCTAAGAAATTGGAAAATGGGTTTTGAGTCCTCAAGCAAGTAAACAAAAACGACAAAATACATTGTAATTTGTTCCTTATACTTGTAAGTATAACGGAGTATCTACAAGTACGCCAACTTGCATTAATGGCTGTCAATCGGAACACCTTGCTCATTGGGTCACCGGGTTCGTTCACTCAATACTTTGGCATTTGAAATGTCCTGTCAGCCCATAGTTTGTATAATCACTTGTTTAACTTCAAAAATCGCTACGTAATAATGATATGGGTACTAGGAAAAATAAAAATTGAATACGTTTGGATTTTGAATAAAAAATAAAAATGAACTTCAGAATTTCTTCTTTTTCGAAATCCAAAACGCCCAGACCCCCCCCCCCAAAAAAAAAAAAAAAAAACAAGAAAATATTGCTCAAAACTTTAGCCGATGAAAACAAAGAGAAAACCAAGAGAAGCTCAAAACAAATACCCGAACTGTTTTGCTCCAACGGGCACATCGAAGATTCTTTTTACAGATAAGCTTTTAAATTTTTTGTAAGGAATTTCTTTTTCAGGGTTTAAATAAAAAAATCTGTAAAATTTACAGTATGCAGCACAAAGACAGACCTGGAGAGGGGGAGGGGGCTCAAACAAGTTTCCAGCAAATAAGTTCTAAGCTGTTTGAAAAACCTATTGTATTTTCAGGTGAAAACAATATCTGATATTTCTTAAAAATACTAAAACTATTAAAAAATTAGTTGGAAAAAATAAGTTTTACTTTAGCGTATGAAAAATGTTTAATATTTGTCGGAGGAAGAAACTTCAGTTTTGAGTACGTAAAAAAATAAATAAATTATTTATACAAAACGATTGCGTATGAGCATATGAGTACATTTGAAATATCTCTTGTTCAGTTCCTTTTTTGGTCAACATACAGGAAGAAATTTTCGTTTCGATTAAAAACGTTATGGGCTATTTGAAAAAAAAAGTTGTGCTGACAAAAATTGTGTGATACTTGACTTTTTTTTCAGAATTCAGTTATTATGGAGTAAAGAACGAGTTTCGAGCAAATAAGCTCTAGGCTATTCGATGAACCAAGTACATTTTAGAGTAAAACTAGTATCTGATATTTCTTGTTTTCAATTTTTCTTTTGTACCGACACCGAGGAAGAAACTTCCTTTTCAAGCGAGAGCACAGTTATTTTGAGTCACATGGGCCTACTATCTATATGATGAATTAACAAAATTAGATGACGTCATATTCAAAAAAAGATATCACAAACTAATTACAACCACTGTTTGAGAGAAAACATGACGTCACATTCTCTCTATAAGATGCACTCATAAGATAGGATGACGATTAAAAAGAAAGCTATACCAATTGAAGTAATGCTCGCGTCACTTCATTTTTTTGCGATCCGTAGAAGAGAAAGGAGATAGTCAGATAGAAGTACAACAGCATATTCAACAATAATAGTTTATACATCCCTTTTTAAGGTCCTCTATTGAGTCAACATGGAGGAAGTAACTTCCGTTACAACTAAGTAAGTTATGAATTATTAAAAAAAAACTTAGGGTTTTATCAAATATTTGAAATTTCCTTTCCATATTCTCTTTTAAGTCAACGTAGAGGAAAAAACTTTCGATTCGAGTATATAAGTAACAAATTACTTGAAAAAAAACTTTACGTTTAGCATATAGCTAATAATGAAATTTCCCTTTTCATTGGGCGCATTCCGCGCCGTGATCATAATTAATGATGATTGATTTTTTGGACTGAAATTTGTTCCACGCTGCCAAAATAAAAATAAAAGTGGGGGCTCCGCCAAAAAGCAGTTTCTGTTCCGCGTTAGCAAAATAATTAGCTATTTTTAATTATAATCGGGAGTTGAATTAAAAATGGGCATCAGGAAATTAATGTGTATGAATATATTTTCTCAAAGATTTTGTTTGATATTTCTTACTCATGAAGGATGATTAGAATTTTATACTTTTATATGGATATCCGCAGTACAAACCACCAAAGGCATATCCATTATTTTGTTTCTGGGGGGGGGGGTAGGTTTAAAAACACATAAAATATTTGTTTATATGTATGCTGTTACATTTTCACGAGTCGGATAAAACTTACGGGGTGAGGGTTCAAACCCGGTGACCCCCCCCCCACTCCATGAGGCTTTGAAAACCACACTATTTGACTTGAAATTAACTTGCTAGCGTATCTCAACAAAAATTCTTTGATATCAGCCAACATCTCACTAAAGTTTGACTCAACTAAAAGTATCATAGGCACGCGCTAAGTAACGAACGATGTGGGCACATTGTGTTTTTGGTTTTTTTCTCTATACCTGGGCACTTCGTCTCAAAGGAGTCGTCGTAGAAACTTCGAAAAGGGCTCATTCGATTGGAAATTGGAGTGGCTAGTGCCCTTTTGAATAGTCGAAAGTGATTGGAGGGCAACTCGCCCCCCCCCCACACCCATCATTCCCCCAGAAATATCCAAACAAAATTTTGAGATATCCATTTTGTTCAGCGTAGTTGATTTCCTGATAGAAAATATGTTTTTGAGGAGGACACTCCCCCACAACCCTCAGGGCAAGGTTTTAAGTTATGCCCTGGGGGCATACAAGGTTTTTATAGAAGGCGTTGTCGTAGAAAATTCAAAACAGGCTCATTCGATTGGAAATTCAAAGGGCTAGTACCCTTTTTAATAGTAGAAGGTAAGTGGAGGGCAACTAGCCTCCACCCCCCCCCCCCCACACCCATCATTCCCCCAAACACATCCAATCAAAATTATGAGATATACATTTGTTCAGCGTAGTTGATTTCCAGATAGAAAATATGTTTTTGAGGACGACACTCCCCCAAAACCCTCAGGGCAAGGGTTTAAAGTTATGCCCTGGGGGCATAAAAGGTTTTTATAGACGGCGTTGTCGTAGAAACTTCAAAACAGGCTCATTCGATGGGAAATTCAAAGGGCTAGTACCCTTTTTAATAGTCGAAAGTGATTGGAGGGCAACTAGCCCCCCCCCACGCCCATCATTCCCCCAAACACATCCAATCAAAATTTTGAGATAGCCATTTTGTTCAGCGTAGTTGATTTCAAGATAGAAAATATATTTTTGAGGAGGACACTCCCCCACAACCCTCAGAGCAAGGGTTTTAAGTTATGCCCTGGGGGCATATAAGGTTTTTATAGAAGGCGTTGTCGTAAAAACTTCAAAACAGGCTCATTCGATTGGAAATTCAAAGGGCTAGTACCCTTTTTAATAGTCGAAAGTGACTGAAAGGCAACTAGCCCTCCCCCACGCCCTTCATTCTCCCAAACACATCCAATCAAAATTTTGAGATAACTATTTTGTTCAGCGTAGTTGATTTCCAGATAGAAAATATGTTTTTGAGGAGGACACTCCCCCACATCCCTCAGGGCAAGAGTTTTCAGTTATGCCCTGGGGGTATATAAGGTTTTTAAAGAAGGCGTTGTCGTAGAAATTTCAATAAAAGCTCATTCGATTGGAAGTTCAATGGGCTAGTGCTCTTTTTAATAGTCGAAAGTGATTGGAGGGCAACTAGCCCCCCACACCCATCATTCCCCCAAACACATCCAATAGAAACTTTGAGATAGCCATTTTGTTCAGGGTAGTTGATTTCCAGATAGAAAAATATTTTTCAGGAGGACACTCCCCCACAACCCTCAGGGCAAGGATTATAAGTTAAACCCTGGGGGCATATAAGGTTTTTATTGAAATCTTTGTCGTAAAAACTTGAAAAAGGGCTCATTCGATTTGAAATTCAAAGGACTAGTACCCTTTTTAATAGTCGAAAGTGATTTGAGGGCAACTAACCCCCCTCTCACGCCCACCTTTACCCCAAACACATCCAATAAAAAATTTTAGATAGCCATTTTATTCAACGTAGTTGAAAGTTTTGGAAATTAGGTCTTTAAGGATGACAATCCCTCCCCCTACAGCCCTCAGGGCAAGGGTTGTAAGTTATGCCCTGGGGGCATATAAAGTTTTTATTGAAAGTGTTGTCGTAGAAACTTCAAAAGGGCTCATTCAATTGAAAATTGAAAGGGCTAGTGCCTTTTCTAATAGTTGAAAGAATTGGATAGCGACTAACACCCCTCAGGGCAAGAGTTTTCAGTTATGCCCTGGGGGTATATAAGGTTTTTAAAGAAGGCGTTGTCGTAGAAACTTCAATAAAAGCTCATTCGATTGGAAATTCAAAGGGCTAGTGCCCTTTTTAATAGTCGAAAGTGATTGGAGGGCAACTAGCCCCCCACACCCATCATTCCCTCAAACACATCCAATAAAAATTTTGAGATAGCCATTTTGATCAGGGTAGTTGAAATCAAGATAGAAAACATATTTTTCAGGAGGACACTCCCCCACAACCCTCAGAGCAAGGATTATAAGTTATACCCTGGGGGCATATAAGGTTTTTATTGAAATCTTTTTCGTAGAAACTTGAAAAAGGGCTCATTCGATTTGAAATTCAAAGGACTAGTACCCTTTTTAATAGTCAAAGGTGATTTGAGGGCAACTAACCCCCCTCTCACGCCCACCTTTTCCCAAATACATCCAATCAAAATTTTTAGATAGCCATTTTATTCAACGTAGTTGAAAGTTTTGGAAATTAGGTCTTTAAGGATGACAATCCTCCCCCCACAGCCCTCAGGGCAAGGGTTGTAAGTTATGCCCTGGGGGCATATAAAGTTTTTATTGAAAGCGTTGTCGTAGAAACTTCAAAAGGGCTCATTCAATTGGAAACTGAAAGGGCTAGTGCCTTTTCTAATAGTTGAAAGTGATTGAATAGCGACTAACGCCCCTCTCACGCCAACCATTTTCCCAAACACATCGAATTAAAATTTTGAGATATCCATTTTGTTCAACGTAGTTGAAAGTTCTGAAAATTAGGTCTTTTAGGATGATAACCCCCTCAGAGCCCTCAGTGCAAGAGTTGTCAGTTATGCCCTGGAGGCATATAAAGTTTTTATTGAAAGCGTTGTCGTAGAAACTTCAAAAGGGCTCATTCGATTGGAAATTGAAAGGGCTAGTGCCTTTTCTAATAGTTGAAAGTGATTGAATAGCGACTAACGCCCCTCTCGCGCCCACCATTTTCCCAAACACATTCAATCAAAATTTTGAGATATCCATTTTGTTCAAGGTAGTTGGAAGTTCTGAAAATTAGGTCTTTTAGGATGATAACCCCCTCAGAGCCCTCAGTGCAAGGGTTGTAAGTTATGCCCTGGGGGCATATAAGGTTTACATAGAAAGTTGTTGTATATGATTTATAGAATAGATTTTAGTCTTCCTCAAATCCATGACATTTTTATAGTAAAGATCGATGTGGGTATAATGTATTATTTTGTTGTTGTTGTTTAGACCAGGGTACTTTGTATCGAAGGAGTTGTCGTAGGAACTTCGAAAAGGGCTCATTCGATTGAAAAAAAAGGGCTGATGCCCTTTTTAATAGTCGAAAGTGATTGGAGGAAAACTAATCCCCCTGCCACGCCCACCCTCCCATTCGACTTTATGTTTAAAAACTAAACGTTGCCATAAGATTAAATGAAAATGCAATGTGTTAATGCTAATTCCCAATAAGGCATCTCAGCAGTATCCCAAGAACGACTGAGAGTTTTATGTTCAAACTTTTGGGGCTGCTTCTGCTCTTAATATTTAACCAAATCAAAATAGCGTAAGTGTATCCAAGCTATCAAAGAAAGTAAGCTGATTTTTTTTGCGAATGGTATCAAGTTTTCCATTTCAGGTCAACTAGACGAGGTATGGAACAAAATTTAACACTTCTATTTGTGTCCAGATTTTTAAGAGGGTGTATGTTGTTAAAAATTGCTGAAAAATTTTCTCCAGCATACAAATAGCAGGCCAAACTATAAATCTTTAAAAAAAAACGAAAAGATTTAAAGTATTATTTTCTTTTTCTCTGAAAAGACTATGTCAATATAAAACGAACAGAAATTAATGAATAAAAATTTTTCCACAAAATAAGCTTTTCAAAGAAAAGTAAAGAACTCCATTAAACAAAACATGAGCAAAAATAAAATAAAATAATCTACCAAGCGTGAAACAACCACAAATCAGCATCGATAAATAAATGAAACTCAAAACGAACAGAAATAAAAATAAATAACCGAGTCAGACTCAAAACGAGCAGAAATTAACATAAGTTGGGCTCAAAACCTCTATGCCTTCCCAAGGCCAGAACATAATTTGCACTTTACTGAAAAAAATACAAATGAATGTGCATTGTCAGTTTAATATACATATACTGATATATAGTAATCAAAATCTTAATATTATTTGATTTATTAAAGTTATAAAATTAAAAACATTTATATTTTAAAAACATCAATAGCATTTTAAGTAAGGGGCTCTTTGCTAGACCTAAGCTTATCTTGTATAGAAGAAGTTAGATGAAGGCTGGCTATTTTGTAAGCCTAATATGGTAAATTGTGTTTTGTTTTTTTTTTTACATTATTTAGCTTGGTACCAAGTGAACAAACTACTCAACAGGTGGGTCAGTTTTATTGATTTTGATTGTAAGCCACCCCTAGTCTTCTATAACCTTATGAACTGCTTTCCAAAATTCTGAATTTTTAAATTAGATACCTAAAGTTCCCCGGCCAGAGCGTACTCAATGATGATTAAACACAGGTAAACGTCCCTCCTCTTACCATCATTAATTATAAATGCTCGACGTGGTATGTACCCATTATGTCTCTTTTGAGCCACCCTAGAGGAAAGAAACTTCAATTTTGACTAAAGAAATTAAAAATGATTTGAGAAAAATAATTGTGCTTTAGTATATGACTAACACTTAATCAGGGTTTCCAGCTGTAACACAAAAGTGCTATTTTTGAACTATTTTATCATGTGTGGCACTGTAGAATGTGCTCAGGGTTGCTAAAATAAGACGAAAGTTCCATTGTAACACTATTACAGTCAAGTTTTTGAAAATAGCACCGAAAATCACTGTGCAGCACGCAAATTTGGGCAATTGCAGCACTTTAGGAACTGACCTTGGTGGCAACCCTGCACTAAATACTTATAATTTCCCTTTCCAGCTAATATTTCGAGTCAACACAGAGGAAGAAACTTCAATTTTGAGTAGGTAAGTTAAAAATCATTAAAGAAAAGTAACAGTACTTTAGTATTTTTTTTCTTTTTTTTCAATACGCGGCGCCAGGCATAATTATATATCTGATTTGCCGCTTGTCTTTTATCATGTTTTTTAAATGACTAGTGAATCTTCTTTTAATTAAAAGAGTCAACAGAGAAACTTTTAGGAATAACTTCCTCAGGAAGATCATACTTCCTGAAACTGTTTTTCAAGTATTCTATTCTCGTCTTGCCAACCTCAAGATAGTTAGACCGAGCTGCTAGTGCCTGATCATTCACTTTTTCAGGATAAAAATTAAATAAAAAAAAACAAGTTTTTTTAACTGAAAGTAAGGAACGACGTTAAAACTTAAAACGAACAGAAATTATTCTGTATATGAAAGGGGCTGTCCCCTCCTCAACGCCTTGCTCTTTACGCTGAAGTTTGACTTTCTCAGAACTCTTATTTTTTTAAACAATAAAAAACTTTAGCGTAAAGAGCGAGGCGTTGAAGAGGGGAGAGCCCCTTTCATATACGGAATAATTTCTGTTCGTTTTAAGTTTTAACGTCGTTCCTTAGTTTCAGTTAAAAAAACTTGTTTTTTTTAATTTAATTTTTTTTTTTACTAAAGACTCGGATATAAAACCGCGTGTAAGGCTCCTGATGAACCCTTTAGTTGACATAAAAACCCAAATTACCATTAATTTGAGCCCCTTCGCCCTATACTTATGTACCTCCATGGGGAAGTGCCCATTAGATCCATTCATAGCAACAGTTCCGGATGTTGTCTTAGGAAAATGATCTAAAATGTGCGTTGTTTTTGATTAATTAACATTTTTTTTTATAATTAAAATTTAATAAAAAAAAGTTTTTTTTTATTAAACTAAATAATTGATTGGGTGCAATGGAAGTCAATGAAATTTTACATTTCAATGCCCTTGAAACTAAATGAAATGAAAAGAAAATAACTATTGAATAACAAAAACAATTAATTCAAGTGTAAATTAAAATGCCAAATACCTTCATTTAGAAGGATGAAAGCTTTTATGCAAAATTTATTAAGTGTTAATTAATATTGTTAATTGTTTTAAACAATTCATTGTTAAAAAAAATAGAGTTGTGAGAAAGTCAAACTTTAGCGTAAAGAGCGAGGCGTTGAGGAGGAGACAGCCCCTTTCATATACGGAATAATTTCTGTTCGTTTTAAGTTTTAACGTCATTCCTTACTTTCAGTTAAAAAAACTTGTTTTTTTTTATTTAATTTTTGAATGTTTTTGAATTAATGCAGGTTTTGATTTTGGCTCACCGTAAGTTTGGAGAAAGTTCTGAGAGATGAGCAGCACGGATTCCGCCAGAATAGATCATGTTGTGACCTGATATTTAGCCTGAGAGTCCTGCTGGATGAATCCAATGAATGGCAAGTTCAGCTACTTATAGTATTTATAGATTTTCTCAAAGCCTTCGACTCGATACATCGCGGAACCATATGGAAGATTTTAGTGCATTATGGAATTCCGACCAAAATTGTAAATATAATTAAAGCGCTATATCATGATATCATGTGCGCAGTACAGACAGAGGGTGGCCTAACGGAGTGGTTTTCTGTTCAGTCAGGTGTAAGGCAGGGCTGC
Organism: Artemia sinica; assembly: GCA_027921565.1. NCBI lineage: Eukaryota > Metazoa > Arthropoda > Branchiopoda > Anostraca > Artemiidae > Artemia > Artemia sinica. The sequence continues at coordinate 25,614,277 of CM051264.1, read as the reverse complement.
ATTCTATCACCATTACTGTTTGCCATAGTGATAGATTTTGTTCTCCGTGGATGCAGTTTTAGTGGCGGTGTACAATTAAATCCACTGAGAGAACTCAATGATGGTGATTTTGCTGACGATGTTGCGCTTATTACCCACGACCCAGAAGATATGCAACGCAACATTAATGAACTCGGTCGTATGGCAAATGCTGTCGGACTCTCCATAAATGCTAACAAGACCAAATCAATGTCGAATGCAGTCATACCTGACTTAGCCGAAGGACTTTTGGTTAACAACGAGGAAATTGAGGAAGTGAGAGAGTTCAAGTATCTCGGCAGCATTCTTACGCAAGATGCCAATTCCGAAAGAGAAATACTGTGCCGAATAACATTGGCTGGGTCTGCTTTCAGCTACCTTAGAAATGTTGGAGAAACAATAAATATTCCCAGAAGTTAAAGCTTAAAATTTATAATAGCAATGTGGTCTCTGTCCTTATGCACGGCTGCGAAACTTGGAGCATCACTGCTCAACTAGAACGACGACTCCAGGCATTCGACAATAATTGCCTAAGGTCTATCCTAAATATACGTTGGACAGAAAGAATACGAAATGATGAAATCTATCGTATGACAAATCATACCCCATCCTTGATCTTATTAGAAAGCGGCGATGGATGTATTGGGGGCATATGGTGCGAATGGGGGAAGGAAGGCTGCCGCACGATGCATGGTGTTGGACACCCCCCGGTCTCCGCAAATCAGGGAGACCGAAAATGACCCTTGGCAGGTCGCTAATGAAGGAGGCGAAGCTGGCGAGGTCCTCGTTGGAGGAGCTATGGTTGAAGGCTCAGGACAGGTCGTCGTGGCGAATCACTGTTGCTGCCTTATGCGCCCCCAGGCGTAGGAGGACCTAAGTCTAAGTAAGTAAGTCACCGTACATGAATAATAATAAAAAAAAAATATTAATTTTACTTTTATTTGGTTAAATGGCTTTCTCGAAAACCTGTTTAATTTTATTTACGAACGTTTTTATTAGTAATAAATATCAGTAACTTACGAATTAACTTAAGTAACGAACCTGTATATTCTTATATTTTTAATACGTATATTAGAGGGTTCGCCGCCTAGTCAAGACCTTGCTCTTTAAGCTAAAGTTCGAATTTTGTTCCAATTCTTTAAAAATGACCCCTTAATCACAAATACCGTTAATTAGAATAAATAGCTCTTATGAAAGTACTAAATAATCTTTGGCTTAAAGAGCGAGGTATTGACTAGGGGATGAACCCAATCATATACGTAATATTTTCTGTCGTTTTAAGTTTTGATGTTGCTCCTTACTTGCAGTTAAAAAACTTGTTTTTTTTATATATAATTTCCGATCTTTATTTAAATAATGCTGGGAAATCCGGCGCCCCCTTCATAGCGATGTCCCTTCTCCCATGAAAACTTCCTTCATGGTAAGATCCTCCCACATAACCCCCGACCCAATCCCCCCCACTACCAGAAAAAATCCCCTCTGAAAACGTCTGTATACTTCCCAATAACCAATACTATATGTTAACATTGGGTAAAGTTCATAACTTTCAGCCCTCCCCCCGGAGACTTCGGGGGATTAGTCATCCTAAAAGAAATAGTTATCATATTTTCAACCATGCTGAACAAAATGGCTATCTCAAAGTTTTGATCGGGTGACTTTGGGAAAAAAATGAGCGTGGGAGGGGGCCTAGTTGCCCTCCATTTTTTTGGTCACTTAAAAAGGGCACTAGAACTTTTAATTTCCGTTCGAATGAGCCCTCCCACGATATTCTAGGGCCACTGGGTTGATACGATCACCCCTGGGAAAAAAAAAATAAAATAAACACGCATCCGTGATCTTTCTTCTGGCAAAAAATGCAAAATTCCACAATTTCGTAGATAGGAGCTTGAAACCTCCGCAGTAGGGTTCTCTAATACGCTGAATATGATGGTGTGATTGTCATTAAGGTTATATAGCTTTAAGGGGGTCTTTCCCCCTTTTTTCAAAAATAAGCCAAATTTTCTCAGGCACGTAACTTTTGATAGGTAGGACTAAACTTGATGAAACTTATATATTTGAAATCAGCATTAAAATCTGATTCTTTTGATGTATCTATTGGTATCAAAATTCCGTTTTCTACAGTTTCGGTTACCATTGAGCCGGGTCGCTCCTTGCTTACAGTTCGTTACCACGAACTGTTTGATCTTTCGGTTCAAAGTCGAGCAAAACAACTTTTGTTTTTAGCAAACAAATTACAAGTTATTTGGAAAAAAACTCCAGGGTTTTAGAGAACGATAAATATTTACATCTTCCGTGTTAATTTTCCCTTTTGAATCAACACCGAGGAAGAAACTTCAATTTCTAGTCAGTCAGTAAAAAATTACTTATGATAAAAATTATGCTTTTGTGCATGATTAATGTATAACATTTTTCTAAATCTTATTTAATCCAATATGGAGGAAGAAAATGTCATTTCGAGCAAGTAAGTTATAAATTTTAAAAAAAAAAACTTTAAGGTTTTAGGACATATATTTAAAATTTGCTTTTCATGTTTTCTTTTGAGGCAACAGAGAATCAGAACTTTAAAATTGGAGTTAAAAAATTAAAAATCTTTTAAAAAAAACAATTTTTTTTCGCATATGTTATTATCGAGTTAAGAATAAATTTCGACCAAATATGAAAACATGACTATTGTATGTTAAGGTAAAACTAATATACTCGTTTTAAGTTAAAAATCGTTTCAAAACAACAATAGTGCTTTAGCAGATGACTAATACTCGATAATTCTCTTGTTCAGACTCTTTTAAATCAACGCGAGGAAGAAACCTTTCTTTTCGAGTAAGTAAGTTATAAATCATTTGAAGAAGAACTTTCGACAAAATTAATTTCTCTATTCGCGTTCGTTGTTGAGTCAATACAGAGGCAGAAAATTCAATTTCGAGTGATTACTACTACTACTACTAACAACTAACCGCAGCACCAAGCCGCCTGAGGCCAACACAGCTACGCAAGCTCCTCCTCCATCCTCTTTTGGTTCTAGGTACAGGAAAAACTTTTCTATCGAGCAAGTTGTAAATTATTTGGAAAGCAACTTAAGGGCTGCAGCACATAACTAATATATAAAAATTCCAGTTTTAGCTATTCTTTTGAGTCATCAGGGAGGAAAAAATTCCAATTTCGAGTAGGTAAGTTAAAAATCATGTGAGAAAAACAATCTTGTTTGGCATATGACTGATATCTAATCTTTATTTTCTTTTTTTTACATTTAAGCAATTATGGAGTCTAAGAACCTGTTTCAAGCACGTAAGTTCTAAGCTATTTGAAAAACCTTTTGTATTTTAGAGTAAAACTAACTTCTGTTAGTTCCTGTTTTCAATTTCTTGCTTGTGTTAAAATTAAGGAAAAACTTCCATTTCAAGTAACAGCAAAAGAGCAAAGTTATTATGAGTCATGTTTTATCTATATTAAATAAAAAAAACAAGTTTTTTTTAACTGAAAGTAAGGAATGACGTTAAAACTTAAAACGAACAGAAATTATTCCGTATATGAAAGGGGCTGTCCCCTCCTCAACGCCTCGCGCTTTACGCTAAAGTTTGACTTCCTCACAACTCTATTTTTTTTAAACAATAAAAAGCTTTAGCGTAGGTCAACAGAGTGAGGCATTGAGGAGGGGAACTTTTGATTTAATGCAGGTTTTGATATTGGCTCACCTTAAATGAATAATTAAAACAAAATTTGCATATTAATTTTACTTTTATTTGGTTAAATGGCTTTCTTGAAACTTGTTTAATTTTATTTACGAACGTTTTTATTAGTAATAAATATACGTAACTTACGAATTAACTTACGTAACAAACTTCTATATTCATAGATTTTTAATAAGTATATTAGGGGTTTACCCCCTAGTCAAAACCTTGCTCTTTAAGTTAAAGTTCGAATTTTGTTCCAATTCTTTAAAACTGACCCCTTAATCACAAAGGCCGTTAATTAGAATAAATAGCTCTTATGAAAGTACTAAAAAATCTTTGGCTTAAAGAGCGAGGTATTGACTAGGGGATGAACCCAATCATATACGTAATATTTTCTGTTCGTTTTAAGTTTTGATGTTGCTCCTTACTTTCAGTTAAAAAAAAATTTGTATTTAATTTCTGATCTTTTTCTTTAATAATGATGGGAAATCCGGCACCCCCTTCATAACATATCCCTTCCCCCATGAAAAATTCCTTCATGGAAAGATCCTCCCATATAACCCCCTAGCCACCCCCCCCCACTTACCAGAAAAAATTTCCCCTGAAAACGTCTGCATACTTCCCAATAACCAATACTATATGTTAACATTGGGAAAGTTCATAACTTTCAGCCCTCCCCCCGGGGACTTCGTGGGATTAATTCATCCTAAAAGACATAGTTATCATATTTTCGACCATGCTGAACAAAATGGCTATCTCAAAATTTTGATCGGGTGACTTTGGGAAAAAAATAAGCGTGGGAGGGGGCCTAGTTGCCATCCATATTTTTTGGTCACTTAAACAGGGCACTAGAACTTTTAATTTCCGTTCCAATGAGCCCTCCCACGATATTCTAGGACCACTGGGTCGATACGATCACCCCTGGGAAAAAACAAACAAACAAATAAACACACATCCGTGATCTTTCTTCTGGCAAAAAATGCAAAATTCCACATTTTTGTAGATAGGTGCTGGAAACCTCTACAGTAGGGTTCTCTTATACGCTGAATACGATGGTGTGATTTTCATTAAGGCTGTATAGCTTTTAGGGGGTCTTTTCCCCTTTTTTCGAAAATCAGCCAAATTTTCTCAGGCGCGTAACTTTTGATGGGTGAGACTAAACTTGATAAAACTTATACATTTGGAATCAGCATTAAAATCTGATTCATTTGATGTATCTATTGGTATCAAAATTACGTTTTTGAGAATTTCAGTTACCATTGAGCCGGGTCGCCCCTTACTTGCATTTTCAAAGGAAAAGGTCGCAAACTAATTACATCAGCTCTTTAACACATGGCAAAGTCATAAGATAGAATGACGTCATACTAAAAAGAAAGGTTATATACAGCAATAATGTGCGCGTCACTTTAGTCTTTAGATGTTCATGAAGAGAAAGGTAATTGTCAGATACAAGAAGAACAACACACAAAACCCTTGCTAAAGGGTTAAATATTCAAAGCTTAAATAACTAAAGGGTTAAATACTAAATACAAAAAGCTAATGCTTAAAGTAAGAAAAGTAATTTTAGTTAATTACTCACCGGCTATTGGCTATTTTTGCTTAGAGTAGGACTTTAGCCTCAAATTATTATTTTATCAACACTAAGCACATTGCTTTTTTAGGCTGTTGGTTAGTCAAAATGTAAGGGTAAACTGCAGTTTCGAGTGAGTAACTTATAAAATACTTGAAATAAACGTTGTTGTTTTTTTAAATATGACTAATATTTCAAATGTTTCTTTTAAATCAATAAGTTATAAATCATTTGAATAAAAATATTCTGAAGCGTATGACTAATATTTGATATTTGTCTTTTTCAGGTCCCCTATTGTGCAGACATGCACGGAGGTAGGTTACAAATTATTTGAATAAAAATATTCTTATGCATATGACTAATATTTGATATTTGTCTTTTTCAGGTTCCCTTTTGGGTAAAACATGGAAGAAAGAAACCTCATTTTCACGTAAATAAGTTATGAATTATTTGAAAAAAATATTCGTAAGCATATGAATAATATTTAATATTTGTCTTTTTCAGATAAGTTATAAATTATTTGAAAAAGGTTATTTTTAGGCATATGACTAATATTTGGTATTTGTCTTTTTCAGGTTCTCCTTTGAGTCAACATTGCAGAAAACTTCTGTGTCACGTAAGTTATAAATTATTTGAAAAAGGTTATTTTTAGGCATATGACTAATATTTGGCATTTGTCTTTTTCAGGTTCTCCTTTGAGTAAACCTTTTTCCTCCTTTATAAGAAAAAAAAACCTTTCACGTAAGTAAGTTATAAATTATTTATATAAAAATATTCTTATGCATATGACTAATATTTGATATTTGTCTTTTTCAGGTTCCCTTTTGGGTAAAACATGGAAGAAAGAAACTTCAGTTTCACGTAAGTTATACATTATTTGAAAAAGATTGTTCTTAAGAATATGAATAATATTTTATATTTTTCTTTTTTAGGTTCCCTTTTGAGTCAACATGGATGAAAACAACTTCAGTTTTACGTAAGTAAGTTATAAATTATTCGAAAAAATTTTTTCTTAAGCATTTGACTAATATTTGGTATTTGTCTTTTTCAGGTTCCCTTTTAGTTATACATGGAAGAAAAAACCTCAGTTTCACGTAAATAAGTTATAGTTTATTAAAAAAAAATTATTCTTAAGCATATGAATAATATTTAATGTTTTTCTTTTTCATTTTTTTAAAATCAAGATGGAAGAAAACAATTTCAGTTTCACATAAGTAAGTTATACATTATTTGAAAAAGATTGGTCTTAAGCATATGACTAATATTTGATATTTTCCCTTTTCAGGTTCCCTTTGAGTTAACATGGAAGAAAACAAGTTCATTTTCACGCAAGTAAGTTATAAATTATTTGAAAAAGATTGTACTTAATCATATGAATAATATTTTATATATTTCTTTTTCAGGTTCCTTTTGAGTCAACATGGAAGAAAACAACTTAAGTTTCACGTAAGTAAGTTATAAATTATTTGAAAAAGATTACACCTAAGAATATGAATATTTGATATTTTTCTTTTTTAGGTTCCCTCTGAGCCATAGCAGAAAAAACCTCAATTTCACGTAAGTAAGTTATAAACAATTAAAAAAAAATAATTCTTAATTCTTATATGAATAATATTCGATATTTTCTTTTTCAGGTTCCCTTTGAGTTGAAATGGAAAAAAATAACTTCAATGTCACGTAAGTAAGATATAAATTATTTTTAAAAGACTGTTCTTAAGCATATGACATATATTTGAATTTTTTTTTTTTAGGTTCCATATGTGTCAATATGGAAGAAAACAACTTTAGTTTCACGTAAGTTGTAAATTATTTGAATAAGATCGTTCTTAAGCATTTGACTGATATTTTGTATTTTATTTATCAGGTTCCCTTTGAGTCCACATGGAAGAAAACAACTTTAATTTCTCGTAAGTTATATATTAGCTGTGTTTTTTTTCGAAGTTCCGTGTTTCATGGTTCATGTTCCAAGTTTCATGTTCTAGCCCAAAAACGCAGTTTTTGTCGCTTTCGTGTTCTCTGTCCATGTTCCTGGTTGAACGTCTAAAAACGCATTAAAGGAAAAGTGGCAAAATATTCAAAACTGTGGAAACATGTGGAAAAATTCTGAGCTTTTTACTTGCCTATTTTCTTGTACACATATGTTTCACCTTGGCCTCTATTCAAAAACGCATATTCAGCAGGATCTATGTCCATTTTCTTCCCTTCCATCTTATCCTTTCTTTTGTCATCTACAGATAACTTTTTTCTATCTGGATAGGGACCAATCGAACACGCAACACGCACAAAGAGCAAGTTCCAAGTTTGAGGAAACAGACAGTCGAACAGGCAACATGATGTTTAGTGTTTCGCAATAAAACGAAGTTTTGTTAAAACATGCTGTTACGTGTTTTGTCGAAAACGCAAAAATGGCAAAACACGATTAAACCACGGAACCAACCACGCAAAAAAAACGCCACTATTATTTGAAAAAGATTGTTCTTAAGCATATGGCTAATATTTGATATTTTTTTCACGTTGCTTTTGAGTCAACATGGAAGAAAAACACTTCAGTTTCACGTAAGTAAGTTATACATTATTTGAAAAAGATTGGTCTTAAGACTATGATTAATATTTGATATTTTTCTTTTTCAGGTTCCCTTTGACTTAATATGGAAGAAAACAAGTTCAGTTTCACGTAAGTAAGTTATAAATTATTTGAAAAAGATTGTTCTTAATCATATGAATAATATTTGCTATATTTCTTTTTCAGGTTCCCTTTGAGTCAACATGGAAGAAAACAACTTCAGTTTGACGTAAGGAAGTTAGAAATTATTTCAAAAAGATTATTCTTAAGAATATGAACAATATTTTATATTTTACTTTTTTAGGTTCCCTTTGAGTCATAGCAGAAAAAAAACCTCAATTTCACGTAAGTAAGTTATAAATTATTCGAAAAAGATTCTTCTTAAGCATATGACTAATATATTTTTTTTCAGGTTTCCTTTGAGTCAACATGGAAGAAAACAACTTCAGTTTCAAGTAGGTAAGCTATATATCATTTTGAAAAAAATTGTTCTTAAGCAAATGACTAATATTTGATATTTTTCTTTTTCTCGTTGCTTTTGAGTCAACAAGGAAAAAAACAACTTCAGTTTCATGTAAGTAAGTTAGAAATTCTTAAGAATATAACCGTTTATTAATTAAGAATATAAAGTTTATTCTTAAGAATATAACCGCTATTTGATATTTTTCTTTTTTAAGGTTCCCTTTGAGTCATAGCAGACAAAATCTCAATTTCACGTAAGTAAGTTATAAATTATTCGAAAAAGATTCTTCTTAAACATATGAATAATATTTTATATATTTTTTCAGGTTCCCTTTGAGTCAACATGGAAGAAAACAACTTCAGTTTCACGTAGGTAAGCTATAATTTATTTGAATAAAAATTGTTCTTAAGCAAATGACTAATATTTGGTATTTGTCTTTTTCAGGTTTCCTGTGAGTTAACATGGAAAAGAAAGGTTATTTTCAAAAAAAAAGGGGGAACGACCTCCTAAAAGTTATAAAACCTTAATGAAAATCACACCATCAGATTCAGCGTATCAGAGAACCCTACTGTAGAGGTTTCAAGCTCTTATCTGCAAAAATGTGGAACTTTTTATTTTTTGCTAGAAGAAAGATCACGGATGCGTGTTTTTTTTTTTTTTTTTTTTTTTTTTTTTTTTTTTTTTTTTTTTTTTTTTTTTTTTTTTTTTTTTTTCCAGGGGTGATCGTATCGACCCAGTGGTCCTAGAATATCGTGGGAGGGCTCATTGGAACGAAAATTAAAAGTTCTAGTGCCCTTTTTAAGTGACCCAAAAATGGAGGGCAACTAGGCCCCCTCCCACCCTAATTTTTTCCCTAAGTCACCCGACCAAATTTTGAGATAGCCGTTTTGTTCAGCATGGTCGAAAATTTGATAACTATGTCTTTTAGGATGACTTAATCCCCCAAAGTCCCCGGGGGGAGGGCTGAAAGTTATGAGCTTTACCCTATGTTAACATATAGTATTGGTTAATGGGAAGTATACAGACGTTTTCAGGGGGGATTTTGTCTGGTAGTGGGGGGAGGGGAGTGGGTTGGGGTTTATGTGGGAGGATCTTTCCATGGAGGAGGGGACATTGCTAAGAAGGGGGCGCCGGATTTCCCAGCATTATTTAAAAAAAGATCAGAAATTGAATATATATAAAAAAAAAATTCAAATGAAAGTAATGAGCAACATCAAAACTTAAAACGAACAGAAACTATTACGTATATGATTGGGTTCGCCCCCTAGTCAATACCTCGCTCTTCAAACCAAAAATTTTTTAGTACTTTCATAAGAGCTATTTATTCGAATTAACGGCCTATGTGATTAAGGTGTCATTTTTAAAGAATTGGAACAAAATTCGAACTTTAGCGTAAAGAGTGAGGTATTGACTAGGGCTTCAACCCCCCAATATACGTATTAAAAATATATGAATATAGAAGTTCGTTACGTATGTCAATTCCTAAGTTACGTATATATTTTACTAATAAAAACGTTCGTAAATATAATTAAACAACTTTCGAGAAAGCCATTTAACCAAATAAAATTAAAATTAATATGTAAATTTGTTTTAATTATTCATCTACGGTAAGCCAAAATCAAAACCTGCATTAATTCAAAAACTTTCAAAAATTAAATTAACAAAAACAAGTTTTTTTTTAACTGAAAGTAAGGAGCGACGTGAAAACTTAAAACGAACAGAAATTATTCCGTATATGAAAGGGTCTGTCCCCTCCTCAACGCCTCAAAAATTACACTAAAGTTTGACTTCCTCACAACTCTAGTTTTTTAAACAATTAAAAACTTTAGCGTAAAGAACGAGGCGTTGAGAAGGGGACACCCCCTTTCATATACGGAATAATTTCTGTTCGTTTTAAGTTTTAACGTCACTCCTTACTTTCAGTTAAAAAAACTTGTTTGTTTTTTTTATTTGAAAAAGATTGTTTTTAAGCGTTTGGCTAATATTGAATATTTTTTTCAGGTTCCCTCTGAGTCAATATGGAAGAAAACAACTTTAGTTTCACGTGAGTAAAGTATAAATTATTTGAAAAAGATTGTTCCTAAGCATATGACTAACATTTGATATTTTCTTTTTCAGGTTCTTTTTGAGTCAAAATGCAAGAAAACAACTTCAATTTCACAAAATTAAGTTACAAATTATTTGAAAAAGATTGTTTTTACGCATATGACTAATATTTAGTATTTTTTTTCTGGTTCCCTTTTGAGTAATCCTGGAAGAAAAAAACCTCAGTTTGAGGTAAGTAAGTCATAAATTATTTAAATAAAAATATTCTTATGCATGTGACTAATATTTGATATTTGTCTTTTTCAGGTTCCCTTTTGGGTAAAACATGAAAGAAAAAGCGTGAGTTTCATGTAAGTAAGATATATATTATTTTAAAAAGAGTGTTCCTAACCATAAGACTAATTTTTTTTCAGGTTCCCTTTGAATCAACATGAAAGAAAAAAAACAGTTTCACCCGCATAAGGAAGATTGTTCTTAAGCATATGAATAATATTTTATATTTTTCTTTTTCAGGTTCCCTTTTGAGTCAACATGGAAGAAAACAATTTCAGTTTCACGGAAGTAAGTTATATATTATTTGAAAAAGAGTGTTCTTAACCATATGAAAAAAAATTTTGTCATGCATAAGGAAGATTGTTCTTAAGCATATGAATATTACTTTATATTTCTGTTTTTCAGGTTCCCTTTTGAGTCAACATGGAAAGAAACAACTTCAGTTTTACGTAAGTAAGTTATAAATTATTTGAAAAAAATTGTTCTTGATCATTTGAATAATATTTGGTATTTGTCTTTTTTAGGTTCTCTTTTGAGTTATACATGGAAGAAAAAATAACTTCAGTTTCACGTAAGTAAGTTATATATTATTAAAAAAAAAATTATTCTTAAGCATATGAATAATATTTCATATTTTTCTTTTTCAGGTCTTTTTTTTAGTCAAGATGGAATAAAACAACTTCAGTTTCACGTGAGTAAATTATACATTATTTGAAAAAGATATGGTCTTAAGCATTTGAGTAATATTTGGTATTTGTCTTTTTCAGGTTTCCTTTTGAGTTATACATGGAAGAAAAAACCTTCAGTTTCACGTAAGTAAGTTATAGATAATTAAAAAAAAATTATTCTTAAGCATATGAATAAAATTTCATATTTTCTTTTTCAGGTTCCCTCTGAGTCAACATGGAAGAAAGAAACTTCAGTTTCACGTAAGTAAGTTATATATTATTTGAAAAAGAGTGTTCTTAAGCATATGACAATTTTTTTTTTCAGGTTCCCTTACAATCAACATGAAAAAAAAAAGTTTCACCCACATAAGGAAGATTGTTCTTAAGCATATGAATAATATTTTATATTTCTCTTTTTCAGGTTCCCTTTGGAGTCAACATGGAAGAAAACAACTTCAGTTATTCGTAAGTAAGTTATAAATTATTTGAAAAAAATTGTTCTTGAGCATTTGACTAATATTTGGTATTTGTCTTTTTCAGGCTCCCTTTTGAGTTATACATGGAAGAAAAAATAACCTCAGTTTCACGTAAGAAAGTTATAGATTATTAAACAAAAATTCTTAAGCATATGAATAATATTTCATATTTTTCTTTTTCAGGTTTTTTTGAGTCAAGATGGAAGAAAACAACTTCTATTTCACGTAAGTAAGTTATACATTATTTGAAAAAGAATGGTCTTAAGTATATGATTAATATTTGATATTTTTCTTTTTCATGTTCCCGTTGAGTTAACATGGAAGAACACAAGTTCAGTTTCACGTAAGTAAGTTATAAATTATTTGAAACAGATTTTTCTTAATCATATGAATAATGTTTGTTACATTTCTTTTTCAGGTTCCCTTTGAGTCAACATGGAAGAAAACAACTTCAGTTTCACGTAAATAAGTATTAAATTATTTGAAAAAGATTATTCTTAAGAATATGAATAATATTTAAAAATTTTTTTCAGGTTCCCTTTGAGCTAACATGGTAGGAAACAACTTCAGTTTCAGGTAAGTAAGTTATATATTATTTGAAAAAAAATGCTCTTAAGCATATAACTAATATTTGATATTTTTCTTTTTCATGTTCCCGTTGAGTCAACATGGAAGAAAACAAATTCAGTTTCACGTAAGTAAGTTATAAATCATTTGAAAAATATTGTTCTTAAGCATTTGAATAATAACTGACATTTTTCTTTTTTTAGGTTCCCTTTGAGTCATCATGGAATAAAAAAAAACCTCAGTTTCACGCAAATATGTTATAAACCATTTAAAAAAATATTCTTAAGCATATGAATAATATTTGACATTGTCGTTTTTACGATTCATTTCGAGTCAACAAGGAAGAAAACAATTTCAATTTCACGTAAGTAAGTTATAAATTATTTGAAAAAGATTGTTCTTAAGCATTTAACTAATATTTGGTATTTGTCTTTTTCAGGTTCCCTGTGAGTTAACATGGAAGAAAAAAACTTCAATTTCACGTAAGTAAGTTGTAAATTATTTTGAAAAGATTGTTCTTAAGCATTTGGCTAATATTTGATATTTTTTCAGGTTCCCTCTGACTCAATAAGAAAGAAAACAATTTTAGTTTCAAGAAGACAACTTTATGTAAATTTTTGTTTTAATCATTCATCTACGGCGAGCCAAAATCAAAACCTGCATTAATTCAAAAACGTTCAAAAATGAATAAAAAAAAGCAAGTGTTTTTAATTGAAAGTAAGGAGCGACATTAAAACTTAAAACGATAAGACATTATTCCGTATAGAAAGGGGCTGTCCTCTCCTCAACGCCTCGCTCTTTACGCTAAAGTTAGACTCTTTCTCACAACTCTTTTTTTAAACAATATAAAACTTTAGCGTAAAGAGCAAAGCGTTGAGGAGGGGACAGCCCCTTTCATATATGGAATAATTTCTGTTAGTTGTAAGTTTTAATGTCACTCCTTTAAAAAAACTTTTTTTTTTATTTAAATTCTGAACGTTTTTGAATTAATGCAGCTTGATTTTAGCTCACCGTAAATGAATAATTAGAATGAAATTTACACATTAATTTTACTTGTTTTGGCTAAATGGCTTTCTCGAAATTTTGTTCTGACGTAACTTACGAATTAACTTACGTAACGAACTTCTATATTTTTATGTTTTTATTACATATATTGGGAAGTTCACCCCTAGTCAATACCTCGCTCTTTACACTAAAGTTCGAATTTGTTTCGAATCACAAACCCCTGAATCATAAAGGCCGGTTAATTAGAATAGATAGCTTTTTTGAAAATACTAAAACAAACTTTAGCGTAAAGGGCGAGGTATTGACTAGGGGGCGAACCCCCTCATATACGTAATAATTTCTGCTTGTTTTAAGTTTTAATGTTTCTCCTTACTTTCAGTTGAAAAAAACATGTTTTTTTATTTAATTTCTGGTCGTTTTTTAATTATTCTGGAAAATCCGGTGCCCCCTTCATAGAAATATCCTTTCCCCCAAGGAAACATACTCCTTGGAAAGATCCTCCCCCATAACCCCCTCCTCCGACTACCCCCCCCCCCCAACCAGAAAAAAAATCTCCTGAAACGTCTGTATACTTCCTATTAACCAATACTATATATAAACATTGGGCAAAGTTCATAAGTTGCAGCCCTTCCCCCAGGAACTGTGGGGGATTAAGTCATCCTCAAAGACATATTTTTCAAATTTTCGACTATGCTGAACGAAATGGCTTTCTCAAAATTTTGATTGGGTGACTTCGGGAAAAAAATTACCGCGGGAGGGGGCCAAGTTGCCCTCCAATATTTTTGGTCCCTTAAAAAGGGCACTAGAACTTTTAATTTCCGTTCAGATGAACCCTCTCCTAATATTCTAGGACTACTGGATCGATACGATCACCCCTGGGGAAATAATAAAACAAACAAATAAACACGCATCCGTGATCTTTCTTCTGGCAAAAAATACAAAATTCCACATTTTTGCAGATAGGAGCTTAAAACTTCTATAGTAGGGTTCTCTGATACGCTGAATCTGATTGTGTGATTTTCATTAAAGTTCTGTGACTTTTAGGGGTTGTTCCCTTTTTTTCGAAAATAAGGCAAATTTTCTCAGGCGCGTAACTTTTGATGGGTTAAACTAAACTTAATGAAACATATATATTTGAAATCAGCATACAAATCTGATTCTATTGATGTATCTCTTGGTATCAACATTCCGGTTTTAGACTTTTAGTTACTATTGAACCGGGTCGCTCCTTACTTACAGTTCGTTACCACGAACTGTTTGACATGAAAGAGAAAACTTGAGCTTCACGTAAGTAAGTCAAGTAAGTAAGTTAAGTCAGTAAGTATATTATTTGAATAAGAGTGTTCTTAATCATATGACTATTTTTTTTTCAGGTTCCCTTTAAATCAACATGAAAGAAAAAAAAACAAAAAAAACAGTTTCACCTGCTTAAGAAAGATTTTTCGTAAGCATATGAATAATATTTTATATTTTTCTTTTTCAGGTTCCCTTTGAGTCAACATGGAAGAAAACAACTTCAGTTTTACGTAAGTAAGTTATAAATTTTTTGAAAAAGATTGTTCTTAAGCATTTGAGTAATATTTGGTATTTGTCTTTTTCAGGTTTCCTTTTGAGTTATACATGGAAGAAAAAACCTCAGTTTCACGTAAGTAAGTTATAGATGATAAAAAAAATATTCTTAAGCATATGAATAATATTTAATATTTTTATTTTTCCGTTTCCTTTTGAGTCGAAGAAAACAACTTCAGTTTCACGTAAGTAAGTTATAAATTATTTGAAAAAGATCGGTCTTAAGCATACGACTAATATCAGACATTTTCTTTATCAGGTTCCCTTTGAGTCAACATGGACGAAAAAAACTTCAGTTTAACAATAGTAAGTTATATATTATTTGAAAAAGAGTGTTCTTATCCATATGACTTATTTTTATTCAGGTTCCCTTTGAATAAACAAGACAGAAAATAAAAAGTTTCACCTGCTTAAGAAAGATTGTTCTCAAACATATGAATAACATTTTATACTTTTTTTTTCAGGTTCCCTTTTGAGTCAACCTGCAAGAACATAACTTCCGTTTTACGTAAGTAAGTTATAAATTACTCGAAAAAGATTGTTCTTAAGCATTTGAATAATATTTTGTCTTTGTCTTTTTCAGGTTCCCTTTTGAGTTATACATGGAAGAAAAGAAACCTCAATTTCACGTAAGTAAGTTATAGATGATAAAAAAAATATTCTTAAGCATATGAATAATATTTCATATTTTTCTTTTTCAGGTTCCTTTTGAGTCAAGATGGAAGAAAACAACTTTCACGTAAGTTATACATTCTTTGAAAAATATTGTTCTTATTTGATATTTTCTTTTTCAGGTTCCCTTTGAAAAAAAAACACCTTCAGTCTCACGTAAGCAAGTTATTAATTATTTGAAAAAGATTTTTCTTAAGCATAAGAATATAATTTGATATTTATCTTTGTCAAGTTCCCTTTGAGCTAACATGGAAGAAAACAGCTTCAGTTTCACGCAAGTAAGTCATAAATTATTTTAAAAAAAATTATTCTTAAACATATGAATAATATTTGATTTTTTTAGGTTCCCTTTGAGTCAACATCGAAGAAGAAACCTAAGTCTCACGTAAGTAGGTTATAAACTTTTTAAAAGAATACTCTTAAGCATATGACTAATATTTGATATTTTCCTTTTTCAGGTTCCCTTTGAGTCAACATGGATGAATACAACTTCAGTTCCACGTCAGTAGGTTATAAATTATTTGTAAAAGATTGTTCTTAAGAATATGACAAATATTTTCCTTTTTCAGGTTTCCTTTGGGTTAACATGGAAGAAAACAACTTCAGTTTCAAGTAAGTAAGTTATAAAGTATCTGAAAAAGATTGTTCTTAAGCATAAAAATAATATTTGACATTTTTCTTTTTCAGGTTTCCTCTGAGTCAACATGGAAGAGAACAACTTTAGTTTAACATAAATAAGTAATAAATTATTTGAAAAACATTATTCTTAAGCATTTAAAAAATATTTAATATTTTTCTTTTTTATGTTCCCTTTGAGTCATCATGGAATACCCTCAGTTTCACGCAAATATGCTATAAACAATTTAAAAAAATTTATTCTTAAGCATATGAATAATATTTGACATTTTCTTATTTCAGATTCATTTTGAGTAAAATCGAAGAAAACAACTTCAATTTCAGGTAAATAAGGTATAAATTATTTCAAAAAGATTGTTCTTCAGCATATGACTAATATTTGATTTTTTTCAGGTTCTCTCTAAGTGAACATGGAAGAAAACAACTTTAGCTTCCAGTAAGTAAGCTATAAATTATTTGAAAAATATTGTTCTTAAGCCCATGACTAATAATTGATATTTTCTTTTTCAGGTTCCCTTTGAGTTAACATGGAATAAAACAACTTCAATTTTACGTAAGTAAGTTATAAATTATTTGAAAAAGATTGCTCTTAAGCATATGACTGATATTCGACATTTTTCTTAGTCAGGTCCCCTCCGAGTCAACATAGAAAAAAAACAACTTTAGTTTCAAGTAAGTAAATTATAAATTATTTGATAAAGATTGTTCTTAAACAAACGACTAATATTTGATATTTTCTTTACCAGGTTCCCTTTGAGTCAACATGAAAGAAAGAAACTTCAGTTTAACGTAAGTAAGTTATACATTATTTGAAAAAGAGTGTTCTTAACTATATGACTAATTTTTATTCAGGTTCCCTTTGAATCAATATGAAAGAAAAAAAACCGGTTTCACCTGCTTAAGAAAGATTGTTCTTAAGCATATGAATAATATTTTATACTTTTCTTTTTCAGGTTCCCTTCTGAGTCAACATGGAAGAAAACAACTTCAGTTTTACGTAAGTAAGTTTTAAATTATTTGAAAAAGATTGCTCTAAAGCATTTGACAAATATTCGGTATTTGTCTTTTTCCGCTTCCCTCTTGACTTATAAATGGAAGAAAAAAAAACCTCAGTTTCCCATAAGTAAGTTATAGATAATTAAGAAAAAAAAAATATTCTTAAGCATATGAATAATATTTCATATTTTTCTTTTTCAGGTTCCCTTTGAGTCAAGATGAAAGAAAACAAATTTAGTTTCACGTAAGTTATACATTATTTGAAAAAAAATGGTCCTAAGCACATATCTAATATTTGATATTTTTCTTTTTCAGGTTCCCTTTGAGTTAACATGGAAGAAAAACAAGTTCAGTTTACGCAGGTAAGTTATAAATTATTTGAAAAAGATTGTTCTTAATATGAATAATTTTTGATATATTTCTTTTTCGGGTTCCCTTTGAGTCAATATGGAGGAAAACCACTTCAGTTTCAAGTAAGTAAGTTAGAAATTATTTGCAGATGATTCTCAAGAATATGAATAATATTTGATATTTTTCTTTTTCAGAATCCCTTTGATTCATAGCAGAAAAAAAACTCAATTTCACGTAAGTAAGTTATAAACTATTATAAAAAAAAAATTCTTAAGCATATGAATAATCTTTGATATTTTCTTTTTCAGGTTCCCTTTGAGTCGACATGGAATAAAATAATTTCAATATCTCGTAAGTAGGTTATAAATTTTCTGTTGCAAGATTGTTCTTAACCATATGACTAATATTTGGTATTTTCTTTATCAAGTTCCTTTTGAGTCAACGTGCAAGAAACCGTTGAATTAAAAACCGTTGAAAGAAACCGCAAGAAACTTCAATTTCACGTAAGTATATTATAAATTATACGAAAAAGATTGTTCTTAAGAATATGACTAATATTTTATATATTTTTTCAGGTTCCCTTTAGGTCAATATGGAAGAAAACAACTATAGTTTCAGGTAAGTAAGTTATATATTATTTGAAAAAAATTGTTCCTAAGCATATGACTAATATCTGATATTTTTCTTTTTCCCGTTGCTTTTGAGTCAACATGGAAGAAAACACCTTCAGTCCCACGTAAGTAATTATTAATTATTTGAAAAAGATTCTTCTTAAGCATATGAATATTATTTGATATTTTTCTTTGTCAAGTTCCCTTTGAGCTAACATGGAAGAAAACAGCTTCAGTTTCACGTAAGTAAGTCATAAATTATTTAAAAAAAATGATTCTTAAACATATGAATAAAATTTGATTTTTTTAGGTTCCCTTTGAGTCAGCATGGAAGAAGAAGCCTAAGTCTCAAGTAAGTAGGTTATAAACTGTTTAAAAGAATCTTCTTAAGCCTATGACTAATATTTGATTTTTTTTTTCATGTTCCCTCTAAGTGAAAATGAAAGAAAACGACTTTAGTTTCAAGTAAGTAAGCTATAAATTATTTGAAAAGTATTGTTCTTAAGCATATGACTAATATTTGATATTTTCTTTTTCAGGTTCCCTTTGAGTTAACATGGAATAAAACAACTTCAATTTTACGTAAGTAAGTTATAAATTATTTGAAAAAGATTGCTCTTAAGCATTTGACTAATATTTGGTATTTTTCTTTTTCATGTTCCCTTTGAGTTAACACGGAATAAAATAACTTCAATTTTACGTAAGTAAGTTATAAATTATTTGAAAAAGATTGCTCATAAGCATATGACTGATATTTGACATTTTTCTTTTTCAGGTTCCCTCTGAGTCAATATGGAAGAAAATAACTTTAGTTTCACGTAAGTAAGCTATAAATCATAGGCATCGCAATCGCGCTGCCTAAGTAAAAACGATGTTGGCCCAATTTACTATTTTTTTTTTTTGTTCTAGACCAGGGTACTTCGTATCGAAGGAGTTGTCGTAGAAACTTCGAAAAGGGCTCATTCGATTGGAAATTCGAGTGGCTTGTGCCCTTTTTAATAGTCGAAAGTGAAAGGAAGGCAACTAACACCCCTTCCACGCCCCCTATTTCCCCAAACACATCCAATCAAATTTTGAGATTGCCATTTTGCTCAGCGTAGTTGATTTCCAGATATAAATTTGATTTCCAGATATAGGTTGTGAGTTATGCCCTGAGGGCATATAAGGTTTTTTACAGAAAGCTTTGTCGTAGAAACTTCAAAAAGGGCTCGTTCGATTGGAAATTACATGGGCTAGTGCCCTTTTTAATAGTCGAAAGTGATAGGAGGGCAACTAAACCCCCCTCTCACGCCAACATTTTACCCAAACACATCCAATCAAAATTTAGAGATAGCCATTTTGTTCAACGTAGTTAAAAGTTCTGGAAATTATATCTTTGAGGATGACACTCCCCCAGAGCCCTCAGGGCAAGGGTTGTAGGCTATGCCATGGGGGCATATAAAGTTTTTATTGAAAGCTTTGCCGTAGAAACTTCAAAAAGGGCTCATTCGATTGGAAATTGAAATGACCAGTGCCTTTTTTAATAGTCGAAAGTGTTTGGAAGGCAACAAACACCCCTTCCACGCCCACCATTTATCCAAACACATACAATCAAAATTTTGAGATACCCATTTTGTTCAAAGTAGTTGAAAGTTCCGGAAATTATATCTTTGAGGATGACACTCCCCCAGAGCCCTCAGGGCAAGGGTTGTAGGCTATGCCATGGGGGCATATAAAGTTTTTATTGAAAGCTTTGTCGTAGAAACTTCAAAAAGGGCTCATTCGATTAAAAATTGAAAGGGCTAGTGCCTTATTTAATAGTCAAAAGTGATTGAAGGGCAACTAGCCCCCCTCTCACGCCCACCTTTCCCCAAAATACATCCAATCAAAATTTGAGGTAGCCATTTTGTTCAACGTAGTTAAAAGTCTTGGAAATTAGGTCTTTGAGGATGATAAGCCGCTCAGATCCCTAGGGGAAAGGGTTGTAAGTCGTGCCCATGGGGCATATAAGGTTTTTATAGATAGTCATGTTGTAAAAACTTCAAAAAGGGCTCATTCGATTAAAAATTGAAAGGGCTAGTGCCCTATTTAATAGTCAAAAGTGATTGAAGGGCAACTAGCCCCCCTCTCACGCCCACCATTTTCCCAAACACATCCAATCAAAATTTTGAGATATCCATTTTGTTCAACGTAGTTAAGTTTTTGAAATTTGGTATTTGAGGATGATACCCCCCACCCCCACCCCAAAAGCCCTCAGGGTAAGGGTTTTAAGTTATGCCCTGGGGGTATATAAGGTTTTATAGAAAGAGTTGTCGTAGAAACTTCAAAAAGGGCTCATTCGATTTGAAATTTAAGAGTCAAAAATTTAGATTTAATATTCGACACTGATTGGAGGAAAACTAACACACCTCCCACGTCCACCAATTCACCAAAAACATCCAATAAAAATTTTGAGAGAGCCATTTTGTTCAACGTAATTGAAAAGTCCGGAAATTATGTCTTTGAGGGTGACACACAGCCCTAAACTTAAGGGTTGTAAGTTATGCCCTGGGGGCATATAAGGTTTTATAGAAAGCGTTGCCGTAGAAACTTCAAAAAGGGCTCATTCGTTTGGAAATTGAAAGCACTAGTGCCCTATTTAATATTCCAAAGTGATTGGAGGGCAACTAACACCCCTCTCATGCCCACCATTTCCCCAAACACACCTAATCAAAATTTTGAGATAAACATTTTGTTCAACACAGTTGAAAGTTCTGGAAATTAGGTCTTTGCCAGCGTTGTTGTAGAAACTTCAAAAAGGACTCATTCAATTGGTAATTGAGAGGGCTAGTGCCCTTATTAATAGTCGAAAGCATTCGGAGGGTGAATGCCCCCCCTCCATACCCATCATTTCCCAAAACACTTACGATCAACCTTTCGACATAACAATTTTGTTGAACGTAGTTGAAGGGTCCGGAAATTATATTTTTGAGTATGACAACCCCCAGAGCCCTCAGGGCTAAGGTTGTAAGTTATGCCCTGGGGGCAAATAATGTCATATAGAAAGTGTTGTCGTAAAAACTTCAAAAAGGGCTCTTTCGATTGGAAATTGAGAGAGCTATTGCCCTTTTTAATAGTCGAAAGTAGTCAGAGGGAGAATCACCCGACCCCCATCATTTCCCCAAACATTTCCGATCAACATTTTGATATAGCCATTTTGTTCAGCGTAGTTGAAAGGTCTAGAAATTATGTCTTTGAGTCCCCAATAGTCCTCATGACAAGGGTATTAAGTTATGCCCATGGAGCATATAACGTTTTTATAGAAATTTTTGTCGTAGAAGCTTCAAAAAGGACACATTCGATTGGAAGTTGAGAGGACTTGTGCCTTTTTTATTAATCGAAAGTGACCAGGGGGCAAATATCTCCCTCCATGCTTATAATTTCCCCAAACACTTCCAATCAAAATTTTGATAAAGCCATTTTGTTAAGCCTATCAGAAAAGTCTGGAAATTATGTCTTTGAGGATAACAAATCCCCCCAGTCCTCAGGGCATGGGTTGTAAGTTATGCCCTGGGGACATATACGGTTTATATATAAAGCGGTGTTGATATAAACTTCAAATGGGGCTCATTGGATTGGTAATCAGACGCTCTAGTGCTCTTTTTAAGAGTCAAAGTGATCGGGGGGCAGCTACTCTCCCCCCCCCCCCTTAACACGTCATATTGTCCTGAAATGCATCTAATAGAAATTTTAAGATAGCCATTCTATTCAAAAATAGTCTAAATATCATATAACAAGGCTTTTGGGGTTGAAACAACCCCAGAGATTAGGGGCAAGGGTTGTAAATCATGCCCAGGGAGTATTAAAGGTTTTAATGGAAGAGATGGTTGTTTAACTTCAGAAGAGGCTCAGTCTTTCTCCCTAAAAAAGACTATGTCAATATAAAAAGGACAGAAATTAATAAAAAAAAACTTTTTGCACAGAATAAGTTTTTTAAAAAAAGTAAAGAAATCCATTAAGCCAAAAATGAACAAAAATAGAATCAAATATTCTACCAAGCATACAATTACCACAAATTAGTATCAATAAATAAATGAAACCCAAAACAAACAGAAATTAAAATAATTCAAACTCATAACGAGCAGAAATTAATATGAACAGGGTTCTAAACCCTATGCTCTCTAAAAGCTAGAATATAATTTGTACTTTACTGGAAAAATTCTTTTAAACTTTTTCACTTTTATGACTTTAAGAAATCAAATTAAAATTTCAATTAAAATTTTAAGGAGTAGATATCAGCATATGTATATTAAACTGACAGTGCTCATTTTTTTCAGTAAATTCATTTGAATTTTTTCAGTAAAGTACAAATTATATTCTGCCGTTTAGAAAGCATAGGGTTCAGAACTCTACTCAGATTAATTTCTGATCGTTTTGAGTTTGACATATTTTAATTTCTGTTTGTTTTGGGTTTCATTTATTTATTGATACTGATTTGTGGTAGTTGTATGCTTGGTAGATTATTTGATTCTTTTTTTCCATTTTTGGTTTAATGGAGCTGTTTACTTTTTTTGAAAAACTTATTTTGTGCAAAAAGTTTTTTTTGATTAATTTTTGAAACAATGTTACAAATGAACTGGATAGTAACATTTCTCTCAAGACTGGTCTTAAGCATACGACTAATATTTGATATTTTTCTTTTTCAGGTTCCCTCTGAGTCAACATAGAAGAAAACAACTTCAATTTCACGTAAGTAAGTTATAAGTTATTCGAAAAAGATTGTTCTTAAGCATATGACTAATATTTCATATTTTCTGTATCAGGTTCCCTTTGAGTCAACATAGAAAAAAGAAACTTCAGTTTCACGTAAGGAAGTTATATATTAGTTGAAAAAGAGTGTTCTTAACCATAAGACTAATTTTTTTTCAGGTTCCCTTTGAATCAACATGAAAGAAAAAAAACAGTTTCACCCGCATAAGGAAGATTGTTCTTAAGCATATGAATAATATATAGACGAAAAACAACTTCAGTTTTACGTAAGTAAGTTATTTTTGAAAAAGATTGTTCTTGAGCATTTGACTAATATTTGGTATTTGTCTTTTTCAGGTTCCCTTTTAGTTATACATGGAAGAAAAAACCTCAGTTTCACGTAAGTAAGTTATAGATAATTAAAAAAAAATTATTCTTAAGCATATGAATAAAATTTCATATTTTTCTTTTTCAGGTTCCCTTTGAATCAATATGGAAGAAACAACTTCAGTTTCACCTAAGTAAGTTATAAACTATTTGAAAAAGATTGTTCTTAAGCATATGGCCAATATTTGAAAATTTTCGTTTTCAGGTTCCCTTTGAGTAAACATGGAAGGAAGAAACTTCAGTTTCACGTAAGTAAGATATATATTATTTGAAAAAGAGTGTTCTTAACCATATAACTATTTTTTTTTCAGGTTCCCTTTGAATCAACGTGAAAGAAAAAAAAAAAGTTTCACTTGCTTAAGAAAGATTGTTCTTAAGCGTATGAATATTATTTTATATTTTTCTTTTTCAGGTTCCCTTTTGAGTCAACATAGAAGAAATCAACTTCAGTTTTACGTAAGTAAGTTATGAATTATTTGAAAAAGATTGCTCATAAGCATATGACTGATATTTGACATTTTTCTTTTACAGGTTCCCTCTGAGTCAATATGGAAGAAAACAACTTTAGTTTCACGTAAGTAAGCTATAAATCATAGGCATCGCAATCGCGCTGCCTAAGTAAAGAACGATGTTGGCACAATTTACTATTTTTTTTTGTTCTAGACCAGGGCACTTCGTATCGAAGGAGTTGTCGTAGAAACTTCGAAAAGGGCTCATTCGATTGGAAATTCGAGTGGCTTGTGCCCTTTTTAATAGTCGAAAGCGAAAGGAAGGCAACTAACACCCCTTCCACGCCCCCTATTTCCCCAAACACATCCAATCAAAATTTTGAGATTGCCATTTTGCTCAGCGTAGTTGATTTCCAGATATAAATTTGATTTCCAGATATAGGTTGTGAGTTATGCCCTGGGGGCATATAAGGTTTTTTACAGAAAACTTTGTCGTAGAAACTTCAAAAAGGGCTCATTCAATTGGAAATTGAAAGGGCTAGTGCCCTTCTAAATAGTCAAAAGTGATCGGAGGGCAACTAAACCCCCTCTCACGCCCACATTTTCCCCAAACACATCCAATCAAAATTTAGAGATAGCCATTTTGTTCAACGTAGATAAAAGTTCTGGAAATCAGGTCTTTGAGGATGACAACTCCCCACAACCCTCAGGGCAAGGGTTGTAAGTTATGCCCTGGGGGCATATAAAGTTTTTTACAGAAAGCGGTGTCGTAGAAACTTCAAAAAGGACTCATTCGATTGCAAATTGAAATGGCTAGGGCCCTTTTTAATAGTCGAAACCGTTTGGAAGGCAACTAACACCCCTTCCACGCCCACCATTTACCCAAACACATCCAATCAAAATTTTCAGATAGCCCTTTTGTTCAAAGCACTTGAAAGGTCCGGAAATTATATCTTTGAGGGTGACGCTCCCCCACAGCCCTCAGGGCAAGGGTTGTAAGCTATACCCTGGGGGCATATAATTTTTTTTATTGAAAGCTTTGTTGTAGAAACTTGAAAAAGGGCTCATTCGATTGGAAATTCAAACGTAGCTGAAAGATCTGGAAATTATGTCTTTGAGGATGACACCCCCCCCCACAGCCCTCAGGGCAAGTTTTGTAAGTTATGCCCTGGGGGCATATAAGGTTTTTATAGAAAGCTTTGCCGTAGAAACTTCAAAAAGGGCTCATTCGATTGGAAATTGAAATGACCAGTGCCATTTTTAATAGTCAAGTGATTGGAGGGCAACTAAAACCCCTCTCACGCCCACCTTTTCATCAAACACATCCAATCAAAATTGTGAGTTAGTCATTTTGTTCAACGTAGTTGAAAGTTCTGTAAATTAGGTCTTTGAGGATGACAACACCCCCATAGCCCTTAGGGCAAGGGTTGTAAGTTATGCCCTGGGGGCATATAAGGTTTTTATAGAAAGCGTTGTCGTAAAAACTTCAAAAAGGGCTCATTCGATTGGAAATTGAAATGACCAGTGCCTTTTTTAATAGTCGAAAGTGTTTGGAAGGCAACAAACACCCCTTTCACGCCCACCATTTATCCAAACACATACAATCAAAATTCTGAGATAGCCATTTTGTTCAAAGTAGTTGAAAGTTCCGGAAATTATATCTTTGAGGATGACACTCCCCCAGAGCCCTCAGGGCAAGGGTTGTAGGCTATGCCATAGGGGCATATAAAGTTTTTATTGAAAGCTTTGTCGTAGAAACTTGAAAAGCAGCTCATTCGATTGAAAATTCAAAGGGCTAGTGCCCTTTTTAATAGTCAAAAAAGATTGGAGGGCAACTAACCCCCCTATCACGCTCACCTTTCCCCCAAACACATCCAATCAAAATTTGAGGTAGCCATTTTGTTCAACGTAGATAAAAGTCTTGGAAATTAGGTCTTTGAGGATGATAAGCCGCTCAGATCCCTAGGGGAAAGGGTTGTAAGTCATGCCCTCTGGGCATATAAGGTGTTTATAGATAGTCATGTTGTAAAAACTTCAAAAAGGGCTCATTCGATTAAAAATTGAAAGGGATAGTGCCTTATTTAATAGTCAAAAGCGATTGAAGGGCAACTAACCCCCCTTTCATGCCCACCATTTTCCCAAACACATCTAATCAAAATTTTAAGATATCCATTTTGTTCAACGTAGTTGAGTTTTGGAAATTTGGTCTTTGAGGATGATACCCCCCACCCCCACCCCAAAATCCCTCAGGGTAAGGTTTTAAGTTATGCCCTGGGGGTATATAAGGTTTTGTAGAAAGAGTTGTCATAGAAACTTCAAAAAGGGCTCATTCGATTTGAAATTTAATAGTCAAAAATTTAGATTTAATATTCAAAACTAATTGGAGGAAAACTAGCACACCTCCCACGCCCACCATTTCCCAAAAACATCCTATAAAAATTTTGAGAGAGCCATTTTGTTCAACGTAGTTGAAAAGTCCGGAAATTATGTCTTTGAGGGTGACACACAGCCCTAAACTTAAGGGTTGTAATTTATGCCCTGGGGGCATATAAGGTTTTATAGAAAGCGTTGTCGTAGAAACTTCAAAGAGGGCTCATTCGTTTGGAAATTGAAAGCACTAGTGCCCTATTTAATATTCAAAAGTGATTGGAGGGCAACTAACGCCCATCTCAAGCCCACCATTTCCCAAACACATCTAATCAAAATTTTTAGATAAACATTTTGTTCAACGCAGTTGAAAGTTCTGGAAATTAGGTCTTTGCCAGCGTTGTTGTAGAAACTTCAAAAAGGACTCATTCAATTGGGAATTGAGAGGGCTAGTGCCCTTATTAATAGTCGAAAGCAATCGGAGGGTGAATGCCCCCCCCTCATACCCATCATTTCCCAAAACCCTTCCAATCAACCTTTTGACATAACAATTTTGTTGAACGTAGTTGAAGGGTCCGGAAATTATATTTTTGAGTATGAAAACCCCCACAGCCTTCAGGGCTAAGGTTGTAAGTTATGCCCTGGGGGCAAATAATGTCATATAGAAAGTGTCGTCGTAAAAACTTCAAAAAGGGCTCTTTCGATTGGAAATTGAGAGAGCTATTGCCCTTTTTAAT
The DNA here is from genome assembly GCA_027921565.1 of Artemia sinica. Taxonomy (NCBI): domain Eukaryota; kingdom Metazoa; phylum Arthropoda; class Branchiopoda; order Anostraca; family Artemiidae; genus Artemia; species Artemia sinica. The sequence goes on along the minus strand of CM051264.1, from coordinate 25,587,478 downwards.
AGTCGAAAGTAATCAGAGGGAGAATCACCCGATCCCCATCATTTCCCCAAACATTTCTGATCAACATTTTGATATAGCCATTTTGTTAAGCGTAGTTGAAAGGTCTGGAAATTATGTCTTTGAGTCCCCAATAGTCCTCATGACAAGGGTATTAAGTTATGCCCATGGAGCATATAACGTTTTTATAGAGTTTTGTCGTAGAAGCTTCAAAAAGGACACATTCGATTGGAAGTTTAGAGGACTAGTGCCTTTTTTATTAGTCGAAAGTGACCAGGGGGCAAATATTTCCCTCCATGCTTATCATTTCACCAAACACTTCCAATCAAAATTTTGATATAGCCATTTTGTTAAGCCTATCAGAAAAGTCTGGAAATTATGTCTTTGAGGATAACAAGTCACCCCAGTCCTCAGGGCAAGGGTTGTAAGTTATGCCCTGGGGACATATAGGGTTTTTTATAGAAAGCGGTGTTCATATAAACCTCAAATGGGGCTCATTGGATTGGTAATCAGACGCTCTAGTGCTCTTTTTAAGAGTCAAAGTGATCAGAGGGCAGCTACTCTCCCCCCCCCCTAAACACGTCATATTGTCCCGAAATGCATCTAATAGAAATTTTGAGATAGCCATTCTATTCAAAATAGTCTAAATATCATATAACAAGGCTTTTGGGGTTGAAACAACCCCAGAGATTAGGGGCAAGGGTTGTAAATTATGCCCAGGGAGTATTAAAGGTTTTTATGGAAGGGATGGTTGTTTAACTTCAGAAGAGGCTCAGTCTTTCTCCCTGAAAAAGACTATGTCAATAAAAAACGGACAGAAATTAATAAAAAAAAAAACTTTTTGCACAAAATTAGTTTTGCAAAAAAAAGTAAAGAAATCCATTAAGCCAAAAATGAACAAAAATAGAATCAAACATTCTACCAAGCATACAATTTCCACAAATCAGTATCAATAAATAAATGAAACCCAAAACAAACAGAAATTAAATAAGTCAAACGCATAACGAGCAGAAATTAATCTGAGCAGGGTTCTAAACCCTATGCTTTCTAAAAGCTAGAATATAATTTGTACTTTACTGAAAAAATTCTTTTAAACTTATTCACTTTTATAACTTTAAGAAATCAAAAATTAATTAAGATTTTAAGGAATAGATATCAGCATATGTATATTAAACTGACAATGCTAATTTTATTCAGTAAATTCATTTGAATATTTTCAGTAAAGTACAAATTATATTCTGCCGTTTAGAAAGCATAGGGTTTAGAACTCTACTCAGATTAATTTCTGATCTTTTTGAGTTTGACATATTTTAATTTCTGTTTGTTTTGGGTTTCATTTATTTATTGATACTGATTTGTGGTAGTTGTATGCTTGGTAGATTATTTGATTCTTTTTTTCCATTTTTGGTTTAATGGAGCTGTTTACTTTTTTTGAAAAACTTATTTTGTGCAAAAAGTTTTTTTTGATTAATTTTTGAAACAATGTTACAAATGAACTGGATAGTAACATTTCTCTTAAGACTGGTCTTAAGCATACGACTAATATTTGATATTTTTCTTTTTCAGGTTCCCTCTGAGTCAACATAGAAGAAAACAACTTCAATTTCACGTAAGTAAGTTATAAGTTATTCGAAAAAGATTGTTCTTAAGCATATGACTAATATTTCATATTTTCTGTATCAGGTTCCCTTTGAGTCAACATAGAAAAAAGAAACTTAAGTTTCACGTAAGGAAGTTATATATTAGTTGAAAAAGAGTGTTCTTAACCATATGAATAATTTTTTTTTCAGGTTCCCTTTGAATCAACATGAAAGAAAAAAAAAACAGTTTCACCTGCTTAAGAAAGATTGTTCTTAAGCATATGAATAATATATAGACGAAAAACAACTTCAGTTTTACGTAAGTAAGTTATTTTGAAAAAGATTGTTCTTGAGCATTTGACTAAAATTTGGTATTTGTCTTTTTCAGGTTCCCTTTTAGTTATACATGGAAGAAAAAATCTCAGTTTCACGTAAATAAGTTATAGATAATTAAAAAAATTATTCTTAGGCATTTGAATAATATTTCATATTTTTTCTTTTTCAGGTTCCCTTTGAGTCAAGATGGAAGAAACAACTTCAGTTTCATCTAAGTAAGTTATAAACTATTTTAAAAAGATTGTTCTTAAGCATATGGCCAATATTTGAAAATTTTGGTTTTCAGGTTCCCTTTGAGTCAACATGGAAGGAAGAAACTTCAGTTTCACGTAAGTAAGATATAAACTATTTTAAAAAGATTGTTCTTAAGCATATGGCCAATATTTGAAAATTTTCGTTTTCAGGTTCCCTTTGAGTCAACATGGAAGGAAGAAACTTCAGTTTCATGTAAGTAAGATATATATTATTTGAAAAAGAGTGTTCTTAACCATATAACTATTTTTTTTTTCAGGTTCCCTTTGAATCAACGTGAAAAAAAAAAACAGTTTCAACTGCTTAAGAAAGATTGTTCTTAAGCATATGAATAATATTTTGTACTTTTCTTTTTCAGGTTCCCTTCTGAGTCAACATGGAAGAAAACAACTTCAGTTTTACGTAAGTGAGTTATAAATTATTTTAAAAAAATTGTTCTTAAGCATTTGACTAATATTTGGTATTTGTGTTTTTGAGGTTCGCTTTTGAGTTATACATGGAAGAAAAAAAAGCCTCAGTTTCACGTAAGTAAGTTATAGATAATTAAGAAAAATATTATTCTTAAGCATATGAATAATATTTCATATTTTTCTTTTTAAGTTTCCCTTTGAGTCAAGATGGAAGAAAGCAACTTCACTTTCCCGTAAGTTATACATTATTTGAAAAACATTGGTTTTAAGCATATGACTAATATTTGATATTTTTGTTTTTCAGGTTCCCTTTGAGTTAACATGGAAGAAAACAAGTTCGGTTTCACGTAAGTAAGTTAGAAATCATAGGAAAAAGAATGTTCTTAAGAATATGAATAATATTTGATATTGTTCTTTTTTAGGTTCCCACTTTCATAGCAGAAAAAACCTCAATTTCCCGTAAGTAAGTTATAAACATTTAAAAAAAAAAATAATTCTTAAGCATATGAGTAATATTTGATATTTTCTTCTTCAGGCTCCCTTTGAGTCGACATGGAAGAACATAACTTCAATGTCACGTAAGTAGGTTATTAATTATTTTTAAAAGATTTTTCTTTACCATATGACTAATATTTGATTTCTTTTTCCAGGTTCCATATGAGTCAATACGAAAAAAAAAACTTTAGTTTCAAGTAAGCTGTAAATTATTAGAAAAAGATCGTTCTTGAGGACTTGACTAATATTTGGTATTTTCTTTATCAGGTTCCCTTTGAGTCAACATGGAAGAAAACATCTTCAATTTTGTAAGTTATATATTATTTAAAAAGTAAAAATTGATTGCATCATTTCTTTAACTGACCGGATCTTTAGTATTTGCTCTCCAAAACTTTTTGAGGAGTTGTCTTTTCTAAGAAAAATACTAATAAGTAACATGTATCCAGAGAAGAAAACGGTTTCTAGAGATTTCTAAGGAAGTTTTGGAGACAACTCGGGAGAAAGATGTTTTTTGTTCCTTACCATATGTACCCGGGCCAAGTGAAAAACTTAAAAGAATTTTACAGAGTAATGGTCTAAAGGTAGCTTTAAAGAGTAATAATACTTTGGGTAGTTTTCATAATTCTGGAAAGGATCTAACTTTATTGGGGCAACAAAGTGGGGTCTATCAGATTCCATGTATTTGCGGAAGCTCATATGTGGGACGTACTAACCAGAATTTGGAAATGAGATTATTACGGCACAAAGATTCTATTTCTTCGGCTTTAAAGCAATATTCTAAGTCTGAAGATTTTACTTCAGTCCTTTCAGAACAAATTTTCAATTTTCCAGACCATTTTATTTTGTACGATAATGGCTTTATGATTACTACGGACCGGGGTTTAAAGCAAAATTTCCGTGAAACTCTTGAAATAAATAAAATCTTATTCAAGAATATAGCTTTGAATCGTGACACAGATGATTTTGGGCTGAACGCTATCTACGATAATTCATTGAAATCTGACAGAGTAAAGTTCAATCCACCCAATGTAGTTGACCTCTGTCCAAGTGTTACATCATTGAACCCTAATGAACCGAATCCAAGAAGGTCAAAGAGGCTAGCTTCCGCCTTTGCTTTGAAAAGAATTAGAGAATTAAACAAAATGTAGTTTTATTTGATTCCGTATATAAACTATTGTTTTAAATTGTTTTAGTTTAGTTGTACTACTGATAACGGTCACTCCATCAGATTGTTCTTCAGCATATGACTAATATTTGATTATTTTTTTTTTCAGGTTCGCTCCAAGTCAACTTGGAAGAAAACAACTTCAGTTTCACGTAAGTAAGTTATAAATTATTTGAAAGAGATTGTTCTTAAGAGATTGTACATTCTTATATGACTAATGTTTGATATTTTCTTTTTCAGGTTCCCTTTGAGTTAACATGGAAGGAAACCACTTCAATTCTACGTAAGTAAGTTATAAATTATTTGAAAAAGATTGTTCTTAAGCATTTGACTAATATTTGATATTTTTCTTTTTCAGGTTCCCTCTGAGTCAATATGGAAGAAAACAATTTTAGTTTCACGTAAGTTAAGCTATAAATTATTTGAAAAAGATTTTCCTTAAGCATTTGACTAATATTTGATATTTTTTTTTCAGATTCATTTTGAGTGAACATGGAAGAAAACAGCTTTAGTTTCACTTAGGTAAGTATTTTTCTTTTTCAGGTTCCCTCTGAGTCAACGTGGAAGTAATAACATAAGTTTCACGTAAGTAAGTTATAAATTATTTTTAAAAGATTTTTCTTAAGCATATGAATAATATTTTATATTTTTCTTTTTTAGGTTCCCTTTGAGTCATCATGGAAGAAAAAACCTCAGTTTCCAGTAAGCAAGTTATACATAATTTAAAAAAAATTATTCTTAACCATATGAATTATATTTGACATTTTCATTTTTCAGATTCATTTTGAGTCAACATGGAAGAAAAAAACTTCAATTTATCTATGTAAGTTACAAATTATTTCAAAAAGATTGCTATTAGGCGTAAGCATATGACTAATATTTGATTTTTTTTTCCAGGTCCCTTTTAAGTCAATATGGAACAAAGCAACTTTAGCTTCACATAAGTAAGTTACAATTTATTTGAAAAAGATTGTTCTTAAACATTTGACTAATATTTGATATTTTTTTTTCAGGTTCCCTCTTAGTCAAAATGGAAGAAAACAACTTTAGTTTCACGTAATTAAGTTATATATTATTTGAAAAAGATTGTTCTTAATCATATGAATAATATTTTATATTTTTCTTTTTTAGGTTCCCTCTGAAGCATCATAGAAGAAAAAACCTCAGTTTCTCGTAAGTTAGTTATAATCAATTCAAAAAAAAATATTCTTAAGCATATGAATAATACTTGACATTTTCTTTTTCAAGTTCATTTTGAGTCAACATGGAAAAAAACAACCTCAATTTCACGTAAGCAAGTTATAAATTATTTTTAAAAAGATTGCTCTTAAGCATATGACTAATATTTGATTTTTTTTTTTCAGGCTCTCTCTAAGTCTAATATAATATAATAATGTTTATCTAAATATGATAATCTAATAATCTAAGTCTAAATATAAATAATCTAGGTAATTTAAATAAATATAATAATCTAAGTCTAAACATAATAATATTTCATATTTTTCTTTTTCAGTTTTTTTTTTTTAGTCAAGATGGAAGAAAACTACTTTAGTTTCACATAAGTAAGTTATAAATTATTTGAAAAAGATTGTTCTTAAACATATGACTAATATTTGATATTTTCTTTTTCGGGTTCCCTTTGAGTCAATACAGTAATGAAAGAAAACAACTTCAATCATCATCATCATCATCATTTTATTTATAACCCATCACAAAAATCTGGGAAGAGCCCAGAAACACAGAGTAAAAATCAAGAAAAACAATAAATAAACAACAGATATAAAAACACACTTTGACAACTACAAACAAGGGATAAACAGAAATGACCAAAGACGGGAAGACTTTGATGTTCGCCTTTTTCAGGTTCCCTTTGAGTCAACATGGAAGAAAGCAACTTTAGATTCATATAAGTAAGTTATAAATCATTTAAAAAGGACTGTTCTTAAGCATATGAGTACTATTTTCTATTTTTCTTTTTCAGGTTCCATTTGAGTCAACATGGAAGATATTAACTTTAGTTTCACGTAAGTAAGTTATAAAATATTTGAAAAAGATTGTTCTTAAGAATATGACAAATATTTTCTATTTTTATTTTTCAGGTTCCATTTGAGTCAACATGGAAGACATTAGCTTTAGCTTCACGTAAGTAAATTATAAATTATTTGAAAAATATTGTTCTTAAGCATATGACTAATATTTGATATTTTTCTTTTTTAGGTTCCCTCTGAGTCAATATGGAAGAAAACAACTTTAGTTTCACGTAAGTAAGTTATAAATTATTTGAAAAAGATTACTCTTAATCATATGACTAATATTTTCTATTTTTCTTTTTCAGGTTCCATTTGAGTCAAAATGGAAGAAATTAACTTTAGTTTCACGTAGTTTAGTTTCAAAGTTTTTTTGATTAATTATTTGAAAAAGATTGTTCTAAAGCATCTTAATCATATTGTTCTTAAGCAAGAAAACAACTTTAGTTTCACATAAATAAGTTATAAATTATTTGAAAAAGATTGTTCTTGCGCATATTACAAATATTAGATATTTTTCTTTTTCAGGTTTCCTCTGAGTCAATAAGTAAGAGAACAACTTTAGTTTCACGTAAGTAAGTTATAAATTATTTGAAAAATATTGTTCTTAAGCATATGACTAATATTTGATATTTTTCTTTTTTAGGTTCCCTCTGAGTCAACATGGAAGAAAACAACTTTAATTTCACGTAAGTAAGTTAAAAATTATTTGATAAAGATTGTTCTTAAGCATATGACTAATATCCGATATATTTCTTTTTCAGGTTCCCTTAGAGTCATCATGGAAGGAAAGAAAAACAGTTTCACGTATGTAAATTATAAACAATTAAAAAAAAATTCTTAAGCATATGAATAATATTTGACATTTTCTCTGTCTGGTTCCCTTTGAGTCAACATGGAAGAGAACAAATTAAATTTCACGTAAGTATTTTATAAATTATTTAAAAAAGATGGTTCATAAGCATATGACTAATATTTGATTTTATTTCAGGTTCCCTTTGAGTCAACATGGAAGAAAACAACTGTAGTTTCACGTAAGTAAGTTCTAAATTATTTGAAAAAGATTAGTCTTAGGCATATGACTAATATTTGATATTTTTCAGTTTCAGGTTCCCTCTGAGTCAACATGGAAGAAAACAACTTTAATTTCACGTAAGTGAGTTATAAATTACTTGAAAAAGATTGTTCTTAGGCATATTACTAATATTTGACATTTTCTTTATTAGGTTCCCTTTGAGTCTACATGGAAACAAACAACTTCAATGTCACGTGAGTAAGTTTTAAATTATTTGAAAAAGATTGTTCTTAAGCATATGACTGATATCTGACATTTTTCTTTTTCAGGTTCCCTCCGAATCAACATTGAAGAAAAGAACTTTACTTTCAAGTGAGTAAGTTATAAATTATTTGATAAAGATTGTTCTTAAGCATATGACTAATATTTGATATATTTCTTTTTCAGGTTTCCTTTGAGTCATCATGGACGAAAAAAAAGTTTCACGTTAGTAAATTACAAACAATTAAAAAAAAGTGTTCTTAAGCATATGAATAATAAGACAGTAATATAATAAGCATATGAAAAATAAGATAGTGTTCTTAAGCATATGATAAAGATAACGAACAGAAATTAAAATCTGGACACAAACAATACCTCCTCTAGTTGACCTGAAATAGAAAACTTAATACCATTCGCAAAAAAAAATCTGTTTACTTTCTTTGATAGCTTGGATAAACTTACGCTATTTTGATTTGGTCAAATTTTAAGAGCAGAAGTAACCCCGAAAGTTTGAACAAAATACCCTCAGTCGTTCTTGAGATACTGCTAAAATGCCTTATTGGGAATCAGCATTAACACAGTGCATTTTGATTTAATCTTAAGGCAACATTTAGTTTTTAAACATAATGGGCAAATGGGAGGGTGGGCATGGAGAAGGACTAGTTGCCCTCCAATCACTTACGACTATTAAAAAGGGCATTAGCCCTTTCTATTTTCATTAGAATGATTCCTTTTCCAAGTTCCTGCGACAACTCCTTCGATACGAAGTGCCATGGTCTAAACAAAAAAAAAAAAAAATAATAATACATTGTACCCACATCGATCTTTACTATACAAATGTCAAGCCTTCAGATCACTTTCGACTATTAAAAAGGGCACTAGCCCTTTCAATTTCCAATCGAATGAGCCCTATTGGAGTTTCTACGACAACGCTTTCTATAAACACCATATTTGCTCCCAGGGCATAACTTATAACCCTTGCCCTGAGGGCGGTGAGGGGGTTGTCATCCTCAAAGACAAAATTTCCGGACCTTTCAACTACGTTGAACAAAATAGTTATCTAAAAATTTTGATTGGATGCGTTTGGGGAAATGGTGGGCGTGAGAGGGTACTTGCCCTCCAATCACTTTCAACTATTAAAAAGGGCACTAGCCGTTTCAATTTCCAATCGAATGATTCCTTTTTGAATTTTCTACAACAACGCTTTCTATAAAAAAGAACCTTATATGCCCCCAAGGCATAACTTACAACCCTTGCCCTGAGGGCTGTGGGGGGAGTGTCATCCTCAAAAACATAATTTCCGGACTTTTTGACAACGTCGAAGAAAATGGCTATCTCTAAATTTTGATTGGATGTGTTTGGGGGAATGGTGGGTGTGAAAGGGGTGTTCGTTATTCTCCAATCACTTTCGACTACTAATAAGGGCACAAGCCCTTCTAATTTCCAATCAATCAGCCCTTTTTGAAGTTTCTACAACATCACTATCTGTAAAAACCTTATATGAACCCAGGGCATAACTTACAACCCTTGCCCTGAGGGCTCTGAGGGGGTTTATCATCCTCAAGGACCTAATTTATAAAACTTATCTACGTTGAACAAAATGGCTATCTAAAAATTTTGATTGGATGTGTCTGGGGAAAAGGTGGGCGTGAGAGGGGGGTTAGTTGCCCTCAAATCACTTTCGACAACTAAAAAGAGCACTAGCCCTTTGAATTTCTAATCGATTGAGCCCTTTTTCAAGTTTCTACGACCAAGCTTTCAATAAAAATTTTATATACCCCGAGGGCATAACTTACAATCCTTACCCTGAGGACTGTGGGGGGAGTGTCATCCTCAAAGATATAATTTCCAGACCTTTCAACTACTTTGAACAAAATGGTTATCTCAAAATTTTGATTGGATGTGTTTGGATAAATGGTGGGCGTGGAAGGGGTGTTAGTTGCCTTCCAATCACTTTCGACTATTAAAAAAGGCACTAGATATTTCAATTTCCAATCAAATGAGCGCTTTTTGAAGTTTCTAGGACAACGGTTTCTATAAAAACCGTATATGTCCCCAGGGCATAACTTACAATCCTTGCCCTGAGGGATTTGGGGGGTTTTCATCCTTAAAGACCTAATTTCCAGTTCTTTCAACTACTTTGAACAAAATGGCTATCGGAAAATTCTGATTGGATGTGTTTGGGGAAAAGGTGGGCGTGAGCTGATTTGTGGTAGTTTCGTCCTTGGTAGATTATTTGATTTTATTTTTGCTCATTTTCGGTTTAATAGAGTTCTTAACTTTTCTTTGAAAAAATTATTTTGGGGAATTTTTTTTTTTAATTAATTTCTGTTCGTTTTATATTGACGTAGTCTGTTCAGGGAAAAAGGAAATAATAGTTTAAATCTTTTCGTTTTTTTAAGACTGTATAGTTTGGCCTGCTATTTGTATGCTGGAGAAATTTTTTCAGCAATTTTTAACAACATACACCCTTTTAAAAATCTGGACACAAATAGCAGTGTTTAATTTAGTTTCATACCTCCTATAGTTGAACTGAAATAGAAAACTTGATGCCATTCACAAAAAAATCTGTTTACTTTCTTTGATAGCTTGGATATACTTACGCTATTTTGATTTGGTTACATTTTAAGAGCAGAAGTAGCCCCGAAAGTTTGAACATAATACCCTCAGTCGTTCTTGGGATACTGCTGAGATGCCTTATTGGGAATTAGCATTAACACAGTTCATTTTGAGTTAATCTTAAGGCAAAATTTAGTTTTTAAAAATAATGGGCAAATGGGTAGGGTGGGCACAGGAGGGGGATTAGTTGCCCTCTAATTGCTTTCAACTATTAAAAAACTCCTTGGATACGAAGTGCTCTTTACTATGAAAATGTCATGCCTTCCTATCACTTTCGACTATTAAAAAGGGCACTAGCCCTTTCAATTTCGAATCGAATGAGCCCTTTTTGAGTTTCTACGCCAACGCTTTCTATAAACACCTTATATGTCCTCATGGCATAAATTACAACCCTTGGCCTGAGGGCTGTGAGGGGGTTGTCATCCTCAAAGACCTAATCTCCAGAACTTTCGACTACGTTGAACAAAATGGATATCTTGAAATTTTGATTCCATGTGTTTGGGGAAATGGTGGGCGTGAGAGGGGCGTTAGTTGCTCTCTAATCACTTTAAACTATTGAAAAAGGCACTATCCCTTTCAATTTCCAATCGAATGAGCCGTTTTGAAGTTTCTACGACAACACTTTCTATAAGAACCTTATATGCTCCCAGGGTATAACTTACGACCCTTGCCCTGAGGGCTGGGGGGATGTCATCCTCAAAGACCTAATTTCCAGAACTTTCAACTACGTTGAACAAAATTGTTATCTCAAAATTTTGATTGGATGCTTCTGGAGAAATGGTGGGCGTGAGAGGGGGATTACTTTCCCTCTAAATACTTTCGGCTATTAAAAATGGGCACGGGCCCTTCTAATTTCTAATCGAATGAGCCCTCTTTGAAGATTCTACAAAACCGCTATCTATAAAAACCTTATATGCCCTCAGGGCATACCTTACAACCCTTGCTCTGAGGGCTCTGAGGGGGTCATCATCCTTAGAGACCTAATTTCTAAAACTTTTAACTACGTTGAACAAAATGGCTATATAAAAATTTTGATTGGATGTGTTTGGGGAAAATGTCGGCGTGAGAGGGGGGTTAGTTGCCCTCCAATCATTTTCGACTTTTAAAAGGGTACTAGCCCTTTGCATTTCCACTCGAATGAGCCCTTTTTCAAGTTTCTACAACAAAGCTTTCAATAAAAACCTTGTATGCCCCAGGGCATAACTTACAAAACTTACCCTGATCGCTGTGGGGGGAGTTTCATCCTCAAAGATATAGTTTCCGGACCCTTCAACTACTTTAAATAAAATGGATATCTAAAGATTTTGATTGCACGTGTCTGGATAAATGGTGGGCGTCTAAGGGGTGCTAGTTGCCTTCCAATCACTTTCGACTATTAAAAATGGCACTAGAAATTTAAATTTCCAATCAAATGGGCCCTTTTTGAAGTTTCTATGACAACGCTTTCTATAAAAAAAACTTATATACCCCCAGGGCATAACTTAAAACCCTTTCCCCGAGGGCTGTGGGGGGGGGGGGGTGTCATCCTCAAAAACCTAGTTACCAGAGCTTTCAACAACGTGAACAAAATGGCTATCTGAAAATTTTGATTGGATGTGCTTGGGGAAAAGGTGGACATGAGAGAGGGGTTAGTTGCCATCCAATCACTTTCGACTATTAAAAAGGGCACGAGCCCTTTGAATTTCCAATCAAATGAGCCTTTTTTGAAGTTTTTACGACAACACTTTCTATAAAAATCTTACATGACCCTAGGGCATAACTTACGACCCTTGCCCTGAGGGCTGTGGGGGAGTGTCCTCCTCAAAAACATAATTTCTATGTGGAAATCAACTATGCTGGTGATAGTGGATAGTGGAAATCAACTATCACTTTCGACTATTAAAAAAGGGCACTAGCCATTCCAATTTCCAATCGAATGAGCCCTTTTCGAAGTATCTACGACAACCCCTTCGATATGAAGTTCCCTGGTATGGAAAAAAAATAAATAAAACACAAATAATACATTGTGCCAACAGTGGTTCTTTGCTTAGGCAGCGCAGTCGCGCTGCCTATGATATGATATTTTCATTATTAGGCTCCCTTTGAGTCACCATGGAAGCAAACAACTTCAATTTCACGTGAGTAAGTTATAAATCAGAGGCAACGCTATAGCGTTACCTCTGATTTACTGTAAAGGCCATACGGCTTCATTGACTGTAAAGGCCATACGGCTCCAATATTTTATTATTAATTAATCAAAAAAAAACTTTCCGAAAAATAAGTTTTTAAAGAAAAGTAAAGGCCATTTTAAACTTAAGCTCAGCAGATACAAATACCTGTTAAAGTTCAAACTCAAAACGACCAGAAATTACTATTAAAGAATAAATGAAACCCAAAACGAACAGAAATTAAATAAACAATCATAGCAAAAAACATGCAACAAGTATTAATATAAATGAGTAAATAGATCTTAAAGCAAGTAATGCTTAAATTGAATATGAAAATCCAGCTTAAAACGAAAAAAAGTATTTGTTATTGAAGTATAAATCAAACTTAAACCGAACAGAAATTAAATCAACAGTCAAGGCAAACAAACATACAATAGATATTAATGTAAATGAATAAATAAATATTAAAACGAGTGAAACTTAAATTGAATATGCAAATAAAGCTTGAAACGAACCAAAATCACTACAAACAAGAGTTTGGGTATGGGTATCGCCTCCTTCTCTCACTGTAAAATTCAACAGCCTACTGCGTCATTGGCGCTTTACTGAAAACTATATGCGTCTTGAACAGTCTTGGAAAGTATAAACAACATCAAATTGAATATATGATGTATAATGATATTAATTGTTGAAAGATCCATCAGTTCAAAAATTTATTTCACTGTAATTTTATTTTTATTTTCAATGCTGCAAGAACTGGAAAAGGAAATATTTGTAATATAATTCGTTTTCAATGAAGCGCCAATGACGCAGCAGGCTTTTGGTTTGTATTAACTAAAAAAACTGATGGATCTGTCAAAAATTAAATAAAAAAAACAAGTTATTTTTAACTGAAAGTAAGGAGCGACATTAAAACTCAAAACGAAAAGAAAATATTCCGTAAATGAAAGGCGCTGTCCCCTCCTCAACGCCTCGCTCTTTAAGCTAAAGTTTTTTATTGTTTTAAAAAATAAAGTTGTGAGACAGAGTCAAATTTTAGCGTAAAGAGCGAGGCGTTGAGGAGCGGACAGCCCCTTTTATATACGGAATAATTTCTGTTCGTTTTAAGGTTTAATGTCGCTCCTTACTTTCAGTTAAAAATAACTTGTTTCTTTTAGTTAATTTATGAACGTTTTTGAATAAATGCAGCTTTGATTTTGGCTCACCGTACATGAAAAATTAAAACGAAATTCGCATATTAATTTTCTTTTTTTGGCTAATTGGCTTTCTCGAGATTTTGTTCTGACGTAACTTACGAATTAACTTAGGTAACGAATTTCTATATTCGCATGTTTTTATTACGTATATTTGGGAGTTCGCTCCCTAGTCAATACCTCGCTCTTTACGCTAAAGTTCGAATTTTGTTCGAATCACAAACCCCTGAATCACAAAGGCAGCTTTGATTTTGGCTCACCGTACATGAAAAATTAAAACGAAATTCGCATATTAATTTTCTTTTTTTGGCTAATTGGCTTTCTCGAGATTTTGTTCTGACGTAACTTACGAATTAACTTAGGTAACGAATTTCTGTATTCGCATGTTTTTATTACGTATATTTGGGAGTTCGCTCCCTAGTCAATACCTCGCTCTTTACGCTAAAGTTCGAATTTTGTTCGAATCACAAACCCCTGAATCACAAAGGCCGGTTAATTAGAATAGATAGCTCTTTTGAAAGTACTAAAAAAAACTTTAGCGTAAAGAGCGAGGTATTGACTAGGGGGCGACCCCCCTCATATACGTAATAATTTCTGTTCGTTTTAAGTTTTAATGTTGCTCATTACTTTCAGTTGAAAAAACTTGTTTTTTATTTAAGATATCCTCCAAGGAAATCCTCCTTGGAGATATCCTCCAAGGAAATATCATCCATGGAAAGATCCGCCCCCGTAACCCCTACTCTGACCCCGACCCCCCACTGGAAAAAAATTCCTCCTGAAAACGCCTGTATACTTCCCAATAACCAATACTATATGTAAACAATGGGCAAAGTTTATAACTTGCAGCCCTTCCCCAAGGAGCTGTGGGGGATTAAGTCATCTTCAAAGACATATTAATAAGATTTCCGATTATGTTGAACAAAATGGCTAACTCAAAATTTTGATTGGGTCACTTCGGAAAAAAAATGAGCGAGAGAGGGGGCCAAGTTGCCCTCCAATTTTTTGGGTCACTTGAAAAGGGCACTAGAACGATTAATTTCAGTTCGAATGAGCCCTCTCACGATATTCTAGGACTATTGGATCAATACGATCACCCCTGGGAAAATCAAAAAAGTAAAAACAAAAAAACAAATAAACACGCATCCGTGATCTTTCTTGTGGCAAAAAATACAAAATTCCACATTTTTGCAGATAGGAGCTTGAAACCTCTATAGTAGGGGTTTCTGATACGCTGAATCTGATGGTGTGATTTTCATTAAAACTCTATGACTTTTAGGGGTTGTTCCCCCCTTTTTTCGAAAATAAGGCAAATTTTCTTAGGCGCTTAACTTTTGATGGGTAAGACAAAACTTGATAAAACTTATTTATTTGAAATCAGCATAAAAATCTAATTCTTCTGATGTATCTATTGGTATCAAAATTCCGTTTTTGGAGTTTCGGTTACTATTGAGCCGGGTCGCTCCTTACTTACAGTTCGTTACCACGAACTGTTTGACAGTTAAGGAAGGGGGTAGTATCCAAACTCTTGTTTGTGTCGAAACTATATTCGTATTGAATAATTTTAGAAAGAACTAATTAATTAAACTGAAAATTTAATGTATAATGATATTAATTGCTGAAAGCTCATCAGTTCAAAATTTTTCATTTTTAATATTAAGTAAAAACAGAAAATATTTGTAATAAAGTTGGTTTTCAGTAAAGCGCCAATGACGCAGTAGGTTGCTGACTTTTACAGTGAGGGAAGGAGGCGATACCCAAACTCTTGTTTGTAGTGATTTTTGTTCGTTTCGAGCATAATCTCTTAAGCATATGAATAATACTTGACATTTTCTTCTTTCAGGTTCATTTTGAGTCAACATGGAATAAAACAACTTCAGTTTCACGTAAGTAAGTTATAAGTTATTCGAAAAAGATTGTTCTTAAGCATATGACTAATATTTCATAGAGATTGCTCTTAGACATATGACTAATATTTGATATCTTCGTTTTAAGGTTCCCTTTGAGTCAACATGGAAGGAAACAACTCCAATTTCACGTGAGTAAGTTATAAATCATAGGCAGCGCAATAGCGTTGCCTAAGTAAAGAACGATGTTGGCACAATGCATTTTTTTTTTTTTTTTTGTTTCGGACCAGGGCACTTCGATTCAAAGCAGTTGTGGTAGAAACTTCGAAAAGGGCCCATTCGATTGGAAATTGGAGTGGCTTGTGCCCTTTTTAGTAGTTTAAAGTGATTGGATGGCAAATAACACCCCTTCCACGCCCATCACTTCCCCAAACACATCCAATCAAAATTTTGAGATAGCTATTTTGTTCAATGTAGTTGAAAGTTCTGGAAATTATACCTTTAAGCAGGACATTTCTCCCACAGTCTTCAGGGCAAGGGTTATAAGCTATGCCCTGGGTGCATATAAGATTTTTATTGAAAGCTTTGTCGTAGAAACTTCAAAAAGGGCTCATTCGATTGGAAATTGAAAGGGCTAGTACCCTTTTTAATAGTCGAAAACTATTGAAGGGCAACTAACCCCCCTCTCACACCTACCATTTCCCAAAACAAATTCAATCAAAATTTTGAGATGACCATTTTGTTTAACGTAGTTTCAAGTTCTGGATTTTAGGTCTTTGAGGATGACAACCTCCCATAACCCTCAGGGCAAGGGTTGTAAGTTATGCCCTGGGGGCATATAAGATTTTTATCATTGGGAACTGAGAGGGATAATGCTATTATTAAAAGTCAAAAGCGATTGAAAAGCGAATGCCCCCCCGCCATACCCATCATTTCCCCAAACACTTTCGATCAACATTTTGATATAGCAATTTTGTTGAACGTAGTTGAAGGTTCTGGAAATCATGTTTTTGAGTATGAAAACCCCCCGCAGCTCTCAAGGCTAAGGTTGTAAGTTATGCCCTGGGGCATATAATGTCATATAGAAAGTTTTGTCGTAAAAACTTAAAAAAGGGCTCTTTCGATTGGAAAAGAGGGCTATTGTCCTTTTAAACAGTCGAAAGTAATCAGAGCGAGAATCGCCCCCCCCCCCACGCCCACCATTTCCCCAAACATATCCGATCAATATTTTGATATGGCCATTTTGATCAACGTAGTTAAAAGGTCTGGAAATTATTTCTTTGAGGATGCCAACCCTTCCCCATAGCCCTCAGGACAAGGATTTTAAGTTAAGCCCTTGGGGCATTTAACGTTTTTATATAAATTTTTGTCATAGAAGCTTAAAGAGCTCATTCGATTAGAAATTGAGAGGACTAGTGCCTTTTTTATTAGTCGAAAGTGATCAGAGGGCAAATGTCTCCCTCCACAACTATCATTTCCTCAAACACTTCCAATCAAAATTTTGACACAGCCATTTTGTTAAGCCTATCAGATGGGTCTGGACATTATGTCTTTGAGGATAACAAATCCCCCCAGCCCTCAGGGCAAGGGTTGTAAGTTTTGCCCTGGGGACATAAAGGGTTTTTATAGAAAGTGTGGTTATATAAACTTCAAAGGGGGCTCATTGGATTGGTAATCAGACA